>JAWNNH010000771.1:0-166201 GCA_035043045.1 Hirtodrosophila alboralis | reverse complement strand
GGATCTTCCAATGAAATACTCTGACAGAAGGCAACTAAAAATGGCACAAAGTAGCGATTAGTGTTGGAGCTGGAAGACAAACTGATATGACTTGGGTATTGCTATACTTGATGTCCTGAGGGGTTTGTCTACATTATTGATGTGTGACAGCTCCATCATCGATGGTCAAAGCATTTTGTTCAGAGTCTAACCCGACGTGATTTATATAATGAGGGAGCAGCCCAGCTGGCTTAAGCAATTTACTTAATTGGAAAATAAAATAAACTGGCGGCTGGTAGGGGTCAGTACTTGGCTTCCTAACAAAAGGCACTTGATTTCTCTTCTCTTTTCCCTCTACTTATTTTTTCTATAGCGCATAATTAAATTTGTGGCTAACGTGGCGTATGAGCGACTTGGCCTGGGTAGAGACAAACTTGGAGTCTGGCTAATGCAAAATAAATGTCAATCGCTTCGCTCGGCATGTCAACATCGACGTCATCAGCAAATGGCAATGTCCTTTTAATTGTGCTTGACTAACATTTGAGCTGGGCAGGCACGCACGAGCCGAGCAGGAGCAAGGAGTTGCGACCCTTGAGGCGACAGCAAAAGGCAAAATGCCTGCCGGAAGTTATCCCTTTTAGTCAGATTGAAATCAGCTTAGCCCGGGACTTAATTGAAATGTTTGCATTTCACTTTAATTAAAGTGTTTTGGCCCAAGCCAAAAACCTTTTCAGCCCAGGGCCCAGGACCCTTCAGTGAATATATGAGGGTGCGCGCTCTGTTTCTTGATTTCAATACATTTTTTCTTCTTTCTTCTTTCAATTCATTGCGCACTGTTTTTCGCACGTCATTTTATGAAGTTTTCTGCAAAAGTTTTAATAGTTATAAATAAAACAACTTCGTTGCCGATGCCATTGCCGTTGCCAGGTCCTGAGGCCCAAGGCAGTCACTGCCTTTCATTCATTTCCATTCATTTCCTTTGTGCGAGGAGCGTCTGGCGCCTGCCTTATTATGCAATATTTACTATTATAATTATTTATAAATGCAATGACAACAAACGCAGTTTAATTACAATTTTTAAACTCATCAAATGCAGCAGCCACAGGACACTGTAAACGACATTCAAGCGTCGCTAATGGCGCTCCCATTGCTCCAGGCCCGGTTCGAAGCAGCTCTGGAGCTGCTTTTAAATCCAATTTAGCTTCATAATTTTATAACACGCGAAGCACCAAGCTGGACAGCATACTCCAACTCATTCTCCACTTCAGCTGCATCCTTGTCCGCCTTTCCTCCCGAGTCGTTGTCTTCCCCTTCATGCCATGGTCGCCTATTCCAAATTTAATTGCATCGCTGACATTTAGCACCAGCAAACAAAACAAACTACAAAATAAACAAAATCGAGTGAAAGAGAAGCAAAAGAGATGCGCCAGCGGAAAAGTCAGCTTAAATAGAATTTCGGGCTTGGTATTTCAGTCTATTCCGGTGTTCTATACAATGTTTGTCACATGTTTAATTGAAGTTGACTTCAAATCACGCTCAGTTTCTCACCTATTCACTCGTGTAGAGCAAACAAGCTGCATCACAATACGTGCATTTCCCATTTGGTATCTCCCTTGCTGAATTACTGGTTAAATGTCAACTAGGAATTCGAATAAAATCCATTTAAGTTGCTTGGCAAACTTTTCAAGCTACTCTCGCTATGGTGTCCTTGTGCCTTCGCTAACAGCCGTGTTGTTTTTATATTTCAACGCTTTTTGTTGTAATTACATTAACAACTACAAAACGAACACGGAAATAATGAGAAAATAGTGAGAATATACAGAAGAATCAAGCTGAATATTTTATGCTCTTTTTTTATTGCTTACAAAAATCAATGGAACATTTTATTATAACCAAAAAAAAAAAAATTAGAACTATTATCCCTTTTAATTGTCAGAATCGATTGTTTTTGCCTCGATTGATAACACTGTGCAACAATTTTGATATGGGGAATAATGTTCATTTATACCATATGTAACACTCTTTGTGGCACGCGCATACAACCTATCTATAAAGATTTTAAAAGAAAATAAAACGACCTTTTAAATTATGTATATATCAATACGATATACTTAGTGTTGGTCAAGATATAGGCCCGCCAAATAAGTTTTTTTAATAATCATTACATTTTTTTTGCCTTTGATAGCCATTCAATCAAAAAGTTTCCATAGCAACAATTTTATTAAACATTTTTTGAAAAATCTTCAATCAATTCTGTGTATTTCAAAGTTTATTCGAACTGAATTGGTTGCATATTATTAAATTTGTGATCAAATACGTATAGGAGAAATTAAAGTCTAGCGTGTTTTTAATACAACTCTCCGGTGAACAATTTTCAGGAGCAATTTTTGCCGCACAGTGTAATTATCAATAAATTTATATCGATAAAGCTACAATTTATAGATATATATTTTCTAGCACGACTACAAAATAGATATTCAAATAATTTTATCAATAAAATATTTAAAGGTTGTTCTTATTTGTTGTATGTATGTATGTACATATATATTTGCGGATTTTTGACAAAAGAACTCTGACTTGTTGGATCTGAAACTGGATAACACAAGGCTTACATTTTTCACTGTAGAAAATTCCGAACAAAACATGGAACTTATGTTTTTTTTTTTTGTTAGTTTTATTATTGTCCAGTATCAGACAGTATCAGACTAACAACCACGCGTCATGGAAAGATTAATAATTATGTTTGTATTTTAAAGAACGAGCGGTCTTATTTATATTGAATTACAAAAAATAACGAAAACAAATTAATTTTAAAATTAGCTCAAAGTAGAAAATATAAACTGATTTATTTAAATATGACTAGATTCATAGCCAACTTAGCTTATAGCAAAAAGATATATAATGAATAAAATATTTAAGTTTTTGATAGGGCATTTAAAAAAGATGTAGAGTATTACAAGAAATCTTAAACTTGATTTCAACATGACCATAGGTAGCTTCACATACATTCAAAAGACATTAAACAATTAAATGAAAATGCTTTAAGGGTTTAGTTAATTGTACATTGCCCATTGGGCAATGTTCAGGTGATTTAAAAAACGACTAAGTAAAGCACTTACTAATAAGCTACATTTGTTTGTAAGCTGAGAGCATAATTTTGTGCAGTCAAGTGCCTATAATGAAAATTAAATGCGACAAGCTGGAGGGTGTAGAAACTAAGAGTTTTTTTTTCAGGATATCCAGATGCGGCCAGGAAGGCAGTGAAGCGTGCACGAAACTTTTAACACATTAGAACAATAAAAGCGAGTGCAGAGGTGTAAAAAAAACAACAGTAGACAATAGATAGCAGTACATTGGACCAACAACAATAACAATACCTTATAACTATGCAATTGAGCTCAGAGGAAGGAGAATACTTAAAAGCACCACAGACCACAAAACCCCAAACATCTACCCCTTAACTTACATAATTTATAATAAAAAGCAGCTCTGAAAGTGGCTGAAACATTAGATGCAAAGGCAAAAGGATAACACCGGATAATGACCATGTTAATGCAATACAAAAGTGCACTGAAAGGAAATGAACAAGATAAGTAACGAGCCCCCCAAGTCAAGTCCAAAGCTGACCAAAAATTTCTGTAGCTGGACCAAAAGTTTTGGCCAAAACAAACGATGTTCCTGAGCCTGGCATGCTCATTAAACACGCTCAACTTGCCTGCAACAGTCTTAATTATGTTCTAAAGACTTGGCCAGCTAACATAAGAAAATATAAAGAAATAGTTTATATAACATAGTAGAGCCAACAGAGGCTAAACGACGAATTAATACCCATCCACATATATACAACTCGGCAATTGATTTCAGGAAATTTCTGTCAACTATTAATATATCCTTACAAAAATTACAAATCATTCGTGTAATTTATTTTATAAATAATGTATTTTAAGACAGGGTTTTCAAGTGATCAGCATAAGAGATTGACAAAGCATTATTCATTATATAAAAAAGCAGTATTTTTTGAGTTTAATGAGTTTTGTTAATACACATGTAAATAATATTAGCTATATGAAATATTCATTCATAAATAGATTAAAATACCCTGAGCCACACAGAGAATACACTTCTTCCTATGTTTATGAAGAATATATAATCTATTATGCGTTGTTAAAATAATATTTGCCCGACATAGTCATAATACCCATTGTAAGTGTATCAAAGACGGAAGTTAAGGCAACACAATCAGCGCAAAACTTGCAAGCCACTCGGCGCACTTTTACCGACGCTGATTAGTTTTTCGAGTGCCTCAAGTGCAAGTCAACTAGTCAAGCAGTCAACCAGACAGTCAGTCCGTCAGTCTGTCAGTCCGTCAGTCAGTCAATCACTCAGTCAGTCTTTTAGTCAGTAGCCGCTGGTCGAGCGTGTAAACTTTTCCAAACAGCCGGCAGGGAACAACAAATTTCTCAACCATTTCTGTGCAACAAAAACTCATTAAAAATGGCGCAAATGCAACTGCCACGTAAATATGAAACGCAACTTAAAAAGCAGAATAACAACAAGCCAAAAGAAGCCAACAAAAAAGTTAACTAAATGCAGAATGCTCAACAACGCAACAAATGCACAATAATTAGACGAAACATATTTTTAAAGACGATTATCAAAGTAGCCTTTGTGCCACAAAAATGGGAAAATAAGTGGCCCAAAGAATATTAATGGCCAAAAAAATAAATTAGCCAAGGAGAACAACAGGAGCTGTTTATAAGTTGTATTTAATTCACAATCAACCAGTTTAAATTATGAAAAATTAAGTAAAACTGAATGCACAAATTTAATAAATTAATGGGCAGGTCTCGTTACATTATTTTAATTTTATACCCATTCCGAACATAATTGATGCCATTTGATAAAAACAATATCTCAAGATTCATCTTTGCATTTAATTTGTTTGTTTTGCTTGAAACTTAATTTGAATGTTATCTATATATCGATTTATTCAATAGTTGTTGGTTAATAATTAAAATACCAACAGCTTCATTTCTTTGTTTATACATCTTATGAAATATATTATTATATGATTCATTAATTTAATTAACCACAAAATTAGTACTCCGAGTACAAACACCCTTTTGTTATCCTTCAACTTGTAGAAAACTTAAATTTCTTTGCTTCTGGTAAATTCAAAGTATCCCTCTTAAAAAATTAACTCAAATTGCACATAAAATACACAATAAATTAAATTAAATATTTCTTAATAGATTTTAAGTACAATTTCAGAATATGGAAAGTTCTTTATTTGAGTATAAACAAGTTTACCCTCTTCTATCTCTCTACTACCTTCTTCCATACTCTATCTGGGAATAAGTCCGCTTTGTACAAAAAGTTAATCCACTTTCGACTTAAATCAATCAAAGGTTTAAGAATATCCTGAATTTACTTACTTTGGCACTGCTTATGATGATTTTAAGTACGAAATACTTGATTTTTTGCTAGCTTTTTAGGCAAATTGCATTTTGTGTTTGAACTGCTTCTATTATATAAATATTTGTTTAAAATATTGCCTGAAAATTCAAAACATGATTGCCTGTACTGACAGTGACTGACAAAAGTGACTGGCAAAATTTTATAAATTTTGTGCTGCCTTTGGCATATTTTGTTCAACACTTTCCGTTTTGGACAATTGAATTGTCGACATACAGCTCAGAGCTCAGAACTTAGAGCTGCCGGCTGCTGGCAGTTCAACTTAAACTTGTTAACTTTCGTAATTAAATTGTTAAACATCAGTTGGACTTTAATTGACTACCGGTATAACCGTTGAAGTAATGGGCAGGCAGACAACAGGACGAGGCCGAGACTAGTATAGTAACGAGGACATTCTGTTAGCCAGCTCAGCAAAATTGCTTAAGTGCCAATTTAGTCGCAATTTGCTTTTGTCTTAACAATTTTTTGAAAGGCCAGGCAACACACAAATGTACTGTTAATTAAGCCAAAGTCTTCACCATACCATATTATATATATACATTTTTTAAAGGGTTTGCTTGGATTCTCGCCAGGTATATATAAACAAACGTTTTTGGCCGACTGGAGTAATTGACTTTGCTGTGTAATAGTAAAAAGTTTCTAGCTCATAAAAGACAAAACAAAAATGTTATCAAATAAAATCGAATTGTTAGCCAATTGAACGCCAGATCGCATAAAATGCACAATGAGGTGGTAAAAAAATTTGCATAAAAGCCCCAAGCACCAAGCACGTTAGCTGGATATCTGCCTGGATGTATGTGTCTCTATGATAATGCCATTTTAAATGCACTTTATGTGCTCTTTGTCTCAGCAAAATGTCATTGAAAACATGCAGATTTTTCGCATCTAATCCTATCACCCTTATATAAACTGCAGCGATTTTCATTGGAATGTTAAAAAAAAAAACAATCGTATATATACCAAAGCAGTATTATATGCTACGACTGCTAAGTTAAGGCCACGGTATGTATACGCCGCATATCACGCATACGCCGCATAGCCACAACTTGAACATTGGTGCGCGCAGCGTCTCAATAGAATAGACAAGTTATGTTATGTAGTATGTGTGTGGTTGTGGTTCAATTGTGGTTGTGTGTAACACCAACTATATACATATCTACATACGAGTACATATATTGGTGTAGAACACTGGTAAACGAAATTATGTTTATATTAATTTACAAATAGGTTTTATGCACAAATAAGACATATTTTTAACTTGAGAATCAAATTTTAAACTAATAAAATTAATAATACAACATACGACAATATAATAATTAAATAACAAATAATATTTTGGTATTATTTTTTTTAAAAATAATATTTTATACATTTAAATCATTTGGAGTACGTAAATTGGTAAAGAGAAATGCAATTTAATTTATAATAAAATTTCTTAAACAGTATCAAACGTTAATCAGATATCGGATTAATTCCGTAGAATTCAAAACAACTCTGCATTAGACGTGTAACCAGGGTATTTCCTAATCAAGTATTTTCGAGTCAAACATTCATGCTCATTTAGCTATTCATTTCTGAGCTTAAGTAAATTTATATCAATTCCTTAAACTTGATTTTGTTTTTTTAGAAAGTTCTACAAATTTAAGGACTTACAAATTGTGTTCACTAGTGTAAGATTGTCAACTGCTGTTGTTGTTATTATTGCATTGTTTTGCTTGCTAATTGTTTGTCGCTAGGATGCCAAAAATTAATTGGTCACGTTGGGCCAAGACGTGTCGCTGGCTGCCGCCTCGTTTGGCAGCGGTCGCGTTTGTTATTGATGATATTTCCATTGGCAATTAATTTGATGCACGAGTGCCTGTGATAGCCAGCTAATGATTGAGTGTTAATGGAGCAAACGTGGACAACAAAACCAAAAAAAAAAAAAAAAAGGAATCAAAGTAGCGCCAATGAATTTGAGAAAACCCGGGCTATACATGTGCAATAACATGAGGATATAAAGTGACCTCATTGGCATGGTGTTGAGCGGAGGGTGTTGGGTGGTAACGCGTGTCAATGCGTTGCCTGCTAATGTAGCTAAGGAAAGACAATAACAACAACATTCTGGGAAACAAGAACCACAAGGAGCGTGGCCAACATTTGTTTGCCGAGTGGGGGGAAAAGGCCTGGCCACAGATGCAAACATTGAGATATGCAACGAAAAGTACACACACCAATAACACACTCATACACACATGCTGCCAAGTGTGTCATGGACATTGCTCAGTGTGTGTGTATGGCTTAGTATATGTGTATGTGTATGTATATGTATATGTGTGTGGACAACACAGATACACGTGTTCCAACAACGTCTGCTATGGGTTGGCTGTTGATGCTGTTCCTATTAAAAAAGGCACATACTAAAATTGTGATTCGAAGGACAAACAAACACACTAAATACACACATTCACCCATCCACACTCACACACACCCACACCCACACACACACCCACACACACACTTATACAGCTATGCCATATGCGCTGTAATTGTGCTTGAAAACTCTGGCATACGCATTTATGCAAGATTGCAATTATGATATATAAAATACTTGTTGGGCACGATAGCACACACAGTGAAGCCTTGCTGAAAGAAATTTCTGTTCAGTTACTTGGAATATTGTGTAGCCAAATTGAATGGCAAACACACACTCAGTCGACAGCATTAAAGTTGAGCTTAGTCAAGCAGAATATATCAATGTTTATGTTAAGGTGCCAGAGGCTAAGAGCCAAGGTCGTAAGAGAGCAAAGATAGACTAAGTAGATTTTTCTTATAAGATAACGAGTAGAGCGTAAATAGAAATATTCAATTGGCTACTACTAAGTATCTAAGAAAAACGATATACAAACTGTTACAAAATTCACAAATAAATATATAAAATAACACTTTAATATATTTACGGGCGCTGTTCGATTAATCGAAATTTTGCTTAATTTTAAAAAAAGTCTTTGTTTAACTGTTATGATAAAAGAAAAGTTGCAATTTTGTAGTTGGAAATGTTGTGTTTTAGTATAAAATCTATTTTTCTTGGCTCCTTTATTAGTTGAGATCCATGTGGGACTTGAAAAAAAAAAAAAAAAATATAAATTTATATATATAGATTTTTTTGACTGGTCGAACTGCCTCACCTGACAAGTGGAATTTTTTTAGCATCGGATTCATATTTTTTGGGCTTTAGTCACATTAGAAAAGTAACTTTCCACCTTAGTAAACTAGAAGAATTTTTTAAGCGCGGCTAAAAGTATTTTATTCTGCACTATAAAGTGTAAGATAATTTTTTTATAAAATTTAAAAGTAACTAGTTAGAATGGACTGATAAGTAGCAATAGTAATAATGCAATTATATAATTTTGCTTGAGTGAAATTATAAAAGTATAAATAAATTTGATTTCAACATACGAAAAACGTACAAAAATGATTATATCTTCTACTCTTAAAAGTGGATTTGATTTAAAATCGCAATTAAGACTTAACTTAAAAGATTATGCAATAGTATTTGCATTGTTGGTGTCAAGTTTAAATCATTAAATCTATTAAGGCACTTTGAAAAGCATTTCAAATGGCAATTATCAAAGTGAACTTCAGTTGACCGTTGACACAGGCTCAGCCCTCAATATGAAATGTGGGTGGTCCTTTGGTTCTTTGGTCCTGCGGCGAGTGCAAAACTGTCACAGCGTTAATTGAGTTTGACACTAATGAGCGTGCAATCGTTGCATAATTGATTTATAAATGCCCCCAACACCAAATGCTCAGCCTGTTTCCTGCCCCCTGTCGCCCCTCAATTGAGTGTCGCACTTGAGTTTATGACGTTGTTGCAATTTTGTACTAATTGGGTCAGACAAACAATGGCAGCGACGGGGCAGGCATCAAAGTTTAAAATACGCCAAATTATTTGAAGGTTGTTGCAGTCGCAGTGTCAGCACATAATTCAAGTAGATTGTCAGGCAAAATTTGCATTTTGCCAAGAGCACATTAAAATTTAAAGGGTTGGACTAAACATGCCTACATCTAAACCCATAAAAATCTCTTGAAATATGTGCGGCTAATGCTGGCATAGACATCATTATGATCATCACGATTGTTTGAGGGGCGGCTTGCCACAAGCGCTAATTCCACACAAATTGTAATTAATTTGAATTAATTATGTTCTACTTTCCACATGCCAAAAACAAACAGTTTGCTGCTCAGACCCAGGCCGGCAGTACATATGGGCGTGCTGACTGAGACAAATATATATATATTTTTTTTGTTTCAAGCACACACATATAAATAAATATATATATAACCACAAAATCTACCACAAAACGGAAGGATAAAGCGTAGTCCTTGGCTCGACTTTGCAAAGTCTTTCCGCTTGCCTACATTGCGGCGCCAAAGAATTAAACGTATCTAAGTAAAGGAATGTATCTTAAAGCATCATTAAAGTATTTCATACATAGCAGAAAATAATTATTATTTAACTTTAAGTTATAGTTTAAAGATGTTTCAATCGTTTACTGACCCAGAAAAATGTATTTTTTTTTTCTAAAACCCAGCTTTTATTTTGTTAACTTTGTTTGCAATTTTTAATCAATTGCGAACTTAAATTAACTTAAATATGGGACAGGAATAAATTAGCGTGTATATTAACAGCCTGAATATAAAATAATCGTGTGTAAATGCTAATTTTATAAAATTTAAGGCTAAACCTGTTTTGAAGTGATTTGGAACCAAATTTAGGTAAACTAGAACTATTTATTTTATCATACATTTAGCTAGAATTAAAGACATACAGTTGCGGTCAAAATAATAGTAGTGCGTGTAATGCAATGTGGAATGTTTGACGGCCTTGGAAGTGAATCTAGGCTGACATTCGGAATTTTGTGAATGCCTTACATATTGTCGAGATCCTCGGCTACCAAACAACACAATTTTGGAATCATCCGACCACAATAGTTCTCCATTTCTCAAGCGGTCATTTCTTATGTTCTTTAGAAAACCGTTTTCACTTTTGGACAGGTATTTTATTAGAAAACGGAACTTTTCTCAAGCTTCTTGCTACTAGATTATTTTTCCTCAAACATCTACGAATCATTTCAATAACTTAGTCCATACCTAAGTCCTTTTTTATAGGTATTGCAGGAGCAAACGTGTCGCGCTTCGAATACATCTCAACATTTGTCACTGGTTTTTAAAACATGATTCGAGATCTTCCACTTTTCTCTTTTTTTGGCGAGTACTTTTTGGTGGATCTCATCATGATTGACGAGCCTTCAATCAAATTTTGCACTTCTTTCAAAGTTTTCCCTTCAAAAATCAATATTTTAATAAGAGCACGCTTCTCAGAAGTGTAAGGCTTGCCTCGCCCCTTTGTTGCAAGTCTAAGCAAATAAAATTTTATAAAATATATTGTAATTTATCAAATTACAATAATAAATACCAAATCATAATCTTTTCTTGCTTAAAATAATTTTTTTTAGTTTTAATTAGTTCACTACTATTATTTTGACCGGCTCAAATTAAGGATTGATCACGAAAAAGCGGAGAATCTTAAAAATGAAAAAAGCTTTTATGTCCTAATGATACTTTTTCATAAAAGCTAATTCAACACTATGATCTGACAATGTCAGAAAACAAAAGTTCGAATGTACCTACGAAATATCAATGTTTTAATTTTATGTCTGGTGGCACTACTATTATTTTGACCGCAGCTGTATGCTTTAAAAGTAATGAATACTACAAACATTAAAATAATAACTTAGTTTCTTGTCAGCCTTAACAACTAAGTCTCTATCCAATATATAAATGAATACAAAGTGCTAAAAATGCCCAAATATGAGAGAAATGACCATATGAATGTACATGAATAAGAGATTTCTACATAGTTAAAAAATCTGGAGTTTTAGTCAAAAAAAAAATGTTTTCTTTCCTCTTTTTGCACTTAACAGGCAATAACACTTTTTTTTTTGGCTAACGCAAACATTTCAATCAAGCAGATTATATAATATTAGTCAAGATATTATTAATATTATTTGAGTGAAAACGTTTGATTAATAAGATAGCTATTATCAGACACATAAATTTTCCAAAAACTTTTTTGGCTATAACTCCAAATTTTAGTTAATTTCCCATAGTCTCAAAAATGCTGCACATATTATATAATTAATTCAAACCTATTACCACATACTACTTGATAAATTTACAGCAGGCGTTGACTTGGAACCCTTCAACATGTTTGTCTACATTCGACAAAAATTATATAAATTCATTTCGGTTTTATGAAACAACATTGCTGTTTCAAAAATATTATTTTGGCCCTATACGATCAAATTACTCTTTCGGCTTGCTTAACATTTAGATTACTAGAGAATCAAAACGTAGAAAATGCATATACTAATTATAACCCCTGCGGGCAAGACAGTTAAGGTCGATGTCGGCGATGAAGCAGATCTCAAGGAAACGAATAGTGATGAACTAAAAATAGCACTGGATAAAGCAAAGCCACAGGAAATAAATATAATGCCTTCAACATCTGGAGATGCGGATAATACGCCAAAATTGCAAAACTCCGTGAATTTCAAAGGCAGTTCTTAGTTTGTCATTGTTGGTGAGCATGTTAGCCGTGACAAATGTTTGAAATAGTATTAAATTTTGAATATTTCTAGTTTGAATATAAGTAAGGAAAGTTTCAGTTGAAAAAATGTTTCCATTATGCTGTCGCCGATTGAGAGAAAACCTACAATACACTTGTCTGTACATTGGCCTAATTGAATTGGCTTTATGCATTGGACGCTTTTGTATTTTTATTGATTACCCATATTTATGTTGTTCAAATAAAAATAAATCATGCGGCTCCTCAATTCTGATTACCTACCGGGAGATGATATTTTGTATGCAACTTCTTAGCGCTGTTTTGGTTATAGTGGGCGCCGGCAAGGTAACTGATAAATAATATAAAAAATGATTTGATTTTTTTGAATAAACTTTATAGCGAAGTCCTGGCTATCTAATTGCATATATGATATTATCTGTCACCGGTGTAGTATTATATTTACCCATGGTATATATCGTTTACGCAATTGAGAATAGTGTACTATTTCAATTAGTTTGGCTAATGCTGATGGGTAAGTACTTATGGATTTTATTTATTATACTTTCATCGACCTATTGAACTATTCTCAGTGCCTGAAGTCGTTTTTTGTGTCATTGTTTATCACTTTATTAAGAGCTTAAAATCAGAATCAGGCTCTGAAAAATACTATCAGGCCACAAATTCGGAAAGCAGTTCGAAAAGATCTGCAAATACTTGTAATTTTTTCACAAAGCATATTAAAATCTTAGCTGAAAGCCTGTAAATATTAAGATATTAAAGTCTCAATTCATTATTAAAGCTGAAATGGGTTAAGCTTTTACTGTGACAGATTAAATGGAATGGCGTACATCAGTACATAGAGCACGTGTGCTATAATCTCTAAAATATATAGACGAAACTTTAGTATTTAAGATACACGTGCTGGGCAAATTAAAATGGTTTGTGGCGTTCTTGTTGAATTTACCACAGAAGCAACTAAATTCAAGGGAATGATATTGTCTGGCACTAGAACAAATGTTGACAGCAAAAATTTAACGCTTATAATGCCAAACACACAAATATTTTGACATTCAAAGCACAGAAGAAATAACTAGGAATGTTATACGAGTATGGTCGACTTGAAGGTACCCTATATTCAGATGATTAATTATCTTACTTACAGCTCTGTCATTCATACTATAGAAAATATTTTCATGGTTATCCAATCGTTATGAAATTTTCACAGTAAAAAACCAAGTTAAGTTATATATGTAAATACTTGTACCTTAAACGGTTCAAGAATATTTTTAAGCTCTGTAAAAAAATACAGATGCTACTTTTGCCTGTTACCTAAGAATTGCTCAACTTTTTAAACATCCTTTTTTCATGTTTAATGTGTACAGGGTGTAAAAAAGTGTGAGTGCTTTGCCAACAATCAACACACAGAAAACACACACAAAACATGTGCGCCTGTTGGTTTCTGTTTTTATTTTGACTGCTTTCCTTTTTGCGTGGCAAATTTCCCATGAAAATTGCATGAATTGCAGATTTTTATACGCACGAAATGCGCTTCGCTTGGCGTGCGACGGGAGTCAAGTTGAGTTTAGTTGTTGTTGTTATTGGTTGTTGGTTGTTGGCTGTTGTTGCGTGTGCTTTAGTCATTTTTATGGCAGTGCCGGCGGCACTTGACGCAAACTATTGAAAACAAAATATAAAAAAAAACAACAACAACACAAAATATACTTTATATTGTTATAGAATTTAGCTTTAACAAGCGCTTACAGCGAGCCAAACAATGGCTTAATATACTGCGATTGCGATATGTGTGTGCAATGTGACGTATGCGTGATATGCATTGCTGCAATATGCAAACCAAATAGTAAGCAACAGCTGCAGCTGCAGCTGCAACAGCTCAATTAATTGTCGACCACGGTACGTATGATTAATGTGTTTTATATTCAAATGTCAGCCAAAAAGTATGCAACAAATAAACTGCCAGCAGTCCGACACTTGTGGCACATGTGGCAACTGCGAAGCTTTCCATACATTATTGCCTGCTACTGCTTT
Source organism: Hirtodrosophila alboralis (assembly GCA_035043045.1). Lineage (NCBI taxonomy): Eukaryota > Metazoa > Arthropoda > Insecta > Diptera > Drosophilidae > Hirtodrosophila > Hirtodrosophila alboralis. The sequence goes on along the minus strand of JAWNNH010000771.1, from coordinate 152,091 downwards.
TTATACTCTTGTAGAGAGTATTATTAATTTTAGTGCAAAATGTGGTACGTATTAATAGAGTAACTTTTGAACTTATAAAGATAGTGTACTTTATAATAGTCGGCAGATTCGTACTGGTCTGTCATTACTTTCTTGTCTCTCTATTTTAAAGAAGCAAACACAAAACAGATCTTTATATATATCTTAGAAATGATTTCTTTAAACTATCGGTTTTTAAAATATCTGACTTACAAAAAGCTCTTTTCTAATAATCTGACAAAATTTAAATAAATTATACGGTCCTAATCGCTTGCAATATAATTTAATGAAAACAATTTTTATTTTAGAGATACTTTAACCAAATTTGACAATTGCACAAATTTTCTAATATATTAGTAAAAATACCAGATTTAATTAAATTTGTTCTTTGAAATTAGCTTGACCAAGAATTCAGTTATTTTTATTTCTTTTTATAGGCATCCCTGCAAGAGTATTTAGTCCTTTGATAGTTATCGTTTCTTGCTTGGCTTACCACAAGCAAACAAAATTGAAATTGCATATCTAATGCAATTTTCACACTAGATACCTATTAAAAAATGAGTAAAGAGGTATTATAAAGCCGTGTAAAAGTATGTAACAGACAGAAGTAGGCGATTTTTTCAACGTGATCTATCGCCGAGTCGATTTAGCCCTGTCCGTCTATTCATCGGTCTGTCTGCCAGTCTGAGCTCAGATCGCAGATTTTAGAAGGACTAGAGACACCAAGTTTGGTATATAGATTCCTGTATACCATATGCAGATCAAGTTTATTTAAAAGCATGGCCGCTGAACTGGTTGATGTTCAAATTCTGATTTACATAGCTTGATTTAAATTTAGATGTATGTATTTGTATTTAAAGGAAGCTTATAAGTCATGAACATAGTCTGGCGAGAAAATATCTGGAAGATAATCCCTCAGTCAAAATAGGCGTCTTAAAAGATATTTTCCTGAACAGTTGCCAACCAGGATAATAATAAAAAAATAAAAAGTATTTGTGTTTGTGGATCACGGAATGAGTACAGGGTGTCCTGTAGTAGGCTATACTAATCTATAGAATTCTTACTTGTTTTGATATTTTTAATCGAAAGGCAGATGGTTAAGAAATTGCTAAGTTGAGAAACATTCAAAAGGAATTTCTAATGTCAAATGTAAAATCTCAGAGATTAAACAGATTTGTTCGACGTCAACAAACTTAAACTACTTGCAATTTTTGCAAACCAAATAAGTTTGCCAAGACTTGATTCGAAACAAGATTAAATGTTTGCAACTACAGTTGTTGACTGTTAAATGTAATTAAACTAACAGCTGAATAGGCCTGATTTAATTTTAAATTTATAAGATGTTTTTTTTTTAAATATTGAAAGAAAAATAAAACATAAATCGCAGACTTAAAATTAATTAATTTCGTTATTTACCTATTTTGTAATAAATGGCTATATGTACATATATTAAATCGGATATCTGAATTCAACCAAAATATTCTTTTTATACCAACAACATTTGGAACTTTACTTTAATCGAATGAAAAACTCACACGCAATTTTGTGAATTTCAAAGTGAAATGTTCTTGTTACATTTTGCTTTCAAACAACACCCGCAGGACACATTAATTATGCGATGTGCCATAATGAAAACTAACCAAAATCAACAGACCTCTGAATTTAAATCATCAATTCTTAATGCTGCTTAACTGCATAAATCAGGGGAAACAACAAACAAGTCAACTGCCAAACGCCACAGGCAACGCGGCGTATGCGTAACGTGCCGCTGACCAGCAACCTTAGAGTGCTGTCTGCCATCTGTTTAGGGCTGTGACATTTGTGTCTTTTGTTTTTAATGTCTAACAGCCAAATGCTATAAAATTTAATGTCCTGCCAACAAAAAAGAAAACAATTGCGTGACGAAGGACAACGAGTATTGCAGCAGGCAGACGAGCGGGCGGACAGAAAGCCAAATTTATCCTTAGATTTTGGTTAGCTTTGGCGACAGGTATTCAGTGGCAGTTAAGCAGTTGTCATTGCGATTTGTTTAGCCAAGATTTATGCCCTGCTAGCGCTTGATAAATGACTGGGAAAATTTGTAAGTGGCTTTTAGCTTGACACAAGTGCTCTCAGCGTTTTGTTGGCCATAAATTCGCAGATGGCTGACTGTCTAAATTAGAATAAAGAAAATTGTTGATATTCGACTATAGTTCATTTAAATATGTACTACTCATTTAAGGTATTGTAGTAATTTATAAGCGCAGTTAATGATTAAATTATTACTAATCAGGAAAAGCCTTGTCTCAGATTTAGATCTTCTAGTTTCAGTCAATCAAACTTAATAAATATACTTCTATTTTAAGTATAAAAGCTAATCTTAGATACTTAAGTGTTTGAAAATTAAATTTATATAAAATATTTCCGCAAACTCGATTATATTACTTTTAAAATCGCCTACTACTGATTGGTAGGAATTTTGGTAAAGATAAGATTAGTCAAATACCACAAAATATTTATATACTATAACTAGATGAACCGGCGTGATTTGCTACACCCATTAAAATTGGGTTAAATGGGGATATAATACAGTGTCAATTTATGTAACAGGCATCAGGAGACATCGCCAACGATAAATGGAAGTTGAAGAATTCTTAAAAGTAATTATATTATAATTAAAAATAAAAGAAAAAAATAAAGAAAATAATTAAATATTTAAACATTTTTATTTGCATTTTTTGGGTGGTCATATAGCTCATATAAACCGCTTATGGCTTAACCGATTTGAAAAATTATTGCTTAAAAAAATGCTTACTTTAAGGTCTTTAAGTGAGTCAGACACAATTTTGAGGTAAAGTTGATAGTTTGTTTGTTTGATTAATTTGTTACTACAAAAAAATAATCATTTCTTAGTTATTTAAACATTTTTTTATTTAATTTAATATTCTTTCATAATCCGTATGGCTGAATTTTAGTGTTATAACCTGTTAAGTTTAAAAAGTGCCTCGAAAACGTTTTTTGGCTATCATTGGGGATCAATTCAAAATTTGAAGTATACTATACTCGATTTGGTCCAAAATTTACATACGGTCATTTTCGAATTTATATGAATTGTTGCACAGTGTAATTAATGGAGAAAAAAAAACAACACCAAGAGTTTTTCTACGACTAAATAAGGACGGAAGATGGAGAAGTCTATTGGAGTTCGATGGTAAACGTAGGTTCTCTACGTCTGTACCAAGGTCTGGTACAGGATGTTCCATATTTATTTTATCTTAAACTGAAATTCGGTTTTAGTAAGATTTTGGTTTGACGTTCCACCACATACCCTGTTTTCGAATGAATTCTATGCATACCCTATATATACATAAGTAACAAATACAGTATTCCAACGAAAAATGTGTCTCAATTTTTTTTTGCTATTCTTGAATAAATTTAATTTATATTAAGCCTCATAAAAGAAAGAAAAACGTTCTTAAATGGTGGTTTATTTTACATTAATTGTTTCTGTATATATTTAAATAAAATAACATTTCCCTTCTAGTGTATTTGAGATCCGATTGCTAGAATTTATTTATTTTTTCTTTCTTATCTAATCGATTTTTATATTATCAGAACATTCTGTATATGCACTTCAACTCAATTATCTCAGCTATTGAACTCAAATTAACTTATTAGTATTATTGCCTGTTTCCTTGTTTTGTGTCAATATAAAAATAAAATTAGTCACATTAAACACACAACACCTTAAAAGTCACAACCGTTTAATTATTATTTCACTATACAATTAATTAAATATTGAATCTCGTTATCCAATGCTAATTAACTTATTAATTTACTGAACTATATACATATGTAAATTCAGAAATATTATTTATCATTAATTGTTCAATAAAAAACTCAAAATAAAAAAGTGAGATAGTTCAAATTAAACATGCGCGACAAGAAGATACCCTGTACATAGCTCTGAAATCTCGAAGTAAAGTATAAAATTCGGTAAAAAAAAATCTACTTATATGGCATCTATAGTCCCTGAGTATATTGCGATTAGCTTGGCATATCGAGTCACTCTGATCAAGAATATATATACTAATAAATTCGAATATGCTGAAATAGTTTTTCATCAAAATTGTTATACCATTTGCTCAAAAAAAAAAGAAAACACATAAGCTTTTCAATAAAGTAAGAGGAGTATTATTTAAAAATTAATTACGCATTAAATGGGATAAAAACATTTCCGTTTGAAGAGAAAAAACAGGCAATAAAACTGAATTTATTTCTATTATAGATTTCACTTCAACAACAAAAAGTGCAAATAAATGCCATTACAGTAATTTATTTATGCGGGCGCGATAAATATGATTTTGTATGGTCTTACAGCACCGTTGATATTTTTAATTGAATTGTTTTAATCAATGTATAACGCACCGTTGCTCACATCAAATAATTTTGTTGCGGTCAATTTTCTGTTAATGCCACAAAAAGCAAATTGTCACAAAAGCAAGTAAAAACTTTGTATTGAAAACCAATGACAGAAATATACTCTGTTTTTAGTCTTATTGCTTTTTCAATTAAAGATAAAACGAAGTAGATTTTATTTAAATTTTTTGCTTAAACATAACCAAAACTAATATTTCTTTTATTAAAATCGAAGAAAGTAAGATGGCAATTGTTTAAAGGTTTAATTCCTGAAAATGGGTATATCAAGGTTTATATCAAATTTGGTGGCAATAGCTTTCAAAAGTTAAGTCAAAATTCTGGAAACACTTGGCATTATTTTTTATAATGTATAGCAACTATATTTGTTATTGTATTAAGAGATTAATTTAATTTTAAAATAGCATACAGATTAAACAAATTGTCTGTTAAAAAAAACCGAACCTAATTCAAATCCAATATACTCTCCCTTTCTATTAGAAAGAGAGTATACACATGAGTTTTTGCTAGTTGAACCACATTTATAAACGAGTACTCGTAGGTGTTGCCAATTTGCATCCAATTAAAATTGAAGCTCTCTGCCACAAACACACACACACGCACACACACACACACACTTATGAGTACTGTAAAATTTCTTCCTTGTTTTGGCTTTTACCATTTGTCATTGGTTTGGCCACATTTTTAGCACTTGAATGGAAATAACGCAACAATAATTTTTATGCTGGGAAAATTGGTAGCCTTTTTTATTGGTTGTTCTATAAATTGTCTACAACTATACTATTATTTATGATTATGGATTATGGCTTTATAATGCCAAACATCGATAGTCTTACACCAGTTCAAGTACAACAAACTCAATTGAACATGAAGTACAAAATCTTATCTGTTAACTGTTGTTAAAATCATAAAACGGGTTTCTGGGAACACCAAAAAAAAAACTTAATCAGCCATTTTTTATTAGACATGTCTGAGATTATGAGCACAACACACTCAACATTTCAGATGAGCACTCTGTATTTTAAAAGACGGGTGAATAAACCTGAACTTTGAACACACAGAATATGACACTAGTTAACAAAAATAAACAAATCTATTTTCAATTAAAGGAGTGAATAATGGTAAAATGAAATAAATTAAATCATACTCGTAAATATATATTTACTTATATATATTGACTTCTTAAATATTAAATTGACTTCTTAAAATTATTCCTAAAACTCTAATGGTTAAAAAATCAATGTATACTATACATTTAGCATGGTTCTTTATTTATTCTTTAATAGCGCTTAAGTAAATCAATTAATTGAAAATTATAGCGTAAGAGTAGAGAGACTATTCTTCTCTTACTAAAAACAATTTACTTATATAATTTTAATAATTTATCGTAAAGCAAAATAACAAATTGGTTTATTATTTCTAAAGCGAAATCAATATAAATTCTTTTACATTATTTTATGCTCAGAAATCCCAACTAAATATTGTAGTATAATCAAATATTTATAAATGTATTAAAATAAAATTACCCAATTTAGTTAAAGCTATTTTTTAATAACACTAGGTAACAAAATTTAGCTTTTTTTTGTTTAAGTTACCAAACCTACTTATTCTGATACATACGGTGCCCCAGATGACGAAAAACCACTTTAAAAATTTTTCTATGGTGAGACTTTTTTATAAAAAATTTTTGAAATTTGGTATTTATTTTTTAGCTTTTTTTTAGAGGCAAGCCTACAGATTTTAGCATTACTCGAGAATCTTACAGCCGATTTTCAAATGCTTTACGTTTTCTGATAGTTAGATAGAATTATAATTAGAGTACATGAAATATTCACCTTATAAATATCGATACATAATTTTTATTAACTTGTTATAATATCATTATATTCATTAATATAAAATGTATTGAAAATATTTACTTTATATAAACTTTTAAGAAAAAAATACTTATTTTTAAATACTTTATTTATTATTATATTTATTGGTGCTTTTTTAGCCAGATTTCACCATACACAATAACAACATTAATCTTATGGCAATCTTAGTGAATCTTTTGTACTTTCAATACAGGTATTTGCCGTCTTACTTACCTTATGTTAAGTTGTGAACACCTTTTACCGTTTCGTGTTGTCGTATTGCCGTATCGTGGACTTTGTAAATGTTGCCGGGTAACGATCCATTCAGTGATCGTTTGGCATTCGAGGTGTGCAGTTCGGGTTAGATGAATAAAAAACAACCTTAAAGGCTTGTTTCAATTTTTATAATAGCTGCAAAGAGTGAATAAAAAACACACAGCAAATATATGAAAAATTAATTATAATTAGTTATGTATGCGAACAGACATAGTATATAATTTGCATAATTGAGCAGCTGGAAATGTTTGAGACACTTACGTGAGAAATATGATAAATTGCTTGGCATATGTTAAGGCCAGTAATAGCGATTAAAACTCGAATTGGAAGCAAACAAGTGACGTGATTAATGTGATTAGCCGTCAGGCAAAATTGACAAACAAAAAATATAAAGTAAATTTACATGTCTAAAAGGTAAACAAATATTTTGTTAATGAGTTAGCAGTTTTTTTTAGTCACGAATAGTTTCTAGACTTTTTATTAAAAAACAAATAACAAATGTAGTCGCGTGCAAAAATAATATTTGGTAAACAAAACAAATGCCGGCTAGCAATGTGACATCTGTTTTTGAATTAATATCTCTCTCTCTAATTGCCTTAAATATTAAAACATGTGTGTTTCTATGCTAGCTATCTGTTAACTTGTTATAATCATATAAAAAAAATAAAAGCTTACACACATCTTTTATGGGTCAAGGCTTTCGTCTGCATTTTATAAAACCCGGCACAATCTTTGGTCTATTTGTGTCATATTTTTTTATGAGCTTGGTTTTTGTCTGCGCCGTTGACAGATAACTGACTGAGGAATGTTTAGCAAAACCCCTGGGTTGAGCTAACACTAAGTGCTGGACTTACATAGTTCTCCACAAATTGTTGAGTACCAGCCTTATCTTATACCAGCTTTATCTACAGTCACTAATGTTTAACCCAGTCTAATAAATTTTTATTATTAGACTACTCTAACGTAGCCAAACAGTGCAGCAATATTTCAGAATATATTTCATTATTATTACGCTGTCAAACGTTTGCAATCAACAACAATATGGGCATCAACTTAATTATTTATTTGACGCAATATAAAATAATATAATTTAAATTCGCTTTGCACAGAGTAAAGCCGAAACGTGTTTTAATTTATCAATCTTTAACGCATTTCGATTTTACCCTATAATTACACGTTCCGCTGACATTTCACAGTTTGTGCAACAACATTGTGCACCTTCACTTTCCATTAATTACGAGAACAATCAGCAACAACAACAAAAAGACAACAACAATCAACAACAAAAACAACAACAGGAAAATTCACGCAGCTGAGACACGTTGACTTTTGCGCATGCGCAAATGCTACAAAATGCAACGCTTAGGCAATAAATAAAAAGACAATGACACAAATGCAAAGTAAAGCTTAAAATAATAAATAATAGCTAAGTTGATTCGAAGCACTTACACCCTTTCTAAACATAAAGTGATTCAAAAAAAAATTTAATAACATAAAAATTTATTTTCATGTTCAAAAAAATTCACAAATTTATTGAAAGAGTCAGATACACATTAACATCTTCTTAAAGAAAAAAAAAAAAACTGTTTCTAATTAAGTTCTGTTCTCCATATATCTTGTGAATATGAAATACATCTTGTATAAATTAAAGTATATATAATAAATGCTTGCTTTGAAACTTTGCTGAAAAAAAAATGATTTCATTGCTACTGTTACATAAGTGACTTGAGGGAAATAGAAAAAGATCTCCTAATACAAAATAATATTCGACCTTATTCCAAAAATATAAATATAAATATTCATCCCTGTCTCTATACATAATGAAATAATAATTTATATTTTTCTTGTTGAGAACATCCTGTAACCCCAAAAAAAACACATTTTTTTAATTATTTATTTATTCTGACAGACAATCCGTGCTGTCCCAGACAAGCAAACGTTATAATATTTCTTATATAATAAAAGCATAGAAAAAGCCTAATGAAATTACATAAGTTTCAAATATAAATGACAATATTTCAATAAATAAAATATTAATGATTTGCAATACTGCACTTTACGATTCGCGGGTTATCCCTTTTCGTCGACCGTACGACTGCGTCAAGCACTTTCTGGTGTCTTTTTTCGTCGACGGAATCGATGCAAATGGTTTATTTATTTTTTGGTACTTTTGAATATTTTGGGTACCCTAAGCTACAGTGCCCATACAAGTCAAAACAAAAATTACTTAAACTTAAATAACTTTGGTGTCTATTTTTTGATCGTTATAAAAGTTGTACAGTAAAATAAGATTGCCAAAAGAATTAAGAATTCCAAAAATTATAAACAATTCTGGTAAAATTGTTTATATCGATTTACGGATGTTAGGAGGGATATATTGATCTAAAAAATAAACTTGAGCTGCATATAATATACAAAATCCTATTATGTGTCTTTAGCTCTTATAGTCTCCGAGATCAGTGCGTTCATACAGCAGACGGACGGACAGGGCAAGAACGACTCGACTATTGATACTGAATATATACCTTTATATGATTTAAAATTCTTCCATCTGCCCATTACATTCATTTACACGGGTTTATCACCCCTCTGACCCCTTTTAAATGTAAATGTTTACACGGTGTAATAAAGCATAAGGATCCATCAGTCGAAAGAAAGTTCAATACCAGTGTAGTCACAATTTAGAATGAAGCGTTAAAACATTTTGCCGATACATTAGTTGCAATGCCGATTACCAAATTTGTCCATCGAAAGCAATGATCACTGCAGTCAGCAGATAAAATTATGTATAATTTATTAAATTTTTCAATCAAATGTATATATAAATCATATGTTGATAAAGCTTACTACAGCTCCTGTATTCACTGCTAGAAATAATTCTATATTCTTATATGTATTTATAAAATAAATTCTAACAAAATACCTAAAGTTATATAAAAATAAATACGCCTTAAAACACAATTTGGTATATATATATATTATTATATATATTAATTCAGCTTAAAGCGTCTTCATTTCATGTTATATTTATAAATATGAAGATGTTGCGCGTCATAATGGCTTAAAAGCTTTTGAAATATAATACTTGTTATTTGAAATCTAATATACTATTACTTTCAAATTTAAGGGCACTGAACTTTCAAATGAGTGCACTTTTCAACATTACATTAAATTAAATGTTCATAACAACTTCTCAGTTACAACTTGAATAATAATTCACATAATACCTTCTCCTAAAAAGTAAAAACTAAAAAGTAAATAAAAACCAATTCGCATCTAGCTGAAAAATGCAAAATGCCGCTTCGCTAGACGTTTCGAGACATTTTCTGAACAAATGCCGAGAAACTTGTTTGGGTTTTCAATAAGGTGAGCCCTATAACTGGTACCAGATGCACCATCGAAGTGGTTTGGCAACAAATACAATTGCAATTGTATTTTATGGCTGCAGTTTACTGAATGAATGCCACAATACTTAGTTACATAATAATAAGTAAGAGTCTGAGTCAGTGGGTCACTGACTTTGGAGGTTTGTTTTGCTTTGTTTTGTTTTGATTTGCTTTGAGTGCTTAAAACCAGTTTTCAACGTATTTGGTAGCGTATTTAATTAGTATTGAACCACAAAACTTGACCACTGTGTCTAACCTTCAATTGCGGCTATAGCATTGTAATTATGTAGTATTTCAATTTGATTGATTTGATTTGCAGCTGCATACCACAACAATGGAGCAGAGCAACAATAACAACAATGGTTACCTCAATCCTGCTTATGTGGGCTCACTGAATGCCTCAACGATCTCCATACCGGGTGCCTACAAAACCCAAACAGATGGCGCACCATCCACCCCCGCCAATGGCTTGATCAAAGACTCCAAGCCCACCCAAGTTGAGCATGAGATGCAGGCGGAGACGGAGGATGTGGAACAGGGCAAGAAACGAGATGGTTGGAACAATGATATTGAGTTCCTTATGTCCTGCATTGCCCTCAGCGTAGGATTGGGCAATGTTTGGCGTTTTCCCTTCATTGCACTGGAGAATGGTGGTGGCGCCTTCCTAATACCCTATCTAATAGTTCTGATTTTGGTGGGCAAGCCAGTATATTATCTGGAAATGTTGCTGGGACAGTTTTCAAGTCGCGGCAGCGTCAAGGTCTACGATTTTGTGCCCATTATGAGAGGTGAGTGTTGTTGAGCAAGAAACAATCGATAAGAATTAATATAAAACATTTTTCGTTAATAAACCTCGATAAGAGTTCAGTTCTCCTTTGCAAGGAACGTAGAGCAGCTTATTTTCCAGCTCAAAATGCCTTCCACAGTTGCTCTTCTAGCGGAAGTCTCTTATATTAATTACTAAAGGGTTTTTCAATAGGTGCGCTTCAACTTTTTTCCGATAGGGACGGCGAGCGACGCCATGTTTTTCCTTGTTCTCTTGACATATGAAACTTCATTAGTATACATTTCATCATGGAACGCTACACACTTGAACAGCGATTGCAAATTGTGCAAATTTTTTATCAAAATAATCGTTCTGTTGCTGCTACTTTAAGAGCATTACGGCCATTTTACGGTCCATTTAACAAGCCAGCCCGTTCGACAATCGACCGTCTAGTGGCAAAATTTGAGTCTACGTTTTCGCTACATAATGTTCCGGTACCCGTGAGAGCAAGAAGTGCTCGAAGTGATGAAAACATCGCAGCCGCCAGAGCTTCAGTTCAAGAAGACGCGAATGTGTCGCTCACACGACGTTCGCAACAATTGGGCCTTTCTGTGACGTCATTGTGGCGAATTTTGCGTAAAGATCTTGGCTTACATCCATATGCGAAAAAGTGGTTGAAAATTGGGTTCAACGATTGGACTTCGTAAAACGTGCACGCGGTGGTCATGCGAAAGAAATCGAGTTTCATAATTAAATGTATGTGTTCAAATTCGATAATAAAAAAAAAAGTTAGTTGAAAAGTCAAACCGTTTGTGTTTTATTCAAAAAAAAAGTTGAAGCGCTCCTATTGAAAAACCCTTTATTATTATTATCAATAGTTTCATCGTTTAGTTTCTACCTCTTGCTTGAATGTTCTATCACAGTATTTAATGGCATATTTTTTACTCCACAGGCATTGGCTATGGTCAAGTGCTGGCTACGGGCATTGTGACAACCTATTATGCCACATTAATGGCCCTCACGCTGCGATATTTTGTGGAATCGTTTTATCCCACATTGCCATGGAGCTATTGCCGTGAGGAATGGGGACCCAATTGCTTGGACTCGGCACCACAATCTCAGAGCGATGTTAGTGGCACACAGACAACGGTGCGCACCACCTCGGCGGAGTATTATTTTACGTAAGTGAACTCCAGGGGTGTTGAAGTAGGAATCCCATCAATGCATTCAATTATTGATAATTTGACAGGCACATCGTACTGAGGGAAAAGACGAGCATTGACGATGGCATTGGCTATCCCAGCTGGACACTGGCGCTGGCCTTGGGTGTTGCTTGGCTTATAATAGCCGGCATTATGTTCAGGGGTGTCAAGAGCTCCGGCAAGGCATCCTATTTCCTGGCACTGTTTCCCTACCTGGTCATGATCATATTACTTGTGCGCGCCCTAACTTTGCCCGGCGCAATTGATGGTGTCCTGTACTTTCTGAAGCCGCAATGGCACAAGCTGCTGGAGCCACAGGTGTGGTATGCAGCAGTCACCCAGGTGTTCTTCTCCCTGGCCATTTGCTTTGGCAACATTGTCATGTATGCCTCATATAATCGATTTGGCCAAAATATTTATAGGTAAGTTGCCTGTTTGCCTTGCCAAGGTTCCATTGTTTGAACATTTCATTTGCAGGGATTCCAACATTGTGACCACATTGGACACATTCACATCGCTGCTCTCTGGCATTATTATTTTTGGCATATTGGGCAATTTGGCATATGAGAACAATACGACAGATATATCCAGTGTGGTTAATGGTGGACCTGGTTTGGCATTTATATCCTATCCAGATGCTATAGCCAAGTTTAAGGTGGTTCCGCAGGTCTTCTCGGTGCTATTCTTTCTCATGCTCTTCGTACTGGGCATTGGAAGCAATGTGGGCATGGTGTCCTGTCTGACGACCGTACTCAAGGATCAGTTTACCCAAATCAAACAGTGGCATATTGTCGTCTTCATAGCCATTGTAGGGTATCTGTTGGGTCTGATGTATATAACGCCTGGTGGCCAATTTTTACTGAATCTGTTGGATTTCTTTGGCGCCACTTTTGTGGCCTTAGTGCTGGCCATCTTCGAGCTGGTGGCCATTGGCTGGGTCTACGGCGTAAAGCGCGTCTGCAGCGATGTGGAGTTCATGCTGGGCAGGAAAACTTCCATTTACTACCGCATCTGTTGGGGTGTCATAACTCCATTACTGATGTTTATCATTTTGGTTTACATGCTGGCGTTATATGAGCCCCTCCAGTACAAGGACTACACCTATCAGCCTGGCGTTTATGGTAAGCCCAAGTGGTAACTGCAATCCTAATTCTGATACTCACTAATTCAATTTTTCTACAGTCTTTGGCTGGTGCCTGAGCGCATTTGGTGTGGGCCAGCTTCTCATCTGGGCCATACCCGCAGTGCGGAGTCAGCCCGCCAATTTAAGCCTCTGGATGCGCATACGCAAAGCCTTTGAGCCACTGCCCAACTGGGGACCCGCTGACCCACAGACTCTGAAACGATATCAGATTCACATGGAGCAGGCAAAAGCGAATGCAATATTCCAGAAACATGGTTTCTTTCACAAAATCTATGACAATATCTTTGGTTAGCAATAAAAATCTTTAGCATCTAATACTTTGGGGAGTTAGTCATTTTATGAAGCGACTCCTGTTATCTCAGTACATATATATAAATATATATATATATATATAATATGTACGGATACAAGGCAACCCTTTTATAATAAAAATCCAAGCTTAAGTGCCAAATGTAGTCACAGCGGCATTTGGCCTGAAGCGACCTTAATATCAGTACAATGTACTAGAGATGGGCACGTGTAGTTGGATGGTATTTATTAATTAAAACAGGACATTGGAAGACGTCGAAATATATAGAAACTGCTTATAAAAGGAATACTAAATGTATTTAAAAATCAAATATTTGGAAGAAACTCAACCGAAAGTTCATTGTCCAACAAAAAAAAACGGTTTTTTCTTACTTTTATAATGCAATGAGAAATAAAACTTAACTTATATGTATTTAACGACTTGATAAAGCTAAATTAAAAATCTGTGTTTATGAAAAATATCAATAAATTATTTAGATAACTAACTTTATATGGTAATGCTGATCACAGCTACTATATCTTGAGTAGTGCAAATAAGTTTACCTTAAACTCTAGTACTTATACTGCAAATGTAATATTAACATACTGACAACAACTTACTATTAGTTTACGTTTATAATTCATAACTGCTTTAAGCGCAAACCGTGCAAGGTCAAAAAATGCATTCAAAAAGTTAAATGATAGAAAAGAAAAGTATTTTATTAAAAAATCTCTTAATAAATATTTAATAAAATTTTTTTCGATAGCCAACTAAGTAAAGCCATCTCCAGTAGGTGTATTAAGAGCTAGGAGTGGCTCGCTTATAACCCCATTTTTAATAATCTAAAAACTTTATATTATCTCTCAATACAGTTTATATTATCACTCAATACAGATGATTAAAAATGGTGTTAAAAGCGAGCCACTCCCAGCATTTAATACATCTACTGTATACTAAGAATCTTCAGATCTCGTCGTTGTATACACGTCCAACTATTCAAACTTAAGGCATGACGAAGTCAGTCCAGCCAATCATAAAAATAAAGAATTTTTTTTAATTTTAAAATGAAGGGAATACTGAGCGTAATGGAATAGATAAAATTAAATTGAATATAACAATAATGTGCGTAGATAATTCATATTCTTATATTTATATTCATATTCATATGAACTTGATAATAATCTAAAATTTAAACCTTAGTAAAAGCAACGATTAGCTTCTCCTTTATTAAATCCATGTAAATCCGCTTATTATTAAAATATAGATTTAAAAACTGATTTACTTATATATATATATGTATAAGTAACCACAACTTTCGTGATTTACGTGATTGCTCACGTGCTCAGCCTTAGCGTGTCTGGCAAAGCAAAAACCAAACAGCAACTGGCACAACTATAAAAGACAAGACAATTGCAGCCAGCGGCGCTTTACACACACACACACACACACACACACACACTTACACCCCCACACATGCACTGATTATGCCGTAAAGGGTAAAAAGTTCTGATTTTATGATTGAGGCAAAAAAAGTTGCAAGTGGTAGTGTGTGTGTGTGTGTGTGTGTGCTGTAAAACACTTCCACTTCCGTTTCCATGTAACAGCAGGCGTAAGGCGTAAAGTATTCAAGTAATTTGTAAGTAAAAAGACAGCCCAGCCCCCTCCAAGCCCCTCTCCCTTTCCTCGCCTGCCTGCCTGCTGTGCAGATAAGCACAAATGGCGCTTTGGCATTGTTTGTTTGTTGTTGCTGGCAGCGAAATGACAAACGAGGCGCCTATAAGCATGCAATATAAAATGTTCCAGATATATCGCAAGAAAAACAAAAACAAATATCAGAATAAAATAAAAAATAAAATAAGTATAAAATAAATAGAACACTAATAAATCACACGGCACAACAACACATCAGGGAATCTGCCTTCATTAGTCCACATATCGGCAGGTTGACAAGGACAATGACAAACACTGCGACAAAAAGTGAATCTGTCATCGAAGGACAACTGACAACCGATTTGAGTATATTCTGTAAGTGTAATGTGTGTATTTGACAGAATATTTGTATATCCTATCCAAGGATATAAAGAAATAAACATATTCTAGCTCACCACTGCTCACCAATTGACTATAACTATTATAGTCAGAAAATTTGCCATGTGTATACAATAATATAGCACACGTAAGTTTAGGTTATTTCTTAACGAAGATTTGTCATCCCGCTGCTTAAAAAATCGACTAGCAATCAGAATTTTAAAGTTATTGTAAAAACATGTCTATAGTCTGACTAAGAGGCAGCTGCCTTTCGAATTCTTCGTTTTCCTATTTTCTTCTTTTTTTTTGCGCTGTATTGCATAGCCACAGGAGAGCAGAACCAAGCTGCAGAGCATTTCTTTTTGGCTTTCAGCTTTTTGACTGTCGAATTAATTTGACTGTCATTGCTTGAATACCAGGCTGAGTAAGTGTTTTTGTCAGCAGCTAGTGTGTGTGTGTAATTGCACTGATAAATGCATTTTAATGTGCATAAAACCTGCATTCACATATGCTGTCATGATCATGCAGCGTATACGTAACTTCTGATTATCCTGGTAATTGTGTATATATATATGAATGTGTGTATATCTGTCAGAGCGGAAGTGAATGCATTTCGAGTTATTTGTCAAGCCATTGTCCCATGTTAATGAGTTTTTAATGGGTAAATGTTGAAAACACAACTCTTTGTGCATTCCATTCGAATAGCCGCTTGAGTGTTTCCCCTCCAACTGCCCCTCTTCAGATGCCATGCGCTTAATATCATTGTTTTTCAGCGTAAATCAAACATAATGCGATATTATGAGCACATCAACATCGCGTATGCTCAATTAAAATATATATTAAATAACCAATCACGGAAAGCACACATCAGACGTGGCAAACCATTATTAAATTAAAGTGAATGCAATTGGTACTCTCAAAGGAGTATGTAGATACATATATGCACATATACATATATATTTATATATATTTTTTTTTTGTGGTCACTGGTATTGGCTATGTAAAGCTACCAGTAATCACGAATATTATATTATTTTTAATTGAATTAAATTTCTTACACATAATATTGTATATGGGAAAAGTAGCGTTCGCTAAAACTTATTTATTTACATATTTCAGGAGATTTAAAACAATGTAAATAATTCAGGTGTTACAAATATTAAAAATTTACAACAAGCACAAATAAAGCAATGTCTTTTTATTGCAAAAATGTTATTAATGTTAATGTTATTTTGTTTGTATAAATTTTCTCCACAGGCATAATTATTGGGCACTAGATTTCAAAATATTTGGTTTATTTTTTATTAATTTATTTTAATTTAATTCTTAACGCTGTTTCCAGGTTGTCTTTGGTTTGATTAATTTCTAATCCAAGTTCAGACTGTTATAAGCTATATTAAGACCAAAAACAAAATCTCTTCAGAGTCTAGACATAGAGCGAGGTCCTCGGCAAGATATATAGTTATTCAAGCAATGCCTTAAAGGACTATATATTTCTTTAAATAAATAGCTGTATTATTAAAATATATAGTTATTCAAGCAATGCTTTAAAGAACCGTATGTT
This sequence comes from Hirtodrosophila alboralis, assembly GCA_035043045.1. Lineage (NCBI taxonomy): Eukaryota > Metazoa > Arthropoda > Insecta > Diptera > Drosophilidae > Hirtodrosophila > Hirtodrosophila alboralis. Next base: position 135,146 of record JAWNNH010000771.1, on the reverse strand, counting down.
TCTTTAAATAAATAGCTGCTTTGTTTTTCGTAACGCCCTAAAGCTGCTGTCCATTTGATTTTAAGACAAATACCTGCTTGATTATGATTTACGTGAAGTCGACGCATTATTGAATAGATGATTTATAGCCAAGTAATAACAACTTAAAATCATAGCAAGCTGTTTATTGCTTAGAAAATCAGAGTACAGCCATACAACAACAAGAACAACAGCCACATCCTGAGGCTGCCCAAAAGGCAAGCATATAAATCAGTCGCAAGGCATTGGCAACGCCAAACTCAGCCAAATAGCAAACAGAAAATGACAGGACAGGTACGCGCCGTTACCTTTCACGCACATTTCCCCAAAGTAATCAACGCAGTCGCCGCAAACAAAAGGCAACATGGCCCAGGATTAGAGATGGACGCATATTGGATTTTTATTTTCAAAGAACAAAACTAACATTTAGGTGTGATCTAATATTGAATTAACATTTAAGGCTTCACACTTAATTGCAATGATACTTGATTAAATATATATAAAGTATTAAAAAAAAAAAATTAATAATAAAATAGTAAATACTCATTTGCGAAAAAAAAGCTAAGTTAAAAAAATTGCATGTGTAAATGTTGTTTTAATTTTTAATGAATTAATTTCTTAATTTTATTTAAATTTACTACTGTGAGTAACACGAACAATAAATTTTTGTTGAAAGGCTGGAACAGAAATACTCAATTTTACTAATATATAACAACATATTTATATTTTAATAGTGTACCCGGCGTGAGTTGCTACGCGCTCCCTCCAAAAAAATAAAAATAAAACATACATATTCTAGTGAATCCGGCAAAAGTTGTTCTTCCATATAAATAATTTCTAGTGGTGCTACATTCAAATAATATTACCTTATTTATATTTAAAAAAAATACTGCATACTGTGAATTTCGTATTTCATTTGAAAAATACTGCCTACTGAATTTATTATAAGTTTTTTCTCCTGGTTTGACCACATCAGGCCAGCTATACTCAATTAATGAATACCTATATATTTTTTTTTGGCTCCATTTTAATATATAAAGATTTTTGTATTTTAATGATTATAAAATTCCAATTTTTATATCTTTTTTGGGCAATTATAACGCACATAAATCAATTTTGAGTGTGACCAAACTTGTTTTTAAATTTCTTTAGTTATTTTTAACATTATTGATATAATTTTGTAGATTTGCCTCGAGATGGATCTTACTGTCATCAACGGATTTTCTTTATTATTGAATTGTTTCTAAATATTATAAAATCAAAAATTAACTAATACGAGTACCTTCATATATTTAGACATTTTTATTCAAGCAAATTCGTATCATAAAATTATAAATTGAAAAATTAAATTTGTATCCAAATATATAATTCTAACGAACACGACCACGCCTCGTTCTGCATATCCTGCGTGTTCGTGTCATGATTTGATACACGACAAATGCTCAACTCTAGCTAGGACACCGTCGGGAGTCGGTCGACAGTTGTCGGATGTCGGATGTGCGCCATTTGGTGTTGTTGCGGACGCCAGCGGAAGGAGCCCGAAAAGCAGTTGCCCAACAAAATGGCCCATCTCAGCAAGTGTGTACGTGTGTGTGTGTGTTGGAGTGTGTGTGCGTGTGTATCAGTGTGTGGGTTCGACATTGCTGCTACTTAGGTGCACATTAACTTTTGGCCTTTTGTTGCGCCAAACGCTTTGTTTGACGTCCTTTTCCCTGCTGCTCAATTGTTATCTTAAGGCTACAACTTGACTAGACACAGCTGCTATTATTTGGCATTGTTTGTTTACTGTTTGCTTTGGGGGGCTGAAGAACATTTTTAAATTATTTAAATAAATTAGCGCACATTTCTTATGCTGTCCGAACAGATTGCCGGTGATTTAATTTGAATGTCATTATACTGAATTTCTTCCATTTTTATTTTTGCGGCTTCAAAATGGTTGCCGCGGGATGCATTCCAAAAAAAGGTGAACCAAAACGCATTGTTATAAAAATTTACTGTCCAAGTTTATAGTACACAACTGTGTACCCCAGCAAACATTATCATATAAATGCCCATTCTACATTTTAGATTACTTCAAACAATTTCCACAAAAGTGCCATAAATGAGTTTAAAAGACACTTAGCAATTTAATCGAAATAACAAACGAATAGCTTTGCATTACATACACACGGGGAAAATTTTCACAAAGTTTTAAAAGAAACACAACAGAAACAGGTGAGGAAAATAACAACTTAAATGAAACAAAAGAAACTTGTATAGTCAAGCAAAAATTCTATGAATATATCGGCAATAGCAGGCCGGATTTTTTCGTCGCAAAATTGTTATTTAAAATTGTGTACTGACAATTGAACAACCGCACGAAAAACACACTTATTCTGTATAATCCAGCAACTATGCCAAAAATGGATCTCTTGGTCACGGATGGACTGCAGCCGGATGAATCAAATATGTATCAAGCATTTGCCGATGGTCTTGTTGCCGGCACTGATAATTTACCATGTGAAGAGTTATGTTATGGTACAAATAGCTTTGCAATCGATCTAAATTGTGATCGTCTTCCATCATCTGAGATACGCTTTAATGGTAACAACGACAATTCGTATCATAGAGGTGTCAACGAAGGAGAGAAGTCTGTTCTGTCGTTGGAGGAGAAACAAAACGAACATCATATTAATAATCTAAAAATGCAGAAGAATGAAAGTCCAGCGCTTACGTTTCGTTCATTATCATGTCCTGGCAATATTGATAAATCATCGCATCCGCCGCCATTACAACGCATTATTATGAATGGCGACGACTCTTTGCAAAGTCTTATTAAAGACAAGGCACCACCGCTAACCAACTATTGTTCAGAATGCACTGATCAAGCTGACATATTGAAACAACAGCAGCAGCAAACACAAGAGGTCAAAAATTTGGCTAAGAAGACGCCAAAATTAATGCACTGTTGCACTCCAGACAGGACTGCCAACAATGATGGCAACAAATCGGTGGACACTGAACAGCCTGCTAATCAAACATTGATTAAACCATCAATATTAGCAACATCCTGTTTAATAACTACAGCAACACAGATTGACCTTAACACATCCATTTGCAATTTTGAAAATTATTTAAAGACCTTTAATGAGAAATGTGCCCACCTTCAGGAGGAGATGAATCAAGTAAAAAATATTATTCTGCAGGAAGTTAAAAAAAATACTAGGAAAAATAGCGAAATAAATAATATACCATTTACGAATGATCAAGAGAAACGCTATAGTGAACTAATCCGAGGACCAGCACAACAGGTAAATAAAACAAGAAAGAATATATATACCCTTACAATGGTCTTTAGCTATATGACATAGTCGTCCGATTTTGATAAAGCTATATCAGATTATCTAGAGCGTAATGAAACTTAAGCTTAAAAAAAAAGGCAAGTTTTGGTTGAGATATCTCTAAAATAAGAATGTCATAGTCTAGTATACCCGACTACGGTACACCCTGTACCGAGTCCGAGAACCACAAATACATATTATCTCATACACATATACATTTAAATCAAGCAGTGGAAAGCAGTTCAACGGACATTACATTCATGGTATGAACAACTGCTTTCTTCAATAACTTTGGTAATTTTTATTCGATCGTCATGAAATTTGTACACCATATTTAGATCATTAGAAAGATTATACGAAAGATATAATCCTAAAACTTTCTATATATAGTTTTATCGTTTTTCGGGGTAATGGGCAGATAGACAGGAACAGATTAACTCGCATTAGTTTCTGATCAAGAATACATATACTTTATAAGGTCTGATTTGCCTCCATTTGCTCAGTTTTATGACCCCCAGTTCTAATGACTACAGGGTATAGAAAGTCGGTAAAGTAACACATTTGCAACCTATAGTTCCCATGAGATATAGTAGTCCGATTTTGATTTGTTCAGATTGTTAACAGCATAATAAAGCATCGATCTGGTAGGTTCAATTTTGGTATCTTGAAAAACAAAAAGTTTTTTATACAAGCACATATTTCTTGCAAAAAAGAAGAAAACTAACATAATGCAAAATTTTTTATCCTAACATAGCATCTATATGAAATGGTGGTACCATGCGGAGAATTCTGATATTTATTAGGTACTGTCTGCAAGAGAAAGAAGCATTTGTGTCAAATTTGGCACATAAACAGACTGACAGACGGGCAAACAGATAGACAGAAGAACAGGACTATATCGACTAAGAAGAATATGCTTTTATAATTTATGGGGTCGAAGACGTCTTCTTTTATGCTTTACACACATCGTGACAAACTTATAATAGTGCCATCTCTCTTATTAGCTTGCTCTCTCTCTCTCTCTATCTATCTATCTATCTCTTTTTCTCTCCCATTAAGGTGCTCGTTGCGAAATACAAACTGAATATTAGACGATCCGATATTCGCACTTTAACTGGCGGCTGGCTGAACGATGAAATCATTAATTTCTATATGAATCTAATAACAGATCGTTCGGAGCAAAAGGAGGGAATACTGCCAAGCGTCTATGCGATGAATACTTTTTTCGCGATGTGTCTGTTGAAGAAAGGATATAGCGCTGTTAAACGCTGGACACGCAAGGTTGATTTATTTACTAAGGATATAATACCGGTGCCGGTGCATGTGAATGGCGTACATTGGTGCATGGCCATTATACACATGAAGAATAAGACAATTCGCTACTATGATTCAATGGGTAAGCCCAATCAGAGTGTATTGAACGCTTTGGAGATGTACTTGCGCGAAGAGTCATTGGATAAACGCAAACTTCCATTTGATACCAGTGAATTTCAAATTGAAAATGTTCAAAATATCCCACAGCAGGCAAATGGCAACGATTGCGGCGTCTTTAGTTGCATGTTTGCTGAATATATCACACGCAACATGCCGCTTCACTTCACCCAAGAACACATGAAGTCCTTGCGAAAGAAAATGGCGCTTGAAATTTGTGGCGGCAAACTCTGCACGTAGTTGTCGTATCATCCAATTTTCTAGCAAATTTCATCATTGCCAAATTTTAATTTAATTTCTTTTTTATTGTTTTTTTCTAAAAAACTATCTTTTTTGTTATTATATATTTTCTTATTATTTTCCTTCAACTGGTGTATTTGTCTCTTTTATTTTTACTAACTTTGAATTTTATTACACTCTTCAATTTAGTTGCAGGATCAAATAACACTAGTTTACAGCAAAAAAGGAGCTGGGCTCTCATATACTTTTTTTGATGTATTTTTGGTCGCTGATTTCAAAAATGCAAACCATTTATTTTTTCAAAGAACGGTTTTCGAGAAATCCGCGAATAGCTAGTTTTTTGGCAGTCTTTCGACTTATTTGTTCATATCTACATCAGATCTTATTTGATCTTAAATAATGTTACACAATTCAACAGGTAATTGTATCCCCTTTCTAACGGTATGCCGTTTATGCGGATCGATTAAGAATTAAAGCCATTATAAGCCCTCAAAGTTGAAAAATGTGAACATTTTTTGCATTTTTAAAAAATTGCTGAATTTCAATTGGTCTTTTAAAAATTTAAAAAATTCGTTTAAATACTTTTTAAGATTTATTATGTTAGATAATTCTTTTACGAATATTTTAAGTATACATTTGTACAAATCGGTTAATAAATGTGATGTGGCGATATTTTGACATGTCCTGCGATAGATTAATCACACATAACATATCACACGATATATTTATCGATATTTTTATGTATTTTCTAACTTCACTTAACTTGGTCACACATTAAGTGTCAAGATCTTCGTTTGATCTTCGCCAAAATGGTGCAGGCACACTTCACAATATTGAAATAAATTTTATCTAAATAATCAACTACCACATAAGACGGACTATATCTGGCTGAAATATTCCAAATTTAAAGCAAGCCTCATTAGAGCGCTTTAAGCTTTAAGAACGCCCAATTTAAATTAATTAATTAAATTATAGCCAAAGACAAGTCATTTTACATGCTTAAGTGGATGACGGTGACGTCCAGGTTTGGACAAACAGACCGAAATTGTAGACATTAAAGGCAGATAGACATTTCATCAAACGTTGCCCTGGCAAAATGACAGCCACAAAAAAAGAGCCTGCAGTTTGTTATGTCGATGGACAAAGTTGTCCTTATGGCATATGTACTACATAGTTTCGGTTGGCATTTTTCTTCTTCGTTTTGTTTTTCTTCTTTTTTTATGTGTTTCATATTTATGACTGTCTGTCAATGGCAGACACACAGACAGACAAACAGACAGACAGACAGTTAGATAGACAGACAGAGACCAAAGTACACAAACCAAACCAAAGGACAGAATGTGCCTGTGGAGTGTCTGTAGATTGCCACACTCGAGCGATTATTATTGTTGCCTCAAGTGGGACAGCGTCGCACGTGAGCTATCGATTGGTGTGTTTTATCTATAGACTATTTTTATTACCAGCATGCAGTGCCAATTAAAGCATAAAAATTATATATATATATATAAATCGGCATATAAAATTCGCGTGCTTTTGCCATTGCATAGTTTGCGGCGCGTGTAATCGCAATTTTTGTTTGGGATTTGTTTATTGGTTTTTACTGCGGCTGCTGCTGCTGCTTCTATTTTTTTTTTTTTTTTTTGGCGCACATTTAAGTTATAAATAATTATTTTTAGCTGGGCGCTGCAAATGGCGAGCAGGACAAATGACAAAAAGCCTTGACAACTTTGTAAAACTTTTATGATAAGTTTTTCACAAGGCATGCCGTGCCAAGAAACCAAACAGACATTAGGCCAACAGTTGGAGTATGGCCTAGGACACTGAAGAACAGGAGTAGGACGAAGTAGACAGGACTAGAGAGGTAAAGGAATGAAAAGGCAAGCGCTGCAAAAACTGACAACACAATGCTTGGCTGTCATCCAGGTGCACAGTGCACTATGGGACCAATGACCGATTTCGTGGCCTAAATTAATAATGCAATGATTTGGCAAGTATTTTGGCTCTAGTTTATTGGATAACATTTAAAATTATGATTATAAGTGGTTTTGATGAAAAGTGAGCGTGGCACTTTTCCCACTATTTGTAAACATTTTTTTTTTATTACAATTGAGCATTTTTCCTATCATTTAACCTAAAACGGCAAAATTAGATATTGCTTACTGGTATTTATAGTAGGTTATATTTAACAATTGCATTTTACCGATCAACTCGCCCCTTCACCTTTTTCAAAACTTTAAATATATCCTAAAAGTGAGGTCGTTCTAAAAATGAGGTCGTTTGCTAAAAATTTGATTTGTGGAAGAAATTGACAAAAATTGACAATTATAAAAACTGATCTACAATCACAATTAATGTCAACACCAAGTTAAAAAAGTCGCCATACTGCCAAATGCTGCCAAAATTTTTAATTCCTTTCCAAAGTCAAATTTTGTTAAAGAAATTGTTGCATGAGACACTTTTTTAACTTACATAAAAATAAGGAAAACACATTAAATTTCTACAAACGAGCTTTACCAATATTTAGTACAAGCCTCACAGCTTATAATCCATTATAAAGTTTTTCACGTACGCTTAGTCTTATTTAACTATAATTTACTGAAGTTGACAAGCAAATTTGCTTACCAAAAACCACGCGCTTATGGTTGTTAACAGCTGTGTTTAACAGCTGTTATCTTAACAGTGGTACTCCTGGTTAACATTTTTGGTACGCAACATGATACTTTGGTGTATTTGTTATATATAAACAACAAAATTTATGATAAATTACGTAAATTGAAACTTTGGGTTTAGGCCACGAAATCGGTCATTGGTCCCATAGTGCAGTGGTTTAATGTGATAGAAATCAACTAAATAACAGTTATTTAATCTATAGTTCTGAGCTCAGGTACGCACTTATTCAGAAACTGATTTGAATTATTCAAAAGGCTATATTTATTCATGCTTTAATTGATATACTGAATTACAATCAAAATTCGAATATAATCTGAAACATTTTCTAATGGAAAATTTCTAATTAATCTTAGTGCTAATTTTTGAGTAGCTACAATTGCTCGATCATCGATGTTATCTGCATTAATTTAATACAAACAAATCAGCATAAAAATATATATTTTAATATATATAACCTTAAAAATATATACCTTAATAGCACAGATAATAAAGTAAAAGAAGATAATAGAAAATATTTATAAATCTAAAATTTAATTTTTTATTTATTTTTGTTCTCTTTTATAACCTTTTATTATTTAAATAGATATCATTATACTATTAATTAGAATAATCAATATGTCAATTGACAAAAAAATATTTTACTGATTCTCAATCACATTAAATTCAATTCTAAACCTGAATTTATTACATCTTATATCTATATAGCAAATATTATTCGTAACTCCTCGAAATACTCACAACAAAGGAAGACAAATATTACAAATTACCTGAATAAATACAAAATAAATTTATGTTTAACCACTCTGCCTATCAACAAGCACTCAAGCTATTTGCTTTTAATAAGCTCAACTCCCACAGTGCCGCCTGATGTGGCAGCTGACACGCTGTGCGTCAGCCACAAAACAGACAAGAGTTGAAGCAGAGGGGAAGGCGAACAGGCAGGAGACAGGCAGTCAACTGAATGCCTGCACAAAAATTAAAAAAAAAATAAAAAAGAAAGGCAGTGTTGAAGACATGTCTCCGGATGTCATACCAATTTTGTGCCAGCTCTATGAAGAGCAGCAACAGCAACAAAAAAGTATACACAAAATATACAGAAACTGAGTTATGCATAGTTGAAGTTCATGAACTTGGTTAACACGTGTAACTGGCGTGTAAATCGCGGCTGAGAGCAACAACTTTAAATGTTGCTTGGAAACAAAATCAAATTACATGGCTCTGGCATAAACTGTTTAGCCTGTGGCTGGCATTTTGATATGCTACTTATTTGATGGTGGATTTGATGGCACATAGCTTAAGGCTTAATACCCTTTTTGGTTGGACGAAATCAAGAACATTAAATATTTCTACTAGTTGTGAATCTTTTGCATCTAAATGGCTAAACTTGAAGTCAAGTTGTGTTAAATTTATCGCCAGTACTACATCTCAAGCGCACATAAACTTTTGACAAAATTGTTAGCACTGCCGCTAACTATAAAAGCCAAACAAGCAGACAATCACCCTTACTCACAGAATATACATTAACCCCTAAAAAACTTACAGCCCTTAACTGTGCCTAGTTATAAGCAAGCAACAAGCAATAGATTTGCCCTGCACATTGGGCGGAAACGGCTTTTTTTTGGCAAAAACTGTCATTTTTAAGCTAGAAACTTGAAACTTGGAGAATTTGCGGCTCATATTATTTGTGAATTTTGAATTAATTTTTTTTTTTTTTTTGTTGTGATTTTGAAGGCTTTTTTGAAGTGATGCTTGATAAATAAGGATCAGAAGAATCCAAAGCACGGTGAACTACGTCTGTTAAATTGTTGTCAAATGCAAACGAAGCGTCTCTTCACAAAATTTTTTGAATTTAATCAAACAAATTTCATATTCGCATGATATTACTATTACTACATTTATTAAAATATTTCGAAAAACCGCAAAATTCTGCAAATGTTTTAAAATCTATATAAATATATATATAATAACACATACTACCACATAATCACTTTTTTGAATCCTACTGTATCTTACTAGATATGCTCCACGAAACACAACTATATTGAAGTTAGATTCAACAAAATTATGGTTTATTAATACCATTGAAAAAATAACGAAACAGAAGCACATATGATTAAACACATATATAATACTTTTCTACATACTATGATGCATATTTTCCATTTTGAGGTATTAAAATTAGTCAAACCGTTTAAAAATGCGAGACTGTCAAATATTTACAAATTTTTCAATCAGACTGCGTACAGAAACCACGTGGCACAAAAAGCTAACTTTGGAGGGCTGGCGTAAGACGAGGGTTCCATAATAAAATATAAATTAAATATTTTCGATGAGGTGGGACAATTATTCACTGGAAAAAATATTGTAACCATAAAAATATAAACTTTTTTTTTTGGGGTTTTTGCCAAAAAAAAGGCTTTTCCGCCCAATGTGCCCTGTATCTCTGTGTGTGTGTGTTTATGTTCTGGCTGTTGGTTTTTAGCCTTCGAGGTTTTTGGCATAATTTCTACAATATAACCCATCAGCAGTTGGGAGCTGTAGTTGAGAGAGGTCTTAAAAACTGACGTCTCGAGTCAAGAAGTTACAACAATCAGCATTAACATTCATGCATGCATCAAACCGGAAATGTTTATTAGATTTAACCTCAATATGCTCAGCATGTCGTATACTTAATGTGCCACATTGTGCCCAAGTTTTTGTTAGTTTTTCCTATTAATAACATTTTCATTTCCCTTTGTTCTTTTTTACGCTGCTAATGAATATTACAATGTTCTCGTTTATCAGTCACTTTTTTGTTTAGCTTGACTATCTATTTTATTTTTTTTTTTTTTATTAATATTGAATACACATCAACGTCAATTGAAGCGAGCTTCTGTTCTAATTTTTGTGTATGTGTTTTTAACGGTGAACGCAAATATTGTTGGTATTTTATTTATTTATATAAGAGCTACCTTTGACCTGACAGAGCATTCACTCTCAGATTAGAGACAGGCATACACCTTTTGCCACCAAATTACAACAATGTCTTTGTACATTATCTGAGATATTGATTGATGACTTTGGTTGCCTTGTCTCCCAGGACGTATACAAATGAAATTGCGAATGTAACGAATGAAAATGAAAATGAAAAGTATCTGCGTAGGTAGACGAAGACATTTGCCAGGGAAAATCAACAAAATCATTTGCTTAAGCAGCCAGCTCCAAGGACGTCACAGCCAATGAGATCTGTTTTCTTAGCTAAGGTACATCAACATGACAGGACATAAAGGACTCAACCTCGCAACTACGCTACAAGTTCGAAAAGGCATTAAAGAATTACCACAAACTTGGAGCTGCTTTGAAGAATATATCAGTAAAAGGTAAAAATATACTAACAAGATAAGCAAAAAAAACGACGATACTTAAACCTATAAAATAAATTCAAGTATTTGTTTTGGATGCTTTAAGAAAAACTCATTTCAAAGGGCATTCAACTGTCTAAATTGTATAGTTTGTCAAACCGAAGAAATATATCAAAGTTTAAATTAAATGAAAACAATGTTTTTCGATTTGATTGCGAAATCTATAAGGATAACTCTACAAATGACAAACGCAAATTGAGTAAGACCCACAGATAGGCAAACAACGGATGATGTGGCGACAGCCAGAACAACCCCAAGAACTTAAACAAAAACAAACAAACAAACAACCGCACAAACAATTTATTATTTTGCCATTTGCCAGCTCAAAGTTCCTCGAGTTCCTTGAGTCCCTCAATGCTAACCCGGCCAAGTGCCAATATGCAAGTTTTGCTATTTCCGAACTTAAATAAATAATGAAATCGGTAAGGAATTGGGCCAAGACAGCGTCTTTGCTGCCAAAAATGAAGGCTCCTGAATGTGGTCTATACTAGTTACAGTAACACACATAAGTATCTATACACATGTATGTAGATGAACCAAATAACAATATTGTCTATTGACAGTAAAACAAATCGAACTAGAAATGCCAAAAATAAAGCCGTTCGGACATTCATCAGTGCACTATGGGACCAATGACCGATTTCGTGGCCTAATCCCAAAATTTCAATTTACTTAATTTATCATAAATTTTGTTGTTTATATATAACAAATACACCAAAGTATCATGTTGCGTACCAAAAATGTTAACCAGGAGTACCACTGTTAAGATAACAGCTGTTAAACACAGCTGTTAACAACCATAAGCGCGTGGTTTTTGGTAAGCAAATTTGCTTGTCAACTTCAGTAAATTACAGTTAAATAAGACTAAGCATATGTGAGAAACTTTATAATGGATTATAAGCAGTGAGGCTTGTACTATGTATTGGTAAGGCTCGTTTGTAGAAATTTAATGTGTTTTCCTTATTTGTATGTAAGTTAAAAAAGTGTCTTAAGCAACAATTTTTTTAACAAAATTTGACTTTGGAAAGGAGTAAAAAATTTTGGCAGCATTTGGCAGGAATGCGACTTTTTTAACTTGGTGTTGCCATTAATTGTGATTGTAGATCAGTTTTTATAATTGTCAATTTTTGTCAATTTCTTCCACAAATCAAATTTTTAGCAATCGACCTCATTTGTAGAACGACCTCACTTTTAAGATATATTTAAAGTTTGGAAAAAGGTGAAGGGGCGAGTTGATCGGTAAAATGCAATTGTTAAATATAACCTACTATAAATACCAGTAAGCAATATCTAATTTTGCAATTTTGCCGTTATAGGTTAAGTGTTAGGAAAAATGCTCAATTGTAATAAAAAAAATGTTTACAAATAGTGGGAAAAGTGCCACGCCCACTTTTCATCAAAACCACTTATAATCATAATTTTAAATGTTATCCAATAAACTAGAGCCAAAATACTTGCCAAATCATTGCATTATTAATTTAGGCCACGAAATCGGTCATTGGTCCCATAGTGCAGTGTAGTAAGTCCTTGTGCCCCAAACCAAAAAAAAAAGGCTACCAAACAGATACTAGTTAAGCCTCAAATCTGAAGCCACTTGTAAATTTCTCAATCATATTTATGCACTAGGTTAGGGGAAATAGAAAACTGCAGCAACCAAAAAAAAAAAAAAAAAAGAAAAAAAAACGCCCAGTTCCATTAAAACTAAGGCCGCTTAGGCCTCGCTTGCCCCGTCGTCGACCTTTTTATGGCGTGAACTTAATAAAATATGAAAAACCTAACAGAACAGAGGCAGAGGAAAAAATCATATAGCAGCGCCAGGCACTTGGGAAGTTTATGGAAGAGCTTAGCAAACAAAATTATATTCAATTTCCTTTAATGGCTACCATAAAATAGCAGTCAGCAAAAGTAAAGCCAGAAAAATCCGCCCAAAAAACCAAAAAAAAAAATATCGTGATACTAAAGGCGTTGCGGCGCGAACTTGCGAGAAATGCCAGACATTCCCCTTATTTTTTGGGTAGGTAAGCAAATTGTTTGAAGTATTGTTAGTACTTCACATTGGCTTATGTTTAGATATATGTTTATAGACCAGTTTGGCATTAGCCCTAAGCTCAATTAGCCAAGGCCAAAAGAGCAACGACCATGACTGCCTAATGAAAAGGAAACTCATCTTACATATAATTTGTTACTTGACGTGTCGAACTGTGAGAGATTTGCATACTTACTTATATGCCATTGCCTTAACTCAACTACTCCTACTTAAGTGGCATTTCCGTAAACTTGTAATATCATAAATTAATATCCCATTTGACTGCCACTTTTGTTGTGTATGCGTGTGTGTGTGTGTGGGCGTACAAATTGTAATAGATTATTATTAATTAATGACCATCGATGGAAACTCTAAGGCTGTGCAGAGATAGCCTGGGTGTGTTAAGTGTCCTTAAGAGCCTAATTAGCAGGCAAGGACAATTGAAAAAATTAAAATAAATGAAAACTAAGTACTTAAAATAGTATATGACTTTAATACATAATTTAAATTATCCTGGCATTAAAATTCATACAATTTTAAACTTACCAAAAGTAATTAATACCTTTTGCAATAGTTCTTGCTTTTAAATGGCATTAAAAATATTACAGAACTTAAAAAAAAATAAATACGATATTTTTTATAATTTCGAAAAATTTCTTAATTAAGAAAAATATAATACCTCATAAAAATAGTTGAATAGTTGGCTTTATTAAATTTTCTTTCGGAGCACTAAGTTGCACGTTTATTCATGCAAATTTCTTTGACTTTTATTCGCTGTGCTATGAAAATTTAAACTAATACACTTGAAGTAATAATATTTCTCAAAGAACCAAGCACCTTAACGTTACACACATATCTTATGAATTTTAGCTGTCATTCCAAAGAAAATAAAGACACATGTTATTCAAGTGCTGTCATTTTCACATAAGCTTGTAAAGCTATCCTATAAAAACATTGACAATAAAGTTTATCAGCATTTAACCTCCTCTTTAAGTACCTAATTTGGTGGCAACAATTTATGCGTCTAGAGCTGACACAATCCTGTCCAATTTTCCAGCCAACAATGCGAGCTGAAGGCAAACAGTTAATACATCAAATTCAAACGTCTTGACAACCATGTCTTTTTGGATTTTATTCCAAGTTGGCAATGAAGCTGTGCTAGAAAACCAAGCCAGGATCCATTGACAAGCCGTTTGACATGAAATGAATTGTGAAATTAAACAGATGGCACAATGACAGACAGAGCTAAGTACAGTCACAGCAGAGCCAATAGAAAGGATGTCAAAGCCACTGTCACAAAAGGATTCATGCCAAATTGAGTGCTGTGGCCACAAATTGCTAAGTGATTTCAATGTTCGTAGTCTAGTGTAGAGCTAAGTATCTGCCAAAGCAATAAACATGTGTCTACAGCGTCACTTAAAAGTCAACAGTCAACGATTTGTCTATGACTTGTTGACAGGTTTTTTTTGTATACTTTAATAAAAAAAAACTATTAGCTCTGTTACAAAATCAGTTCCAGACGAATTAACAAGCAGCAACAATTAAATTCGGATGTCAAAGATTAAATACTCTTGCTTAAATTCTAATAAAACTTATTAAAGCTAACGTTTCAATTTTCAACTGATAGTTTCTTTGGAAACAAATCTTAAAAATTTAAGAATTTAGAATTTGCGATTTCAAGCAACATATACTTAATTGGAAATTTGTATTTGTAAACTATTAACTAATCTATATAATAGAGCACACCAACATCAAGAAAATTGTTAAATATTTTTATATTATTTCATTTTTAAACTAGCACTTTTGAACTTAATTAAATAACATTGAAATTAGTATCAGCTGTTTTTTCAAGATATTAAGTTTCTTTAATTGATATATTTCTTAAAACTCTAGAAGTTTCAAACTGTGCTGCAAAAATTTGCACATTTGGCTAATTTGGTTAATAAAATATATACTTTCTAAAAATATACTTTATAAAAATTTCAAGACAGTAACTCACAATATTACACACAAAATATATGAAACTCAGATATGTTATATGTGAATTTTAACTATCAAACGAACCTAATCGCGTATTGTGCATGTTGATATTAGAATAAATTATATTAGAATAAATTAAAGATTTATGCATGTTTAATTCTACCAGATTTTTACAATTCACTTACCAACTAAGTGCAATTAGTTTCAGTTAGTTCAAAAAAACTGCATTTGTGCCAAAAAATAAATAGAAAAATTTGGCTGTCAATTTTTGTGATTGCACTGAAAAACTATTCACAAAACTATTCACGCGCGCGCTTTAATCAAAAAAAGCGTTCGCAACACCCGCACACACCCACGCACACACACACACACAGACGGCAAATACCAATCAACAATTGGGCAGCCTAAAAGCATGCAACAATTTTTGTTATATTATTTTTTACTTTGCTTTGTGGCCCGCGCGGCGTATGAGCAATCAATTTGCAAATCGCACATTCAGTTAGTTTTTTCTAAAAATTGTTTGAAACGCGCTTTTCAATTATTCAAAATACCGTTAAATAGAGAACACAGCAACACGTTCAAAAGGACCGTCAGCAATGCGTGTTTTATTTTTGGCAGCAGCGTCTGATTTGGCAGCCGACGTCGTACTGAAGTGAAATGGTCTGAACACAGTGCTTTAAAATCAACTATACGATTAAGTTCCACATGGATCTGCGCATGCGCCGTGTGCGCGTGGATGCCATTTGGAAAATGTTTGGTTTTTCAATAGCCAAAGCTAAAAAACTTTGTTGCCAAACAACATTTGATTTGGTCTTTTACATTTACTAGCCAAATATTCCCGGATTTCAATTATGCACAAACACCTGCGTCCAACGGCCAACAGCCAACAGCAGCACATAAGGTTGGCGAATGCGAATGTGGAGTCATCGGAAGATTTTCATTGTTGTGTGGAACTGCGGGCATCTTAAGCTGCAGCATCATGCTGTGCATTTCTGTGTCCATTTTCAATGGCAGGGATTTAACTGCAAGCAAATAAAGTAAACACAATGCTATTAGGTTACAGCTGTGCCACCTGCAACATAAATTAACTGATAAATAGCGAAAAGGTAATGTGCTTTAAATAAAATGTATTTGCATAAATAATTTTTGTTCAATATTAAAAAAAACTAAATTTGATTTCATTGTAAATAGAGATTGTAGGATTATAGTTTGGGTTATCTTTCGATTGTAATTCTTTTAAGGATTTGCCAAGTACCGCAAAAATTTTGATTTAAGAATACAATTTACTGATTATAATCCCTAACCACAATAGATGTGAATATGGGCTTAGCCTCTCCTCTATTGGGTCATAGATTTCTCTCTAACTTTCTTTAAAATTTCCTTATTTTTCTCTTACTATTTTTTTCTTTGTCTCTCTATACCTATCTTTAAATTAATCTTATTTTCCTTTTACTTACTTTCTTATCTATTTACTAACTTTTATGTTATTTTATTTAATTTTATTTATTTTATTTATTTATTTATTTATTTATTTATTTATTTATTTATTTTTTTTTTTTTCTCTTTTCTTTTTATTTTTTTTTAATTATGCTTTAATTATATATATATATATTTTTTTTTTTTTTATATTACTAATTTAACTTTTAATTATAATCACTTTTTCAACTTTTATTACTAACTCTCTTCTGTTTAGCTTCAGGTTCAAATAATGACACTGACTAACCTGACTGTGAGTAGGGGCATAGCTGGCCGGACTGGCAAATAAATATCCCCTGTGTCAGTGTCATTAATATTTGAAACTTATGTAATTTAATTAGGCTTTTTCTATCCTTCTATTACATTTAAGAAATATTATAACGTTTGCTTATCTGGGACAGCACTGATTGTCTGCCAGAATAAATAAATGAATAAAATAAAATAAAATAAAATAATTATCTTTAGTCTACTAAAATGTAGACTTCTCGTTCTTGGTTTGTTTTCTGTGAAAAACCTTCAATGTATTTAGAATTCTTTAAAAATATTGTTTGGAAAATCTTAATATTATTTTAAATTAAACAGAATTACTCGGGTTCGATTCAAGGCGGTTCCCAAAAAATAAATATTTAGCTTCGTCTGAAGATAAAGCGTGGTTGTTTTTATGTGTTAAGTAAAAATGTAAAAATATAATATAGTCTATTTTGAAGTATGCTTGTTGAAAACAAAAGTTCTTAAAACTTTTTTTTATAAGTTCCAGCACATGAAAGATTTGTTTTCAAAATTTAAAAGCAAAATTTTATAATTATACTACTTGCTCTGATTTAATTTGTTTGTCGATAGGTTATAATTTGAATAAATTAAACTTAGTTTCCAGAATCTTTATTTCAGTTCAAAATTCTATACACTATATTTTTGCACATCTTGTTTGGGACCCCTTTGGCAACTGCAATAGCTGCATAAAATGCGTGCACAGTTGGGGCAAAGGCTGCCTAAATGCAATTTCAACGCGCTTACTTGCCCCCGCAAGTCCTTTGGACTGCCAACCTTTCTATATAAATATATATATATATATATGTATATATTGGCATCCAAGCTGCAGTAATAGCCAACGGAAGTAATTGAATTTTGTGCAGAGACGAGTTTAGGTACGGATGATTGCCGGCAATCGCAGCGCTCAATTTATTTCGTAACATTGTTGGCCAACAGTTTACCGGTTAAGGGCGCTAACTGAACGTCCTTTAAACGGTGCTTTGATGTTGAACCAGTTCCTTGGGCAGCAACTTATCAAACTCTCATCAGCCATAAATCGCCTATGTTCCAATTGTCACGCTTAAGCAGACAGTTCAAGGAGCCAGCTCAAGCGCCGCTAATTGCCCCCCGACAGGATACAGGTACACACACACAGATAGGCTATCCAGGCAATTAATGACACTATCACTATCTCGACAATGGTCATTTACTGCTGTTTTAGTAAGCCGCTTTATTCTGCCCTTCAACTGGTTAGTACAACAACATTTTTGGGGTTTGGCTAATGCCATCAGATCAATTTGTTAACGAGCCTTGACATTGAGCTGACTCATAAATACAACAAGGCTGACAAATCAAGGATACACGAAACATGGCTACCTCAATGGCAATGTGGCTATTAGAGTGAACTTGTTTTATGCTAAACATTGACTATATATACATCGATTGAAATAATTATTTTATCATGTAGGTAAATAGCTTATAATGGCAATTCTATGTTGAATTGCGCTGAATTTTTCAAACACCTACATATAAACTCACACTAGTGAATATCAAATATCGTTAAGTTAAAAAAATCTCTAATATTGCTAATTCTCTTTGCCTTGACCCCAAACGAATCTAAATTACTGGAAAAAATAATATTTTAATTTTTAAGCACAATCATTGGCGTGCGCAGACTTTTTTTTATAAGGAGGGCTTACTGGAAATTATTTTTTTTTAATATATTGTATAAATAACACTGCAACATTTTTTTTTTAATTCTTGTATATCGAAGCAAGATTTTTGTCTTTTTAAAAAGGTAAGATATGTTAAGTGTAATTTAATTTTATTCTGAACTTAGTTAAATTATATTAAAGAAGCTTACCTTTTCAAAAAGGTAATAAATTGTCGATTAACATGTCATATTTATTCGTTGAAGACGCGTTAGCATTCAAGGACTCAGCTGAGGGTTTTTAATCTATTTTTTAAATTTTTACTAATTTTAAAAATGTTTTAATCGCTCCAAATTGGAGCTAAAACCTTCATTTACTATGGAATGATATTAAAAAAATTTATTTTACTTATTATAAACCAAAATTAGAGTATTAAAGCTGCAAGCTTATAATTGCTTTTTTAATATTAATTAATTAATTGTTTTTTTAATTTGGCATAATTTTAATAAAAATTTTCAATTCAAACACCAACAACTTCTAAACGAACCACGCACCTTGAGTACGCCGCTGAGCACACTTAATTAACTCTTAAAATAAGAATGCAAGAAAACAAATTATAATCATTATGTGTTGCATACTTATTAGTGCTTTTTTTCACACTTATGCACTCTTAAAATTCTTTCCTGGTTTTAGCAATCAGAATTTACAGTCTGGGAATTACACAAAGCTTTTTATATCTCTTTCTACGATAACAATTTAATTATTTTTGTTTTTTAAAATTAACTAAGTACACGTAATAGTGTTGTTAAATAAACAATATATTCCCTTTGTACAAATCGTTTCTACATTTCAGATGCACCGTTTTAACTTCAATTTGAAGGCTCAATCGTTGCACAACAAGAGCTAAATTTCTGTGACACGTTTCAACCAAATTGCCCTGAAATTATTCAGCAAAATCCTGTTCCAGCCATATCCTGACAAGTGACTTTATTGCATCTTTCGACACGCACCAGTGGAAGTCTGTTTTCTATATATCTCCCTCGGTAGCAGTCTTCACATATCCATTCAGCTGACAATTACCAAAGCGTTTTGTTCGATGGTTTTTTTTATTTGTGTCTTTGTTTTTTATATTTTGCATGCAACTTGCAAGGCGGCGTCAACGTCCATTGAGCTCCTGGCTAATGGCAGCCGCGTGACAAAATGCTTAGAAAATGGTCGAGTGTACTGGCCCCGGCGGCATTGGACCCAATCACGGCTGTCATTTTAAACTTATGCCATATGTAAACGCATTTAGACGGGTTCATTTCGTATTACGATGATAATATACACTCTTAATTACACACGCGCATTAAAGTATTAAGATAAGAGTAACGCCGTTGGCCACATTTTAATGTTAGTTCTGCTTATCATGAAATCATGTTCCAAAAATTACAATCGCTTCATTTATTGAAGCGAATTTGCAGCACATTTTTAAATTGTAGCTTTAAAAAAAATCTAATTTTTTTTTGACTATACTAGTAATTTTTTATTACACATATTATAAAAGTTTTATTTGGTGCAAATATAAGAAGTTTCCTAGATTTACTTTGTTTCCAGCTTTGTTTCCCGCCTTTTAGCTGAAGTTGCTCAACATTAATGTTAACAATTAATTCGTATACGTAATGATTAGGCTTAAAATATGCTGACCTCCAAAATAAAATAGATTTTTATTTTATTCTTCCAGGAAAGTGTGTGAATTCTAGCCACTGAAGCACGAGTTTCTGGGTTTTATACATATTAAACAAAGTTTACATACTTACTAAAAGGTTACTTAGTTTATCTAAGTTGTTAAATATATTAAAGATAAGCACATCAACTACAATACTTTGTTATACCCAAAAACACATATTTTTTAAATGAAACATTACACAAACAGTATTAAAAATATGCACATATACATATATATGTTATTATACTAGATCATTCCCGCTTCCGCGTCCAAAAAAATTAAATTGAAAAAAATAGAAAGAATGTCACTATTATTATAGCCTATGCTGAGAATTTCATATGAATTTTAAATTTAATTTTCCACCCACTTCCCGACATATTTTTAATAAAATTTTTCCAACCTACGTTATAATAGTAAACTATTGTCGAAAATTTCAGGTTTGGCCTGCTCGTAAATCGCCAATCACTCAGGTTGAACAGTTATATATATATATAGATTATTTTCACCAGTTTATTATTACTATTATCTTACCAAAAACTCCCATAAAACTTAAGCTTATAGATTATTTTGTAATAAATTATTAAAATAGTCATTTCCTTTTTAAAAACTTAAGCCCCTTCTGATTAATTTCTTTAACTATTAGATTATCATTTTAAATAAATTTCTTTAACTATTAGATTATCATTTTAAATACAAATTTTCTGAATTTATTTCCCGTTATCCATTTATCTGTCTTTCTTATTAATAGACCAAGTTGAAAATTTATTTATTAAATTTTTTGGTTTTTGCTCGAAGAAGTACTTCAATCTGACCAATTTTCAGAAAAAATGGATTACTATATCCTATAGCTATCATAGGTACGATCGGTTAAAGTTTGAAATATTTATAGAAGATCATTGCAAGGGTATACAGACTCGGCAATTCGAAGATAGCCCCTTCTTATTTGTTTTTATAAGTTTTAAAGTATTTTTAAAAAAATAAAAACCCTTCGACCCCCAATACTTTATAAATAGTTTTTTAGTGACTTTAATTTTTCTGGAATAACATGCGTGTATTTTTAAGCTCTGTGTTCTTTTTTAACCCCCTGGATCGTCCATCAAATGTCCGCGACTAACATGACCCTAACGGCACTAGCACGCCATTTTGTATGCGGTCGCACGAGCTTGGGCGCATGTTTAAACATGATTAATTCGTGTTGATAAACAGTTATTTTAATTAATCGCCAGGTGTCGTTGCCGTCGCATTTATAAATATGCTAAGTACGAGTATGTAATGTTGCAAGCGAGCGTCGCAGCTTAACAACATTTAAATTTAAATCAACTCCTTGCCACAGCGCCTAACTAACTACTACATAAGTAACTAATTGCACATTTAACATTTTATTCAAGCTCATAAATTCCATGGCATTGCACTGGCATTGCCAATGCATTTATCATTTATCATTTTGTGCAGAAACCCTGGACCAGGACAGGTAATCAACAGCAAACAGCGAACTTTATCTGAAATTAAAAATCATTTTTACATAAATTCTTGTCAGCGCATTGCCAATATTATGTATAAGAACGTGTAAAGTTAGTTATGTGGCTATGTGGAGGCATCTTTTGTTATTATATTTACCTTGGACATTTCAAAATGCAAGTTTCTCTCAGTTAACCCAGTCAGTTACAGGTAACGACATAGTTTAGACATAATTAAAAACTCAAACAACTTTCAAACAACGCAAATGAATTTCTAAAAGTGCAAAATCTAAGCTAACTAACAAAATGTAATACCAAATAATAAATTAAAACCCTATAAAAACAAAATTAGTTGCATTGTTTAGACTTTTAACCCCCAAAACTAAAAACGTAAAACTTTCTGCATCTTTTGTCAAATAGTTTTATTCACATTAATTTATTTGGTAAATATATCAGCCAAGTTGATAGGGTTTTGTGTGCTACCAAATAGTTTAATTATTTAGTTCTGAAACAATAAAAATAACATTTTACAATATATATTATTTACGTAAATGAACTGTAATTAATTTAGATATGCAGTTACTAAACTTGGCTGAACGCAACATGAATTTAATTATTTAAATTTTAATAATTTTTAACTGTAAAATACAAATGTTGCGCACATAAGTATAAATGTTGCCTGAACTTCAAATTAACCGTAACATAATTATAATTTTTTGGTTTTTTCCTGGCGCCATCTATAGTTCGCATTTGCAATGCAAGCTTTTTAGAACTTTCACATTTAGCCTAGACCCAAACCTGTGCTAAAAGTACTAAAACTTGTATACGGTTTTTAGATCGCGATAAACATTTCAGCAAAAGTTTTTATGTATTTTCTAATTTTGTTAAGAAATATGTAAAACAATGTTGTGTATTTCTCACAGTTTAAGGGCTATGTTGATGAAATATCTTGTTGGAATTTTCCGTATTGGATCGCTATAACATATATGTATGTAGCTGCCATATCGGTCGTAAAATTAAGTTCTTTATTTTCCCACTCTTTTGTTTTGTTTTTCGATATTCATCATTAGTTCACCGATTTATGCTGATAAATACAATCTGACCTTGTTTCAGGTTTTATCAAAATTAGACTATATTATCTTATTGCTTTCTTGAAAAAATATATAATTTTTTTTTTTTTTTTTTACCAAATTTAACAATTTTAAGTTTCATTGCATACAATCTTTTGATGATGATTTTAATCAGACGAATATCATAACGCTACCACAAGAACAATCGTTGCAAGTATGAATATTTATATATAAAAAACTCTCTATATATTATTTACTTTTTTCTATTTTCGTATAAGTATGATCCCGATCATGATCACCACAAATGGATGGAATTGTGCAGTTATGTATCAGGATAATGAACTAAATTTCTCGAGTTTTATGAAAATTAATTTCTCTGTTTTATATTAAATTTCGTATAGGTTCATATTTCTAAAGACAGTCGCAACTATATATATCAATTTTCTGTATCATAAAGCTAACATTAAGTAGTACACTGGAAATAAAGTTATTATATCATAAAAATATTCCTATCATATTATCAATTTTAATTCAAATCTGATCATTATTATGTCATTGTAATATCTATCAATAATTGTATAGAACTTCAAAAAGAACCAACCAAAGTGGCTTTAATTCGGTTCAATTTATATTTTTGTTTAAGAAAAAAATGTTAGACTACAAAGTTTACTAAGCTCTCTACTTCTACGATCTATCGAGTGTCATTATATAAAGTATTTTTTTAGAGTCTAAAATTAATCTTCCATTTCCCTAGATATATTCCATAGATATACAACTCCTAAGACTTTCGCTTTAGTTGCACTATTCATTATTGTTCACGTACACATATCCACACATTGAATAGATTAAAAATATACATAATAAAAACACATTTTTGTAATTTATTGTGCAAAAGTTAAAAATACTTAATTATACAGTTCTAGATAAAAAAAACAGAATATACTTATTAAAAGCATAGATCGATATTAATTTCATTTCATTTAATTTTATATATATGTTGTATATAAAATGCTTCAAAGTAACAAATTCATATAAAATAAAAAGATTAAAAATCTATATTTGATCATTGAGTTTTTTTATAGAAATACAAAATATAAGTGCACAAAAGCTGCGCTGCATTTTAAAGATTTCCAAAAAAAAAATAAATATATAAAATATCAAAAAATTGAAGAAATCGAAAAACCAAAAATACATATATATGTATATATATATATATATATATATTAATTAATATTTAGCAATCACATTACTGGCACTTGTTACGTTGAAGCAAATTTCCTCTCATATTTTTTTTTAAAGCATTTTTTTTTTAATACACACAGATGAATTTATTTACTTTGTTTTTTTTTTGTTAAGGTGAAGTGGTTTCTCTACTTCTGTCCCAGATGCATTTTACCCATAAGCTGTGTAGCCTGCTGTCCAACACCTTGCTGTGCCTGACTGGCCGCCTCCTGGAGATTCTTCTCGAGACTCTCACGCTTCTGGTCCACATACTGATTGGCCTCATTCAGTTTCTGATCCACCGTGTGGCTGGTCTGCTTCATGACGCCATCGATGGCACCTTCGGCCTCCTTGAGCTTTTGATCTGCCACAGATTCGGCCGCCTTGACGCTCTTGTTGATCGCCTCGTTGGCTGCCTTTTTGGTCTGATCCGCCGCATTGGCAGCGGCACGCCTTGAGGAATCCGCAATGTTGGCAGCCAACTGCTTGGAGTTCTCTGCTGCGGCAGATGCCTGCTGCACGGTATTGTCGACAGCCTGTTTGGTCTGATTGACAGCGCCGGCGGCACGATTGACGCCCTGATCAATCACCTGGCCAGCCTTTTGTGCCTCGGTAGCGGCAAGGGCAGCAGCATCCTTGGCTGCAAAAATCAAATATTCGAGTCAGTTAAGTGATATCCCTGGAACATATGTATATATAGTTACCTGTGCTGGTTGCCAGCTGCTCTGCCTCACTCTTGGTTTGCTGCACAGATTGGCCCACCTTCTTGGCCTGCTCCTCGGCTAGTTTTTGTGCCTCGACAGCTTTGTCATTGGCCAACTTTTCGGCTTCATCCTTCTTTTTGCTGAACAAATTGGCGGTCTTGTCGCCAAAGCTCTTTAGTGAGGCTGTTAAAATATAATAGGAAAATCAAAATTTATAAGTATTTCTACTTAACTTTTGGCACAATTCTCACATTGCGGCTGTTGACGGCTGGGAAACATTTTATTTTAATTTTTTTTTTTTGAGATTAACACCCACACGATTTAGAAATTGAACTAAATCATTAGCCACCCAGTGATCATCATTTATAGACTGAATGTAATCAGTTAAGCCTTGCTTATCGATGAAAAATGATGTAAACCTCAGACTTGCTAATTGCCAAAACGTTAACACGGCTTCCAATTTCATCAAGCATGAACTAATCAGATCGTAATTAAATGATGCCTGATGCCTGATTTTCATTTTGTTTACATGCCCCGAGCTGGTGATATTTACACTCTGTCAATTACTGCGCATTTTGTGGCGCCCATTTTGTAGGCGACAGCTAATTTAAAACTCATCAGATACTATATATAACTATATACAAAATAAACTAGTAAGAATTGAACCAGTTGAGCACAGTTCAACTCGATAATACCCTGTAGGGTGTTTAAAGAAAATATCTATAAAAATGTATAAGAAGTATTATAAATTACTAAATATTATTTAAGATAAGAATAAAAATAGAAATGAACATGCAGAATTTGTTATAAAAATAATTTATTTATCATTTCTGAGATGCAATGTTTTTTCCAACTCGTTTAGTTTTGAGATCGATGAGTTCATACAGCGATATCATTTATTTATAATAAACATTTATTAAAACAGCATAGACAATTATCAGTTTTGATACTATCAAACACACATATATATACATATATATAATAGCATCTAGTAAAAGAAAGAAATGACCAATTCGGAATGTCAAAGATAAAATATCCTTGGAAATAATTGTCAAATTTATCATATGACAATCAATTCTCGATCGTTTATACATATGCCAGTTTAAAGATATAGTGATACGATTTTGATCAAATTGGTTCAATATTTCTGAGCTTAGTTGTAATTTCTGTAAAAACATACAACAATCAAATTTTTAACCATAATTACAATAGCTATAACAATCATATTTGTTTAACTTTGTTTAACAAAGATTTTGTGGTAACTAAAAAAACTGCGAATATCTATACCTATCTACCCATATACCCAATTGATATAGTATGATTTATATTTCGTCTGGTTCATCAAGATAGCTTTAAAACTAAAAATAAACTGGCGACTAAATCGATTGATGCTGATAAAGAATTTATAGATTCAAAAATATCTCGCATTCAATGCGTTACATATTTCGTGACGAAATCATAATAACCCTTTGCTGCCAGGGTAAGCAAATAATTATATTTTTAATAAAAGTAGAAATAGAAATAGAAATAATAATTGTCGGAAGCGCAGCGTCTCTACAGACTGTTGCATTCCCATAAAATGACGTGTGCGTTCACTCAAATAGAAACATTGTGTGCCATTAAAAGCCGCATCGTCAATTCGCTCGGTCCGACAATTTCCGAGCTATGGGGCACTACTTATTATACTATATTCTAAATGGTTTACGAAAAGAATTTGTGTGTATATTGTATGCGAGTATGTATAAGTATTGCTTTATGCATATAAAGTAAACAATGCGAAAATATTTGAATAATTTACAGTATGTGATGTCATAATGGCAGCGCATGGTATTTTATACTGTTTTTTATAGTTTCGACTCTTATTCACGCTTTCTTCATGTTTGTGGCTGTGAAAGCAAGTCTTTATATACTACTACTAATGGCGTTTTCAAATTTATAAATAGCTTAGAATATCAATATATTTTTTTAGAAATTTAAATTGTTATTTTTGTGTATTTATATACATAATTTACTTTGCAAACTTTTAATAGGCATTTTGAGTTGCCCACGCGTCCAAATTTGTGAGAAAAAGTAGCAGTAAAAATTCTATTCAAATATCATAAATAATAGACCAACAAAAGATGTTTAAAATAAAACAATAAGCATATCTGTCAGAAGTCTTTAATGAGCCAACAGACAGAGTTGTATTTGTGCATTCAAAACAAAAGCTGTTTGCTATAGAACTACATTGTTATTGACATGGATTTTCAGGTTGTTGATTAAAGGATTTATGAATGTACAAAAGCTGGTTGCAAAGGATGCCAAGGAAAATTTATATGCATTTATATAGATCTGTTGTTTAAAAATAGTATCGAAATAGCTAGAATCTAAAATATTCCAGCAGATTACTCTATCAACATTAATTGTAAGAATTTAAATATTTCGTAATAGTACGACGCATATTCTTCTGGCATGCTGTGGTCAATAACAAACAAATAAAAAAAATTAAAATAAAACCGGCTAGAATGCTATATCATTGCCATAAGGTAACACAATAAGCCGCAACCAGAGCGCAAGTCAAGAGCACAGAAATTTATAGAGATTCTCTTCGTAGACTCAGAGATTCTCAGATTCACAGCTGTTGATGTTGTGTTTATTCTCATATGGCAGATAGTGCGCAGAAGCGCTTAGCGAAAAGAAAAAACAACATATAAGTTGTTATTGTCAACAGCTACCGACAAGAATATACTCTATTCATGGTGTAATAAGAAAAACATATAGTTGCAAAGTTTATTGCCTTGAAAGGCCTTGTAAAGCGTTTTTATATTCGTTATAGTTCTGGAAACCTAAAAAAACTGAATTTTTACCCAAATAAAAAAAGGACTAAACTATACAGATTAATTGTCTGTAAGAGATTAAGCAATCTGTCATATGTTATATGTTTTTATATATACCATATCTAAATATTTCGTATTCGTCACTCTTTAATCTAGCATTTTTAGAAAAATTCTTTTTGCTTTTTATCGTAATTTAATCAAAATATTTCCGTTGCAGCAAAAAATTGTTTCATACAATTCTGCGCAACATTTAAATGAAATCAGTTGCAAATAAAAAGTTTTACAGAAAATTTAATCTTTCAATTTTTACGCAATAATATTATTAAATAAAAACTATTTCATATTTACATTAAATATATTATATTCAAATAATGTTATAAATATTTTTATTAAATTTACTAAATAAATTTGTAGAGACGTCATTCCATATTTCTAATATACTTTTATCTACTTTGGAAATAGTGTATAAAATATAATACAACTAAGTAAACCTGTACCCAAGACCAACTGAACTCAAGCGCAACAAACGAGTATGCTTACAGATACAGATACAAATGTATATAAATATATATGTATCTTTATATATATATATAGGTAGTTTTGTCGTTCTATGAGTAACTCGACAGTCAGCTCAGCTCTGCTCAGGTCACAAACTCAAGTTCCACACCAGTTTTGAGACCAAAAAAATGCCGGCTAGGTTTTAGCCCATACACATTTGGCCATATACATTTGTAACAAATTGTCTATAGCTACGAATCGATGAGCTGCGTTGTCTGATGCTGTTGCTGATGATGTCATATAAAAATATCTATATACATATATATATAAGTAGTCTCTAGACGTATATGCCAAACAAACAGAGGCACTTAGAATCGTGCAGAGTGAAATTCACACGCCCAGTAATTTGTAATTTGTTTTTAGCTGAAAATAAAGTTAACTCATTGTCGAAGGTCAATAATACCAGAGGCACAAGCGTCAGACAACTGGCAAGGGGCCAAAAGTGTGTCCTGTAAAGGGCACGATGATGTCATATATGGCACCACAGAAGGTAAATCAATAAATTGGTATTACAAGTCTGGCAAGGGCAAGACATATATACTAGCTTAGCGATGATGAAACACAAACACACACACTTACAATTAAGTGTTCAATTAAAAGCTATAACCCCGAACCTGACCCAAAAAGCGGACTGACCAATTTGAACTACAATATCACATAGAATGGTCGCCAATCTTTCGGAACCCTCTCTCGAGGTATGCTTGTAATTGAATTACATTTGGAACGACTGTTGCAATTGATAAAACGTACGAGTATATGATCAATGATTAGTTATAATCGATTCAGAGCATTGATAATGCATTTTAAATTGCACGCTATGAGAGGATATAAGTACAGGAACGAGTCGAGGCAGAGCACACAATGGTCCATTGGTCACGAGATATGAAGCATTTAATTATTGCGATTCTTGCATTGCTTAGTGTACTGCCCAAGGAGCAGCTCCTAACGACGGCAACGCAAGGCTGTCCGCGCCGTTATTTGAGAAGGATCAATGGCAAGTGTTATTATTTCTCCGTGAAAAAAGTAAGTCTTCTATTATAATTATATTCGTTATGTTCGATACCATATTTGTAATACTCTTTTTAGATGAACTGGTTTGGGGCTCTTAACAATTGCCTGCGCAAGGGTCTAACCCTGGCCGATCTTGCCAATCCAAGAGATTTTTATGGAGCAGTTGATTTTCTTGCCTCCAAAGGCAATACAGAAGACTTTTGGTACGGTGGCAATGATCTGCAGGTTGAGGGACGCTTTCAGTATATTAGCAATGGTCGTTTGGTGCGGTTCTTTAGCAATTATAGCATTGTGGATCCATCGGAGACCGCGGAATGCTTTGATTGTCTGGAAGTGCGCATTCGCGCCAATATGTCTGTTGTGGCATTTGATTATTGCCTTGAGAGACAGTATTTTATATGCTCAGAACGCTACTGTCCTGCTGCTACCACTAAGCCGCGTCATCACAGTCATGAGCATTTGCATCATTTCCATCATGACATTGGTGTGCCCAGCGAAGAAGAGGAACCAGATTTAAATACACCATCGCCATTTGACAGCGAACCACAGGAAGATGAGGGGAATCAATCAGAGGAGGCAGCAGGTGATAATGACCTGACAGAACCTACCACAGTGGCTGGCGAAACTGAAGACAATCCAACTGCTGGTATAGGAGAAGGGGAAGAAGAAGAAGAAGCAATAGCGCCACCTGAAGAAGAAACAATTGCTCCACCCGAAGGAGAAACACCAGCTCCACCCGAAGGAGAAACACCAGCTCCACCCGAAGGAGAAACACCAGCTCCACCCGAAGGAGAAACACCAGCTGCACCCGAAGGAGAAACACCAGCTGCACCCGAAGGAGAAACACCAGCTCCACCCGAAGGAGAAACACCAGCTGCACCCGAAGGAGAAACACCAGCTGCACCCGAAGGAGAAACACCAGCTGCACCAGCTGCACCAGCTGCACCATAAGGAGAAACAACAGCTGAACCAGAAGGAAGAACACCATTTGTACTCCCATCAGCAGTACCATCCTCGTAGGAGAATTAACTGTTGCTGAAGAAGAGAGTGCATTGAATGATGCAGCAAATAAATAATTCAAGATCTATGTTTATAAATAATAAATCAAAGAAATACAATAAGGAAATGGTATTAATTGGGGAAGTCAAAAATGGCTTGGTTAATCAACCGTTTGGATTGGGATTAAGTAATTAAGAATCTAAACTGAAATAGGATCCTTACTCCTAGACCACAAGTATTATTTGTTTACTGAAAGAGATATACTTTGATATGCATACATTATGAATTTAATTATTTTAAAAGATTTTGTAATTTTATTAGAAATATTTAAGGTGATGTCTAGAATTTTTCGAAAAGTTTCTCGTTTGAAGAGGTATTATTGGTACCATAATGTATCAGTAGAACGATCTATGACCCACAATGTTTGAAACAATTTCTTACAACTGACACACTATCAAATCAAAGTATTTTCGCAACCGTAACAAATTCATATTAATTGATTTGTTCATGGCAATAAAATCGAAACCTTTAAAAAAAAATGCACTTAAAAAGTAAATAGATAAAATTAAGGTCATTTCGAATGGATGTTTCACGCCCACAAGAGTGTATATATAGAAGAAACGAGCAAAATGTTAACAGTCTGTGTAGTGAGGCGCCTGCAGCCATGAGGTTCCTGCAAATTGTGATATTGACCCTAATCATAGCATATCCAGATGATGTCCTTTCACGTTCCAAACGAAGTAAGGTCAAAGTAGATAAGAATGGTCCTTGTGGAAAAAAATATTTGCGACAAATTAATGGCAAATGTTATTATTTTGCTGGCACAAAGGTTTGTTCTTCAAATACTTAAAATATTGGATGAATGAATATTAAGTTTTAACACTTTCAGTTGAGTTGGTTTGGTGCACAAAACAATTGTCTGCGCAAGAATCTTAATCTTGCAGATCTGGCTACAGAGGAGGACTTTAATGCGGTTGTTGATTTCTGGAAATCACGTGGCAATATGGAGGACTACTGGTTTGGTGGCAATGATTTGCAAACAGATGGTCGCTTTACCTATATAAGCAATGGGCGTCAGGCTCGGTATTTTGGCGGCGTCGAAAGAATCGAACCAACTCATCGCTCCAATCTTGACGATTGCCTGGAAATTAGGCTGAGGGAAAACACCACAACGGTATCTGATGAAAATTGCGAAGAGATGCAGTATTTTGTGTGCGAACAGAATGCTGTTAAATGTGCTCAGCCCGTAGAAGATAGTACGGGTAGTGTGCATCATAGTCACGAGCATTTGCATCATTTCCATCATGATGCTGCTAAAGGTGAAACTGAGGATACAGAGGATCCAGAGGCGGACAATCAGGAAGGTTTTGAAAACGATTCGCGGCCGGCTGATAATTCAAATTCAACGGAAGTTGGGGAATCAGGAGAGAACGAAGTCCAAAATGTAGGAGACGGTGAGGAACCTGCAGAAAACGGTGAGGAAGGTCCTCCAGAGGGTGATGAAGCAGAGGATTACGATGACAGAGACTGCTGTGAACCTGGAGCGGATGGGGTTATACCAATGTGCTGTGACACACCAGAAGGCGATGTAACACCAGAAGGCGAGGAAACACCAGAAGGCGGTGCAACACCAGAAGGAGAGGAAACACGAGAAGGCGGTGCAACACCAGAAGGAGAGGAAACACCAGAAGGCGGTGCAACACCAGAGAGCGCTGCACCAGATATCGGTGAAACAACACTTGCTGTTGAAACACCAGAGGGTGAGGCAACACCGCAGGCCGATATTAGTCCGGGTGACACATTTCCACCCGGAGAAGTGACTAAAGAAACTAATGTATCCGAAAATACCCCTCTTCCTCCCGTTGAAGGCCGTGCTCCCAGAGTGCCAAGTTCCAATGAAGGTGAATCTCTAAAACAAAATATGGAAGCAAGTGTAGCAGCTCGCACTGTTAAACAAGTTCCACTTGGTAGAGCACCTCCTATTTCAGTGGGTGGTCTCACGATACTGTCCAAAGATGAAGCTCCTCTGAAATAGACCTAAACTATCAACAATTAGTCGAAAACTGAATTTATGTAATCAAGTTCTTAATGCAATAATAAAACGCCAACGAATGCTATTTAATCTCGTTTGGCATCTAAGTATATGAATAAGTGAATTTTATAATGTTAAATTTATGTGGAGGGGAATGGGAGAGCACAAAGGGCAACAATGAAATGTTTTGTCTATTGAGCTACTGATAATATTAAAACATGCTATTAATACTTAGAGTGCTAAAAAATGAATTTGGAGCTATATTGGTAGGTGTGAAATATCTACTAAATTCCAAATATTTGCTTATATTTATATAAACATTGATTTTACTTACATTTGGAAGCATCTGTTTGCATTAAGTGGAAACAGAGAATATATTTAGTATGTATAATTAGAGTATGTATATTTCATCATAAGAGAATGCTACTTAAAATTTCAATTTTGCAAAAAAAAAACCAAGAAAACGAAATCTGACAGTAAAGAATTTTTGTTTTTGGAAACGGAAATAGAGTTATTTATTTTAAGTGTGTACAACATTGCACACTTTAAAATACATCAAAGAATGAATATAAATTTTAAAAAAATGTATAAAATTTATCACAAAAACACTTTTTTCTTTCAAGGAACAACATTAAACATAACAATATGACATACTAAAAATATTATTGGAAATTTCAAACATCTATAGTAGGTTTATATACATACATATATATTTATGCACACACGACAATATAGCTATATTTAAATACATATGTATGTATGTATAGACATCGCATCATTTTGGGTGTGGGTTGTGCATATTACTCAGAACAACTTATAGATGTATAGATACTACAAACATATGTGTGTAGTATAAAGGGAAGTATACAACAAGTACTGCGCCATAATTGTCTCATATCA
This sequence comes from Hirtodrosophila alboralis, assembly GCA_035043045.1. Classification (NCBI taxonomy): domain Eukaryota; kingdom Metazoa; phylum Arthropoda; class Insecta; order Diptera; family Drosophilidae; genus Hirtodrosophila; species Hirtodrosophila alboralis. The sequence continues at coordinate 102,207 of JAWNNH010000771.1, read as the reverse complement.
TATCATCATCATCATAGCCACACTCTATAAGTAATATTAACAGTCAAAGCCAATTAAAATTGTCTGCTAATTGTCATTTTTTACTCCTTTGCCACTGACGATGATGTAATTCTATTAATATAATCGTAATCCTGCAATGCGGTCATTGTTTGTCGCTAGGACTTCACTACAAAATTCACACTTTATTTATTTTAATTTTGAACTTTTTTATTGTATATTCATTATTTTACTTTCGATTTCGCCACACAGCACTATACTCTTTGCATATTAAATTGAACAATCCATATAAAATGTCTTTTTATTTGCTAGTTTTTAACTTTCACAACAGTTTGTAAAGCGTTTTTACCTGAAATTGAGCTGAACATGTTGCAAATTTGATTGGTTTTTTGTTGTTTTAAATAGAAATTATTAAATTTTTTTTTATAAATTAGAAACGTTCAATTTGAATTTGAATTTAGAATTATTTTATAGTCGGCTAATTTTGTACGCAGCGCATTTATTTTTAAAACGTTCGACTGCCTCGAGAGCACAAAAACGAATAAAGTCGAAACAAAAAAAAAACCTGAAAAACCATCTTGTTGGAAATGTTGTTGTGGAACCTATTTACTGCACTCATTCTCATTTGTGGAACGCATGTGGGTTGTTAGCTGTGCTCAGCGTTGCCAGATGTGCAGAATTTAATTCAGTTGGTTAAATCAGTTAACGGAAATTTGAACATTGAAAGTTAGCGTAGCGAAGCTATGTTATAAAGCTTATGAAGTTTTTTTATAAATTAGAAACGTTCAATTTGAATTTGAATTTGAATTTAGAATTATTTTATAGTCGGCTAATTTTGTACGCAGCGCATTTATTTTTAAAACGTTCGACTGCCTCGAGAGCACAAAAACGAATAAAGTCCAAACAAAAAAAAAACCTGAAAAACCATCTTGTAGGAAATGTTGTTGTGGAACCTATTTACTGCACTCATTCTCATTTGTGGAGCGCAAGTGGATTGTTAGCTGTGATCAGCGTTGCCAGATGTACAGAATTTAATTCGGTTGGTTCAATCAGTTAACGGAAATTTGAACATTGAAAGCCAGCGTCGCGAAGCTATGTTATAAAGCTTATGAAGTTTTTTTATAAATTAGAAACGTTCAATTTGAATTTGAATTTGAATTTAGAATTATTTTATAGACGGCTAATTTTGTACGCAGCGCATTTATTTTTAAAACGTTCGACTGCCTCGAGAGCACAAAAACGAATAAAGTCGAAACAAAAAAAAAACCTGAAAAACCATCTTGTTGGAAATGTTGTTGTGGAACCTATTTACTGCACTCATTCTCATTTGTGGAGCGCATGTGGATTGTTAGCTGTGCTCAGCGTAGCCAGATGTGCAGAATTTAATTCGGTTGGTTCAATCAGTTAACGGAAATTTGAACATTGAAAGTAAGCGTAGCGAAGCTATGTTAACGCATTAATATAATTAAATGCTTTACAAATGAATAAAGAATATCAATCTGCCTACTCTCGACACAGTAAAAACTTCAATGGAGCAACAAGCTATAAATTTACAATTTCGTGTATTAGTTTTTCTTATATTTATCAAGCAAATTGAATGCAGAGGTGCTTGCTATTACGTTAGCCATGATAAGGCAAATATTAATTTACGTTAATTTTTAATTTTTTATTTTCTAATAAGTGGAAAATAAAACTAATTCCAGTTGACTTGGTTTGATGCTCTGATGGCCTGTAAAAGTGAAAATCTTTGCCTAGCCAGCTTTGACAGAAAAGAGGATTTTGAAGAGTTGGCAAACTTGGATTCTGAGCTAATCGCTGATTATTGGTTTGGCCTAAGTGCCCTTAACGAATACACATACAGATATACATCCACAAATGAGGCAATAAAGTATAAACCAGCAGATGCAAAGCTCAAAATAAATGGCCCCTGTGCCTATTTAAAACCCCTCGATGGTGGTAAGAGATTCACTTTAAGGACAGACTACTGCGATCGCCAAAAATTGTTTGTATGCGCTGAGACCATTAAATGTCAGGAGATCAATGGCACTTTGGATAATGGATATATTGTGATGCCAGCATGTCATAGAAATGTTGAATATAAGCCGTTTCAAAAAACTTCCCCATAGACTATTTAAAGCTTGAAAATAGCATAACGAATTCATTTGTTCTTGTCACAGTTACATTTTCTACCGTTTATGTAATGTTATTTAACAAGTTAATAAAAATATAAAAAATAATTGCATTTCTCAAAGATAACTCACACAAGTCACAATGAAACTGCAATTGTTGGCAATTTTTTGCTTAAGCTACATCCAAGTGGCACAGCCCTCAGGATCTTGTCACTATTTTAGTGTTGATAAGGTATAATCTAACGCTATATTAAATAAATATATTAATTGTAATTTACTTAATGATGCAGTTAGATTGGTTTGATGCATTATTTGCTTGTCAAAAGCTGCGACTTTGTCTGGCGAATCTGGATACAAAGCGTGCGTTTACACAAATTGAGGCAAAACTGTCAAAGCATCATCGAGAGGAGTTTTGGTTTGGCCTCAACGGCTATGAGAAGTATTCATTTAAATATGTATCGAATGATGAGCCCTTAAACTATATGCCACCTGAATCGAAAATTCTCTTAGATAAGCCTTGTGCATTTATTAAACCTTTGGGAAAAACTGGATTTACCTTTGAAACGGGCAGTTGTGGACGACCAAGACGATTTGTTTGCTCTTCAGCTGTGAAATGCAATGGACTTCTCACAAACAGCACATATGTGCCCACATATTCAACCAAAGTTCCATGTAAAATTGCTAATGAAGTCAGGGAAATACTTGGTATTCCGTTGTAGGCCAAATAAGTTAAATATTATTTGGCATATTGATGTAAATAAATGCATTATAAAATAACAAAAATAAGTTATTTATATAAGTATATTTCAGATATATTTGGTATGCTAACTACTTTACACAATAGTCCTTGCGCTGCTGTCTTATGACCGCATTTAATTTGAGGCACTGTTGTCGCAGGTTATCATTGTCACCCTTGAGCACCTCAATTGTCTCCTCCTGGCGCTGTATGGTCTGATGAACACTGGAGGAAATAAAATAGAAAATTAATTTTCATAATGTGGAATTAATTTCCATTTGATTACCGTTTCTGCAGTTGATCCATTTCCTGCTTGTGGCGCTCATTAAGCACGCCTAGCTCATTTTGTATATCCATATTGAGATTATCACGCAGTTTGTCCCGTTCATTGATAATGTCGCCGCACATTTTCTTGCTGTGGCTTAATTCCAGCTGGAGTTGCTTTACCTCTGCCTGACAATTGCGCACTTGGGCATCCGCCTCGGCCAGATTGCCCCGCGTCTCTGCATATTTCTCCCGCAGTGATTTTTCTACATTCTCAGCAGCTGTCAAATCTTTTTCGTATTTTTCCTTGAGACGCCTGTAATGATTGGTATAGTCACTGGTTATCCACTTACAAAAAGTATTTATACTTACATCATCTTCTGTTCATGCTCCTCACCACTTTGCATTGCATCTGCCTCCATGCGCACCACCAATTCATCCAGCTGACGATCCCGCTCGGCTCGATAATGCTGTCGGATGGCATTCTCCTTCTCCGCCTGCGATAGCTTGCACTTGTTTTCGTATTCGGTTTTCCAGAGCTCAAAGTCGGCCAGATATTGCTGTTCAATGGTGTTGACGCGATTCTGATATTTTTCTTCCTGCTTGGACATCCTTTCCTGCATCTCGAATTTGGCCTGCTCCAGTTCGCTGTCCTGTTCACGTAATGCCTCCTGGCGCTTGGCCTGATAGTCGCACTCCTTTTGTCGCAACTCCGCCTGCAGACGTTCACGTTCAGCTGCAAAATCATCGGATAACTTTTGACGCAGTTCCGCCTGAGTTTTTTGCTCCTCTTCCAGCTGTCGTTCGAGACGCTCTCTTATGGCAGTGCGCTCTTTTTCAATGATAGACTCACGATCCTGGGCACAGCTCTCACGTATGCCATTCTCAATTTGTTCATGCTTAAGGCGTGCCTCCTCCAAAGCGTCCAGCAGCTGCATTTGATGTGATCGCTTCAATTCTGTCACCTCACGCTGGTGATTGCAATTCATTTTATTAATCTCAGCCTCCAGGCCCTTTACAGTGAGCTCCTATTAAGCAAGAAGTGTGTAAGCATAGAAAAGAAAAATTATTACAACCTTTATATTTTAACTTAGATTTTCCCCTATAACACTATGTTTTCCGAGCCACCCAATACCCATATTGATTTTCTTGTCATAATAATCATCCCACCAATCACTCTACTCCCACCTTAACTTTCTTTATATTCACGGACACCAATCGGTAGTTCGGACTTTCCATACAACTGATATTTCCTTTAAAAAACAACACGCACCTTAATTTTCTTGGTATTCTCGCGCACCCAACGCTCTCTACGTATTTTCTCGCCCGCCAATGATGTCTCCTTGGCGCGCGTCAGCTCCGTTTCCATTCGATGCTCCCAGGCCTGATTCTGACTCTCCAAACGTCGCGTTAGAGCAGCTACCTTCTCGCAAAGGGAGCCCTTATCCTTCAGCAGCTGTTCAATGAAGCCCTGATGACGCGTCACAACCTCCTCATAGTGTTTCTTCTGATCCCGCAATTTGTTCGCATTGTTGGACTTCTCTGCACGCAATGACTTTTGCTTCTCACTGCGCAGCTGGAGCACATGCTCCTTTGAAAGATGTATGGCATTGGCGAGCTCATTGGCACGCAAACTGATCGCAATGACGCGTCGAGCCAACTGATGATTGGGAAGCATAAGCAGTTCCGATAACCTAAGGAGTTTAGTAAATGTATATAGTATAAGGATAATTCTTCCAAAACTATACTCACTTTGGCACCTCATCTGTTACGTCTGGCTCTACAACAAACTCGACCTCTGACCGATTGCTGTCCGGAATGGATCGACGCGTTTCCATTAGCGTTTTGTCACAGCTGCTCTCCACATTATTCAAATAGGCCAATATGTCCCTGAGGGTTAGGTTATGTTAAGTATCCTGGTTGTACAATATATATGTTATGTGCACTTTATCCTACTTGTACTTATCGCCACTGTCTGGAACTCTGTCATCATTTTGACTAACCGTCTCCGCTGTCTCGGAACGTGAAACCAGCTTTAAATTAAGCTCGCTGGGCAAACGCTCTGCAAAGTTATCTGTAAGATGTTTGTCTATATAAGTATTATATATAATCAAATTCCTAGTTTACTCTCTAAATTAGTCAACCCACCTCGCTTTTTATCCTCCTCAATTTCCTTGATGACCGATACAATTTCATCATAAGTTGAATCTCGAGAATCTTCATTCGATTTCAGAGACAGTTGTGAGGCGCTATCATTGCCCTCGTCTATCTCATCCAATCCCTGTTTATGCAGCTCTTCAAATTGTGCCAGTGCCTGCTTTTGCTCCTGCATGCTCATCCAGCTGTCCACCTTATCCAGATTATATTCACTTAGTTTGCGCTCCTCCCGTAGGCTGCCAACGCTGACGGCCTTCTTTAGCTTGCTACCCGTAAGAGTTGGCGTACTTTTGCTTAGAAACTTTGACTTGTTATTCCTGGTACTTGACTCAGCACTGGCTGGCTTTACGTTCTCCTTCTTTTTGCCCACAAATGGAGGCGACGCGGCTATTTTTAGATAGTTACTAATAACCGAATCGGAGCTGGTATTTTCATAATGCCGTCGATCTTCACCCACGACAGGCAAAAAGTTATTCTCTGCTCCAAAGTTGCGTTGACTTGAAGCTCTGTAGGGGGCGATTCCATTACTTTGACCATTATTATTACTATTATGGTTGTTGTTGTTGTTATTACTAGCCATACTGAGGTTCTTTTCGGATAGATTATTCTGCTTTTCCTTGGCATGCGCCGCATACTTATCCAGATAATTGGGCAGTTCCATGTTGTTCAATGGTTCCAGCGGCTTGTGTACGCGTTCGCTCGTTGGGTTTTTAGCTACCAAATTATCCAGAGGCCCGCCCACCGCCTGTTTATATTCCCTAATGACATTCAACTCTGGCGTTGGTGATTTTTGGTTCAGAGACAAAGTTGATGTCGGGAGCGGCAGCTCTAGCTGTGTGTTGGACTCAGCAAATCGGCAACTGGGCGCATCGCAGGCGCATTTGGCATCGGCAGTGGCCTCATTGGTGCTTGCCGTGGATGAGGATCGTGTGCTGCAGGTGCAGTTCTCCGATGGACACTTGGGATACTCATAGGTCTCGGCCAACACTTCAATGCTGTCGCTGCCCGCCGCAGGTGACCCAAAGTGAACGGATTTCTTCTGAGCACTTGAATCGCTGGTGTCTAGTTTGCTACCGTTGCCACTATTATTGCCACTGCTGTTGGCATTGACGTTGCTATTATTGTAGATGAAGCTGGGCAGAGTTAGAGGTCCTGGCGCAGAGATGTTGCTACTGGTAGAAGCGCGTATCTCCTGTTTGTCATTGTCGCAATCGCTGGAGTCCACATCGTTGTGCATATTGGGCTTACTGAAGGATACTCTGCCTGGCAAATCCGGCTTGGCGGTCTTCTGCAGCAATGCCGCATTGCTTAGCCCCTGGCTGCTAGTTGACCAGTTGGAAGCATAGGATTTGGACTTGTCAGTACTGCCAGGCATGCTGACCAAAAAGCGTTCCAGCTGCTCACCCTCGCTGCTGTGTGGTGATTTCTGTGAGAAGTCAGACTGGTCGTCGGTGGAAGAGTTGCAGGCGCTGCGACACAGCCAGCTGCGTTTGATGGGCTCGTCCAGCAGCGATTTCAACAGATCCGTGGAAGATAACTGGCGCTGCGAGGACACAGGTAAGGTCAAGGGAACAGCTCTTGTCTTATTCTACTCACGTGTTTGCAATGCCTGAGCTCCTTTTCACTAAAGTAAACGCTCAGCCTACGTCCAAACTTCGGATCCGCTGACTGTGGTCGTCCCAGGAAAGGCGAGGAACGACTGCGCTGCTGCAGAAAGTTGGCTGAACGAGGACGAAAATGCGTCACGGGATTATGAAGAGTCGTCAGGGAGCGACTGGTATACTTGGGCTTCGTTTTCTGTCGTGTGGCGAGGTTTATCTGCAGTGCGAGTATCAGCCCAAAGGAAGGTAAAGGAAATTCAAAAATAATTAAAGTTGAAAACTTTTTTCAACCTACCTGCGAGCCTTTGAGACATAAATCCATAATAGCACCCAATTTAGCACACTGCGCATACAATGCTCTCACTTTTCAAGTTCATTTAGACAGACATTGTATTTTTTAGCCGCACTGACGGCGGAGCCACAGCCAACTGATTTAGTTGAAAACTTGGTTGTTGTCCCATGGTCGAGGTGGCTGTTTGGTTTGTTTTGGCCAAAAAAAAAACCGCCCCTGGCTATAATATCGATTAAACGCACGTTTCTGGTCAGGACATGTGCCCAGCAGATGTTCGTTATGTTGGTCAGCACTGCAACCCCCTCAAGAAACTTAGCGAGTTGGACCTGGGTTGATATGGTTACCAATGTCCAACCCTTACTATTTGCTACTTACACGGTACAGGTGCTTTTTTCTAATACACGTGCTTGATTTCCAATCTATTAAGGGGAAAAAAACTATATATTTTTAAACACTTTTTGGCAATAAGAAATACGTAACAAAATGTAATTTAATTAAACATTTTGGCACCACACCCTCCTAACAATCAATCAAATACGCTTAGAACATGCCAACAAACCAAACCAATTAATGAAATGAATCATTCCAAAATAAATGAAAATAATAAATATTACTGAAACCAAGGACAGTAACACTACTCCATTATGTCAAAGTTCACTTTAAATAATATAATAATACTTATGTGGCCGTTAGATCGCTTTTGTCATAAATTCAACTAAAGATCAAATGTTTTAGCCTTCAATTTTCAATAACAAATGCGAATGAAAATTTGTAGACAATACCCCATATATGTAGGTATTTCAGGGATTTGGTTTATTTATGCCAAATTATTTAATTTTTTAACGTTTGGTAAATAGAATTCTAAATTTTAAGCAATTTTTTAGCTTAAAGAAATACTTTTGAATAATATGGAATTTATATTTTAGTTATTTCGGAATAAGGCTTTTAATTTTATTTGAATCTAATATTGAACTTTTATAGCCAAATATTATTAAAGTAAATTTCAATGTTCCCAATTTCGTGGCTTTTTGAAAATGAAACCGATGTAATCAAGGCAAATTTCCTGGCTAGACATTCTTTTTTGACTCCAAATTGTAGTTCTTATGAAAATACTTAATCCATAGGGTAGCGATTTTTAAAGAAGCCTTTAGAAAACAGTTTAGTAAATTAATAATGCTAAGAAATGGTTTCATTATAATAATTTATTTAAATAAAGCAAATTGTTTGAAGTAAACATAGTTAAGTGTAGCAAGTCGCCATCATCCGAATCTGACGACTGCCTCAACAGTTGGTTCGTAGTGGAACACGGATATACATATGTACAAATATTTATATATATATATGCATATCTACGGATACTGACTGATGCATGAAGCATAAAATTAAATTTGGCAACATTTTTTATAATCAACTTATTAGCTAACACAAAATACAATACATAGTTAATGGTTTTTTGATTAATAACAATTGCACTAAAACGTGTTCCCCTCCATTTGGGAAATAGCTTGGACATCTTCCTACTCCGCACGCAATACGGGCGTCACTTGCACCTCATTCTTATCATCGTTCTGAATGTCGAACTTCAGTTTGCTCAACTCCTGCAGCTCAGCATCGACCGGCGTCGCTGGTGTGTCCTTGACCACCTTGACAGTATCGGGATAATTGTTCTCACCAGCGCCCAGTTCCTGCGAGAAGCTGACCACCGTCTTGGGCTCAAAGTTAACACCCAATGCACCGCTGGGATCGGGTGTAGCTATGCTGGGTACATCAGTGGCATGGCCATTAGTATGCGAAATGGTAATAGCTTCATCGTGGCCATTGCTGACAACGGTCGCTGCAACACCATTCTGTTGCACTGCAACTGGCTCCGGGGTAGCCACCACTGGCGTCACAATCTCCACCTTTGCCTCAACAGCAGCTGGTGTGCTAACCGCCACGACTTCGGGCTCAGGATTAGTCTTAATTTCGACTGTCTCGGGTTCAGCTTTAACATCGACTAGCTCTGATTCCGGTTTGCTGTCATCATCCTCACCGGCCACAGCTTTGTTGACCTCCTCAATGGCCTTGGCTACCTCCTCAGGCGCAACATCCTCATGTGCATGACCATTGCTAATGGGCTTAGTTTCAATCTCCTCCTGAGACGCCTGCTCGCTGTGCCCATTGCTGATCAATGAACGCGTTTCCGGCTGGACTGCCTCGCTGTGTCCGTTCTCAACAGCCACTGTGGATTGTGTTACCTGTACCTCTGGCTGTTGCTGCTCCTCTTCCTCAATTTTTGCTGGCAACGGCATTTCCAGTGATGGCACAATGGCCGGACTGGCCATTGTCTCAACAAAGGAGGTGCGATTTGGTGAATCCGGTGAGATCATAACATGCGTAAAGTAGCCACTGCGACGATTCTCAAAATCTAGCACATTCTCCTTTGCCAGACGCTCCTGAATGCGTCGCTGCCGGCGTATAAACTCCGGCAAATTCTCATCCTCATTCGACGCCGCCGCCGCCGCCAGGGGCTCCACTTCGGCCAGCTTGGGACGGCGCAACACCACCTTGGCGGCTTCATTGCCCTCAGCTGTGCCATTGCCATTGCCATTGGCATTGCCGTTGGTGGCCCAACTGGCGGCCGCATTAGATGGCTTAAAGACGCCATTGAACTTGGTGCCAACCACAAATTTATTGTTGTTGCTGTTGCTATTGGCACTCTTGTATGCATTGTAATTGTTGTTGGCATTCGGTTGCGGCGACAACGGATTACCATTGCTTTCCCCCTTGCCCGGTCGGGCTATGGTAAAGTTTGGCTTGCCATGGCTGATCAGTAGTTTAGTGGCCGGCGAGGGGCTCTTGTCGGGCAGGGGTGAGGGCAAACCGCTGCGAATTTGTATGCTGGGCTTGTTGATGGTATCGGCCATGTTGTTGTTGTTGTTGCTGTTTGGAGATCTCTTTCGAGAGAGTCAATGTGGGATCTGATAGCTGATAGCTTTTACTTTCCGACGACGGAACTTTGATTGTCGCTTAACGGTGCTTTGGTTGTCTTTAGCTGTAAAAAACATTTAACAAAAAAAAAAAAACCAAACACAAAATTAGTCAAACGCATGCAAATTTTTGCCAAATCATAATAATGCTCAATTTGTGGTGAAAACCAGGCAACACATAAATTTTGTACATAATATGTGTAAAGTGTGTTTAAATAAATATTTTTTAAGACATTCGCTAGCTTTAATATGGCCTAATCTAAATTATAATTATTATTTGTTTTTTTCTTTTTTTTTTTGTTTTTTAATTGATTAAAGTCGGCACCTTTAGAATGCTACGACTACTTTCTATAAACTAGTTGCTTTTATAAATGCTCAGCCGCATTTTAAACATTTTTTAAATCGCCTTAGGCACAAATTTTGTGACTCATCACAGTATAAAATTTGATTAGCGAAAAGTGAATCAATTACTCATCATTTGCTTTTTATTTTTGTTTTTTATTTGAATAACTAGTTTACCTAATGAATGTGAATGACGTGTGAGTTGGAAATCATTTTCCAAGTTTTTACTTAATTCCTACACTGATAATCCTATTTATCAAGTCATAAACTCAATTATAAGTCAAATAGAACTTGTTAAATATAGAGAGCTAGCTTGTAAAACAAAGAATTTTATAGCTTTAAGAATTTATATAAAAATGTATTGCTTACAACTATTAATTTAAAAAAAAAAAGTTAATATATAAATATTTATATTTTTATCGATTACACTAGGCAACACACAAATTGTATATTTGATCAAACCTACTTTTTCGGATACATATGGTGCCCCAGATGACGAAAAACCACTTTAAAAATTTTTGTATGGTGAGATTTTTTTTTTAAGAATTTTTGAAATCTGGTATTTTTTTTTAGCTTTTTTTCAGAGGCGAGACTGGAGATTTTAGCATTACTCGAGAATCTTACAGCCGATTTTCAAATAATTTAATTAATCGAAAGCTAATGAATGGATCTATTAATCATACATATACTTTATTAAGTTTAAGTTACTAGTTTTGCAACTATTTGATTTTGAATTTAGAAAATGATGATATTTTGTGCGGTATTTTTTACGATTTTTTGACTTCAAAATTCGAGGAAAAGTCGAAATAAATTTTTTTCGTTTTCCTCTTCTTTGTTTTTACATAGCTGCATTAATTGGGAGTTATTTAAGATATGAATCTTTGAAATCGATTAATAGACAACGAAATAACAACATCTTATAGCTAAATATGTTTTTGTCGAAATTGACTATTTCTTTACTGAATGTTCTACGAAATTTAGTTTTTAGAGCACTGGGAATGTCGCCTGAACTAATTTTTCTGGCCTTTTGATTTAAGAATCACATAAATATATAAATGGATCATTAATTAAAGCAAAAACGACCGAATTATGCGATGTTATACTCGCAGTATATACGATTTTCGGTGGCTATGACCGATGTCTGGCCCCCCTCTCTATAGATAGAAATAATTATAATTAAATAAATAAATAAATAATTATTTAAGCAGCTTAAATGCTTCAAAAGTGGTTTCGAAATGGTTCTGCGATATTGCTTTGAAATTATTGAAGCTATGCTACTGAAATTTAAAATGTGCATTGTTGAAATTAGAAAATATATATAAATATTTTTAAATCAATTCACATGTCCGGCTTATAAGCGTTTAAGCCGCTTAATGAAAATGTAATAATAAATAAAAAATAAGTGCAAAATATGTTCCTAAATGCGCTATATTAATCATTAGAAACCATTTGGTATTGTGGCTGTTGTTAATGATAGAGATATTTATATTTATATTATATTATATTATATTATATTTTAATTCCTGCTTCCAATATGCTTAAAATACGAGCTTAAAAAGTAAATTTAATTATAACTAACTAATAAAACACTAAATTTAGATATGTTAACTGCCGGCAGTTGTATTCTACAAATATATTGCACTAAATTGTTGCTTCAATATTGCTTCGCTTTATCAAAAACATATTATATAATGCTGTCATATACAGTACTGGTATACCAATAGTTTGTACTTTTATCTAACTCAACTCAGGTTCCAGCCTCGTGCTATCAATCACATGGCTTCTTTCCCGCAGGCGTCTCACCAATATCAATGCAAAACTTTGCATTGAGTATTTACTTTCGCTAGCAATTTGTAGTTTTGTCTATATTTGTTGTTGAAATTGTTTGCTACAGTTTCACACGGCGTATGCGTAATTACGTAATGACAACGAACAATGCAGCGTCAGGGTCGTCAAGTGGTCATTGTCAGCCCCGAAAACAAATGCCATTGATTGTTTATAGAGCTATGGCATGCTTAAATATCAATTATTTTGAACCCCTGATCGTCCATTGAAAATACCGTGGGCCGAACCCCCAAAGGCACATGTTTGGCTAATTGGCAGGCGACCAGCCTCAAAACTCAGATCGATCAAGTGCATGTGACTAACTGACTGAGTGACCAACTGACTAAATAGCCGAGTGACTGACTGACTGACTGATTAGCCAACTGACCAGCTAACTGGTTTGCTTAAGTCTTATCAATTTGCCAACACACGTACGCGATCAGAACTGATAAGAGTGACGACGACCATTTTCAATGCCAGTCCAGTCCAGTCCAGTCCAGTCCCCTCCTACACAACTCAAACCTACACTTGACCCACAATGTCTGAGGTAATTTAATTAAAAGCTGCAATTTATAGACCTGCATTGCGGCTACTCATAAATTCTATGCGCGTTCAATTACTTAGCCAAAGGTCAACGCAGAGTTTATTTGATTTTATTTTCAATTTGATTGTCCACTTGTAATTGAGGTTATTGTTGTATTGTATCTGTGTTTCGTTTCTGTTTCTGTTTCTGTTTATTTTATAGCGTCTGGCAAAGCGTCTGGCAATTGCGACGCATCTAAATGTAGAAAAAAATTTCTTAAAGCAACGAAGAATATACATTTAAAACTGTCCATAAGTTATTGCATTTATACTATATGTTCGGTTTTAAAAAAATTATAATATATTTAATTTTATCAGTTTCTACAGAGTCCATATACCAGCTATTAGATTGCTCGCAATCTTCGAATCTTGAAGTAGATATAAAAGTTTAAAAGCAACTTGTTATATTTATAGAACTTGCATAGTCCATTAATTTATATGAATTTTAACTAACAAGCTACGAAAACAAGTAAAAAGGCAAAAACAAATAATCTCGTATACAGTAGTGGACAAAAAGTCCGGAGACTCGTAAATGATAATTTTAAAACGCCGGATTTCGGTAAAACTCCATATATCGACAAGAAAACTTTTTAATATTAATTTTTTTTTTTTTTTTTTTTTTGTTGGAAACATTTAATTTTACTGTTATTTCTCAACAACTTACATTAAACTTAACAAACAATAATAACAAAAACAACTTAACAAAAAAAAAAATAACAAAATTAAGTCTGTTTTTTTTAATATTAAAGATAAATTCATTTGCTTCAATAAATTGTGAAGTGAAAAATGCAAAGAAAAATATTAAATAGTAAAAATGTCAAATATTACAGAAGGTAATAAGGCGGTCATATTGGCTTTCCGGTCAGAAAACTTGAGCATTAATTTGTTATTATTATATTATCTCTAAGCGACTTTCTTAAAAACTGAAAGACTTAAATAAATTAATAAAAACTACATAATTTTTGTTGTAAAGTTCCTTTAAAAGATAAGGACGTGTGTGATTAAACAAATTTTGTTTAATATTGCTAATAGAATTATTTACTTGATTTCATAAGCCTTTTTACTGTTTATCAAATGAAAACGTGAAAAATCCAAAAAAATATACCTATTTGTGGTTGTTTTTTTCCCGCTTCATACGTACATATATTCAGATGAAGCAATGAAAATCTGAATTTGAACATCAAGCAGTTTAAGGGCTATAACCATTGGCTGGGGCTGCTTCTATGTGCATAAAAGACTATTGGAAATTAGCAATAAACTTGATCTGCGTATGGTATACGGGAATCTACATATTAATTATGCTTCTCTGGCTCTTATAATCTCCGAGATCTGTGCGTTCATTTATACATACGGACAGGGCTAAATCAACTCGACAATTGATGGCTATCAAGAACATATAAATATTATATGGTCGGAGATGCCTCCCTTTGCCTGTTACATTAATTTATAAATTTTATGAACCCTTTTTATCTATTTTTAATGGCTAAGGGATGTAAATTTATAAAATATATATTTCAACACGATAGATGGACTTAAGGATAAACTTTTCTGTTATTAACACGTGGACAGTTCATAATAAGTATTAAAAATTCGTAAGTCTTTTTTTATTTAGTATCACTGCTTTCCTCTGATTTAAGGCATGGTAAAAAAATAAATCAAGTAAATACTTATATTTATTTATGAAGTACTAATGTAAACAAACAATTAATCTGACATAAAAAAGAAATACAACAATATTTTTTAGGATATCAGCTTAGGCTAAGTTTTTTTAACTTGATTATATTATATATTTTGCTATACGATAAATTTTTTTTTTTAATATTTCAGTAAAAAATAAAAAAAATTGTTTTTAATGCCCTCGTTGTTTTTCTATATTTACACTTCAACATTCTCTTTTATCCTTGAAGATCAAAAAACTGTTTCTTACACTGTCATATCGACAATTGAATGAAATATTAGCTAGCTGCTAAACAACCATATAAATATAGCATAATTATAGATTATAACCACGATATTAAAAAACTCAGTTTATTAAATGGCTATAAACTTTTAAGTACATTTTTAAGTACTTGTATTTAAAACAAAGCACAAATCTTTACAATAATATAAACAACTGGTTATTAAAAAGTGCAAAGTTCTTAGATTAGGAAACACCTCTATATACATAACACCTAACCATTATCGTTCATTCTATAGGAGTTAGATTATTTTTGCTGAAAAGCTGTTTTATTTTATTTTATTTTATTTTATTTTATTTTATTTAAATTGGCCAAATGACCAAATTTCAAATTTTTAGTGTACTTTAGAGCTTATAAGTTGACTTCTGTTATATTGTTGTTAAGAGATATATCAGAGCTTTGACATTCAGTGAATTGACATAGTGACTTAATTATTTATTCCACTGAGAGTCGTCGAACGTGCCGAACAACGAGTTTCAGTATGTTGTCTACACCTTCCCCAAAAAGCCCATGACAAACAATTAAATAATGTGGAGCTACCGATAAAATAATAAAATAAAAGTAAATTACAGCTGGACAGAAATTTCGAGTGTTTTGTACTTTTGCCGCCCAGAGGCTTATTTTGCAATATATTTGTGGGTGTATATGAAGTGTGCTCTGGTGTCTTGCTAATTAAATACAAATATGCGTCTCAGTTCAGATACAGCTGTTTACAGCAAATAATTAAAACTGTTGTGCGCATTTTTTTCTTTGCTGTTTGTTTTTCGTATTTATTTTCTAACTTAATTTTAACTTTTTAAAACAATATTTGCTTGGGCTGCTCATGATCTTTTTATTGCCCGGGGCGACCACAGAAACTGCACTTGGCAATGCGAATTGACCTTGAAATTTGTGCTTTATATGAAAACCATGAAATCTACATTAATTTATTTTTGTTGTAGCTTATGTTTTTTTTTCTTTAATTTGCATAAGGTGAGCGAGAACTTGATTCCAATTGAATAATACTCAATGAATACAACAAATCACACTTATTGGATATAAATAGACATTCAGAAGTCATCAGAGTAGAAGATAATTATGAATAATCATTTTAATTAAATATATATACAAATTTATGTTTATTTATATTCTACAATAATCATGGTTTCGGGAAAAATTTCATAAACGCCATCCTAATTTTTGGATTCCACAAAAAAAATGCAAGTTGTGTTTTTATAAATTACACTAGTTTACAGCAAAAAAGGAGCTGGGCTCTCATATACTTTTTTTGATGTAATTTTAGTCGCTGATTTCAAAAATGCAAACCATTTATTTTTTCAAAGAATGGTTTTCGAGAAAACCGCGAATAGCTAGTTTTTTGGCAGTCTTTCGACTTATTTGTTCATATCTACATCAGATCTTATTTGATCTTAAATAATGTTACACAATTCAATAGATAATTGTATCCCCTTTCTAACGGTATGCCGTTTATGCGAATCGAATAAGAAACAAAGCCATTATAAACCCTCAAAGTTGAAAAATGTGAACTTTTTTTGCATTTTTGAAAAATTGCTGAATTTCAATTGGTCTTTTAAAAATTTTAAAAATTCGTTTAAATACTTTTTAAGATTTATTATGTTAGATAATTCTTTTACGGATATTTTAAGTATACATTTGTCCAAATCGGTCAGTAAATGTGATAGTTATTCAGCAATTAGTAAAAACACCCAAGAAAAAATTCACCTATATATATAGATAAACATTAAATTAAAAATGTAATTCAACTGTTTTGGAAAGTGTTTGAAATCAGGATAGCAGGGATCGGCATTAAGTTTAATACCGGTTCAAACTTTAAGCTCTATAGTTAACCGTTAAACTATGCTTATAACAAACCGGATTTTGTCACAAAGACCTTGGTTTACCACTCAAGAAAGGGAAAGCTTTTATATTGTAGCCAGATTTATTGTTTGAAAAACTAATAAAAATTTGCAAAATATATTAAAGATTGACAACTTTCTTATAATATTAGATCAACTGGACGACTAACTCACAAGTAACTAGCTCTTTTGCTTTCCTCCTCTGTTATTTAGCACGTCACAACAATCATTTAGCTTTTATTTATGAGCAAAACCTTTTTTTTTTGCGCCAAAATTCTTGTAAACAACAACATTTTAAGGTGTGAATTGGTAGTGTGACAAATACTCAGAGACTATAAAAAAAAATGAAATAAAAAAATTCCCCAAATACAGGCCCAGATACAGATAGAGAATCAGACCCAAACCCAAACCCAAAAAAAAACTCAGGCCATTCACATTGCTTTAAGTTTTTTGGGTTTATGTTGCGTGAGTTTGGTGCGTCTATCATTGGTAAATCAAATTGGTTACTTGGCCCCCTTTGGTAGTAGGTATGTGTATGTGTGTTGCCAACTCGGTCAGGCCAGCCAGATGTCTGTGTGAACTGTCTGAACTGTTATATGTATTACCACAATGCTTTAACACACAATTGCAATGTGTGTTGTATTATTATACGAGCATCTCATCTTGTCTCGGTTAGCTGGGAAATTGCATTTGCTTCATACTTTTAAGAGCGATACGTGTGCTGCTGGCAAGCCATAAATACTGAAGTCTATAAACCCGTTTAATGTAGAAATATTAAAATTGAAACGTTGCAAACAATTGCCAAACAGACGCTAATCTTATCGACACAAACTTGGTGCCAAAAAAAAAACAGAAAAAACCAGAGTCTTGCTGATAACATAATCCAAAGAGCACAACTCCAGAACAAGCCGCATGTAATATTTATTATTTGATCATATGATTTGAACGGCCTCGACTTCAAAGAAAGTGAAAACTCTTTGCATAAAACCAAAGCAACAAAATATAATATAATAGTAAAACAAAAACTTGGGTTCAAGGTACGCGGCAGACAAACACTTGGGCCCATAGCCATAGCAGTAAATAATTTCTGTTTAACTCACAAAACTCATAATACAAAGTTTTGCATGCAAAAAGTGAAAACCATTTGCCGATTAAACTTAGCCATCAAACGTTATAACTGCATGTGTGTGTTTTTTTGTTAATACTCTGTGCCTGAAGGGATAGAGAGTTTGTTGGGTTTAACGAATCACGTAATTTATAAAAAATCCTGCTCAAATCACAACGAAACTGCAAATATTAATAACAAGAGTTTCACAATAGCACTTGAAATTTAAATTCAATTAATTTTTAAATTGAGAAATTGAAAAGGAATCTTAAGCACTAAAAATTTCCCTTTATAATAAAAAACCTAGAATGTATTCTACCATTCAAAGCTTCAAATATCTTTAACGCTGGGAATAGAGTATATCATAGTCGATTGCTTCTGACAGCAACAACATTCTTATTTGATATAGAACGTGTAAATATATAACTTTTTTTTTTTAGCAAATTTACAGATACGCGTCAATTGGCAACACTTGAACAATTTAACGGACAGCAGCAGTAAAATCTCAAAGTCACGAACATACGTTAAGCGGCTTTTTTATTGAATTTTTTTCTATTAAGTATATCTTTTTTTTTTTGTAAATTATTTTTATTATTTTTGGTAGCGACCAGCGCGGCGTATGCGCAATTGTAATCGCATAGAATGCGCTCAGATATTATTTACACGTTAGCAAAATATTTTATTTGGCAGTCCATAGATACACAGATACAGATACAACACGCACCTCTATTAGTTATTTGGTAGCTAACTGTTATTATAGTTGTTGTTGTTGTTGTTGTCTTCTTCTTAGTTGTTGTCGTTGTCCGCTGCGTTACCGTAAAACGCCAAAACGTAACTGAAACTGAACCTGAACCAACTTCAACACTGACGAGCACCTCTGAAGTCGTCAGGCCGTCGACGTCGACGTCGTTGTCGCTTTTGTTGTTGTTGTTGTTGTTGTTGTTATTGCTGCTATTGTTGTTGTTGTTGTTGTTGTTGTTGTCGGTTATCGCGCAAAGTGCTCGTGCGCATAGCTGGAGCAAAATAAATATGTATAAAAAACAAAAAAGAATACAGAGTATCGAAGATATAATACCCTTCTATGTACTATATGCTGAGTAATTAATTTGAACAAATGTCAAATTATAATGAATCTTGAAATGTAAGGATAGAATCGTAATATTTGTAAACCAAAGTAAAATAAAACTAACAACAAAGCCATAATAAGACAAGTTTTTATGCAATAACTTAACTTTTTAACCGATATCACTAGTTTACAGCAAAAAAGGAGCTGGGCTCTCATATACTTTTTTTGATGTATTTTTGGTCGCTGTTTTCAAAAATGCAAACCATTTATTTTTTCAAAGAATGGTTTTCGAGAAAACCGCGAATAGCTAGTTTTTTGGCAGTCTTTCGACTTATTTGTTCATATCTACATGAGATTTTATTTGATCTTAAATAATGTTACACAATTCAATAGATAATTATATTCTCTTTCTAACGGTATGCCGTTTATGCGAATCGAATAAGAAATAAAGCCATTACAAACTCTCAAAGTTGAAAAATGTGAACTTTTTATGCATTTTTGAAAAATTGCTGAATTTTAATTGGCCTTTTAAAAATTTAAAAAATTCGTTTAAATACTTTTTAAGATTTATTATGTTAAATAATTCTTTTACGAATATTTAAAGTATACACTTGTCCAAATCGGTCAGTAAATGTGATAGTTATTCAGCAATTAGTAAAAACACCCAAGAAAAAATTAACCCTGTTCATCACTTTTCCAGTCATATTCTCGAAAACCATTCTTTGAAAAAATAAATGGTTTGCATTTTTGAAATCAGCGACCAAAAATACATCAAAAAAAATTTATGAGAGCCCAGCTCCCTCGATCAAAAAATAATTTGTAAACTAGTGTATTTAATGACAGCTACTCAGATAAAGCTTGGAAATAAAGCTAAACTTTATTACAAAATTATTTCAAAAGTGTGAGATTGAATTATTTTGAAACATACACTCAACTTTTTGGCTTAAAAACAAGAGTATACTTACGTATACATTTACTTTATGAAATCGGTAATATTTTCTTAACGCGTCACAAATTTCGCTATCAAATCATAGTACCCGTTGTGAGTATATAGAAAATAAAATACCTGAACAGCAAATGAGTAAAGTTGACGCTTAATAACTAAACAAATGCCCCAAAGGCGACCAGTGTGAAAGGTATACGAATAAGTATGTATATATAACATGAAATAACATTTCCAAAATGCTGTTGCCATTTTTTTTAAATAACTATTTTCGTTTAATTGTTGCACAAATTATGCATAATTTGTTTGGCCAAATGAGTGTGGCATTTCCGACACTTGAGATTGCCTAGCTACCCATACTAAATATCAAAGAACTGACATAAATTGTTTGTGCAAATATTTGAAAACTTAGTATAAAAAGCCACGCAAAAAATTGGTTTATACGTGCAACTTATCACGTATTAAAACAATGCAAATTGCATATTACTCTAGCTCACTCAAAGGCTTTGTTTATTTCATTTAACTTGTTACGCAATCTGCTGACTTATTTGTTGTTTACACAATCAGAATAAGGTAGCTTATTTAAGTAACAATATAGGTCAGAGATTGCAGTTCTGATTGTTTGTAAAGCTTCAATTATAGCATATTATTGAGCACTTATAAGTGTGCTTGAACTACTATTATCAAAGTATATACTTGTTAAGATCTTAAGTGTTTTACAAATAAACAATATAACCAGTTCATTAACAAAGTTAGATCAAAATGTAGAGCCGCATAACTAGAAATAAAATTAGTGTTTATTTACACATATTTAACAAATACTTAAATGATAAATAGGAAAATACTTTCCAGCGGCAAAACTACATCAGTTTACGAAAGTTATTACCAAATAGGTGCTATCATGGAATCCATGCAATTCAGCAAATTTGTTAACTATGCAAAAACGTTCCAATTCCTATTTTGTACTGAAAATATGTTTCATCACGTTTAGCTATACGCATAAACTGAAACACACGCAATCAAAAATGTTAACAGCCGTTTCTCATATCGATTTGATAATTTTGCTCGCACCAATTCGGTGTGTGTTGGTTGTTGTTTATATTCTTTGATTGTTTCAACGATATGAGCCCAGAGTGTTTGCTTTTTACACGTTACATTTGGGCCCTAATGCAGACCGGCTTCCGCGAACTGACTGCCAATAAAAATAATAATTTATAAACATAATTCGTTGGCCATGAAATGCGTCCAAAGTGCTGGGTTGGTTCAAATAAAAGCCGTTTGGCTTGTGTGTGCTACTCGCAAGAGGAGGAGGAAGGAAGGAGTGGCCCACTGTTTGGCGATAAACGGTACTCGTTTCATATACTATTTAATTCTCTTAGAGGTAAACTGGTATGTATGGTAAGCCTTTCGAGCGGTTTTGTTTAGATTCCAAGCCAGTTTTGTATGTAATGGCAATCAATGTGTTAATAACTGGCTTTAGAATTTCTGCAACTAATACAATATTTGCACATCATTACAATTACGATGTATCCAGCTGAAAACTGGAACTGGAACAGGAATTTGTGTGTGCATGCTAAGTCGTTATTGTATTTTCCTTTCAACGATCCATATTTGCCCGGTTGAATAACACTAATTGACATACAAACACGGAGAAAGAGATAGAGAGAGAGAGAGAGAGAGAGAGAAACGAACGTTCACTTAAAACCGGCATCAAAGCTGCGCCTCTGTCAATGCTTACAACCTTGACAAAGAAAATTTCAATTAACGTTCAAAACTAATTTGCGTACAAAGTGCAAAAGAGGCGCGCAAAATAATAATGAGAAGCATTTTCGTAATCTTATTAATCATAACTGGAAATGGCAATAATATTGGTCATTGTGGCACCAGTTTAAGATGTACAAATTGAACAATTTCCAGCAAAGAATTCCTCAAAATTAACACGCAATTCTTTGATATTGTGTTTACAAAAAAAAGCCGCAGACAACACAACAACATTTGATTGGCTTAATTATGCACAATAAATACAGTTCTTCCATATATGTATAATATGTTGTCCAATTTTCTGCAGCTTTCTTTTCTCATATGGTATTGCTGGGCGCTGCCAATTAAATTAGAAATTGTTGACCTACCAAATATTTATTGCTCGTTTTGCTGCATTTGCATAATAAATTGAAAATATATTTTTAAACACAACTTTATCATACAAATTTGTCTACGTAGTGTTGCCACTGCAAATCACACACGATTTAGGGTGTACAAAAACTTTCGAAACTCTCGGCTCAAGATTGGTAAAGCGCAAAAACGCTCTGCACAGGCGCGTAACGTGTTTTGAACTGAGCGCAAAGTCAAAGTCGATCGGTCAACAACGCGCGCACAACGACAACGGAACAACAACATTAGCAACAACAACATAAACAGCAGCAACAATAGACAGCTTTAATGAATGAAAGTGTAATTTTTTGCCTTACCTGTCTCTATTATTGTTACAATAACAATGTGCAGTTTTTGTGCATAGCTTGGGGCCCACAATGACTGTCCTTTATATTCCCATAATAGACGCGAAACAATGCGCAAACTGCATGACTAACATATGCTGCACTCGCAGTACACATTCAAATCTAAAATTGGAGCGGGCAACTAGTATACACTTATCGATAGGCAATTTCATCGGTATTCCAACACTTGTTATCGTTACAAATTTATTGACACTATGAAAGTGGCAACTCTTCCTCTGTCAGCTGTCTTAGCCTGCCGTTGAAGAAGCAGCAGCATTTTGCAACGAAAGTTATTTGCTTAAATTCCTAAATACAATACAAAAACATGGCAGGACGTGAAGCCGTTAAACGCGCCGTGCAACAGGTGCGTCCCATACTGTCTGTGGATCGTGCTGAGGCGCGCAAACGTGCTCTCAACCTTTATAAGGCATGGTACCGTCAGATTCCCTACATTGGTAAGTCAGTCGGTTATGTCATCAAACTCTTTGCTACGGCGCCAAACATAAACAAATATATACATCCTCAGTTATGGACTACGACATACCCATGAGCGTGGAGCAGTGCCGGGACAAATTGCGCGAGCAGTTCGTGAAACACCGCAATGTGACCGATATCCGCGTCATTGATATGTTGGTCATCAAGGTAATAAATCTGCTTGTTGGGGTTGGGATTCTTGCTGGAAATGACTTTCTTATTGAGGATTGGCTTCTTGCAAAACAGTTCTATAATGCACATTTCTTATTTACTTCCACTCAGGGCCAAATGGAGCTGAAAGAATCTGTTGAAATCTGGAAGCAAAAGGGTCATATAATGCGCTATTGGAAGGAATCACAGGATCCCAAGCCAACAGATTTCCTCTCAAAGTTTGTCCAGGGCATTAACTAGCTTTAAACAATTGATAGTGCACTGCAAATGCTTAACAAATTTAAATAGTTTAAATAATAAAAGAAAGTTTGGACCTAAAGAACCAAAAACAAAATCAAAATACCCATAATATTTGTGGGCGCGCTTCCGAAGCGCTTGGCTTTTATTTATTAAATTACTTCAAAAATATCAGGCTGTTTTGTTTAAAATATACAAAACAATGAGTGTGTATATATACTGGACATATATACTTGGTGGTTTTTTAGGTTTTGAGTTTGAAAAACAAAAACAATTTAAAATCATAATATGTAAAAAATGCTGTGTAGATGTTGGTTGATTGATTGATAAGTGCAGACAGTCTTCAAGCTCTCGTTAGCTATTCATCTTGTTACTTAAATTCTAAGCAGGTAAATGGATCCGTTATCGAAAATAAAAATTTTGTTGCTTTCCCAGTTTTATGGTACCAATTCGAGCAGATTGTCTAGGACGCTTATGGAATTTGAAAAGAGATCGGTTGTAATATCATCATAGTCCAGTCCAAGACTTTTCAACTCCGTAAAGCAATCATCGCTGAAACCGGGTATTTCCAGCGAATTGTTGCCCTTATTGAATGCATCATGGCGATTGGTATAGCCGATGCGTTTCCTAAACATTTCGGCAAGCTGATCATCTGTCAGCTCCACAGCATGCACCTTTTTGGAATGTTGACGTATTCTGTAACAATTCAATTGATTAGAATTATAAGGCATTTTTTTATATAGAAAACTTACTTGCCGCGATCGGCAAACTCTTCTGGACAGTGATTGCACTTGTACGGATAATCAGTGTGCTCATATTGATGTTGGCGCAATCGCGCCCTGGTGTTGGTCTCAAAATTGCAATTGTCGCAGCGCCAAATCTTTGGCTTTTGATGATTACGCTGCTCGTGCTCGCGTAGAAGCGCAAAATTTTGAAATTTACTGCCACAAACGCGACAGCTGACCACCTCTTCCTCATGTACATGGGCACGCTCATAGTGAACACGCAATTCCGCCGCATTGATATAGTTTAGCGAGCACTTGGCACACTGATAATGCCGCTCAGAATGTCGTTTGCGATGCACAGACAAAGATTCGCTATTCTTAAAGCTCTTTAAGCATATTTCGCATTCGTGCAGCGTGTCCACTGCGTGCTGCTGTTGTAAATGCAACTCATACTTCCGCATGGTACTGAACTGCTGTTCACAGAAATTGCAGTGCACAGGCTGCTTGACTAGGCAGAAGCGCTGATGCGCTTGCAAACTTGCCTTTGAATTAAACACCTTGTCGCAGGCGGTGCACATATGTTGCTGATCGGCAGCCTCACGAGTGGAGCCGCCGCTGCCAACTGCCTGCTGTTGTTGCGGCTGTTGAAGTGTGTGCATGCGTGTGTAGTGTGTTCGTGCTGAGCGCTGATCCTTAAAAATGCGTCCGCAGGCTGGACAATTCTGCTGCACATAGCAATACATTTCTGCAAAGAGTACAATGAAACAATTGGTTTAAAGAAATATATATACAGACTCTTAAATTCTTACCAAAATCGCCATCAATTTTGTGATGTTCAATTAAATGCTGCTGCATATCTGTTCGGCTATTAGTCTCATAGCTATTGCAGGGTCGGCACTTAAAGCTTTGATCTATATTTTTAAAATTATAATTATAATTAGTGAAAAGAGAAAAAAGAGCTTTAGCACTCCTTGCAGGTGGACTATGCAAATATAATATATATGTAGATACTAGCTAATACAAGAAAAAAATCTGGTATTTTCATAATGGTTTCATATACTATTTTTGGAGCTGTTATATTTATAATGTAAATGATAAAATAATATTGAGAAAGGATATAGTCTGATAAGAATGGTGGTTAGTTGGAATATGAATTCATTTGCTTGCTAGTCTTGCATATGTCTTGAAAGTCTTGATATTCTTGTTATCTGAATTATTCAGCGCATTATTTGCCCACTGCAAGGATTAATTGAAGCGTAAATCACCCACTTTTGGTCAGACCAATTATATCATCCTCAGGCACATCACAGTTATGAACTCGCATATAATGACAACGCATCTGTTTGGCTTCCGTATGTGTGTGTTTGCAGATGCTACAATTGAGTATAGGTATATTTGTATTAATATCCTTGCTTGGCATTGGCTTGATGGGCATACTGGCTGTGGCTAACTCATCCGAAGCTAAAGTAAATTTTAAATTAAATTAATTCTTTCAAAACTTCGGTTTAAGCTTACACTTCAGTAATGTGGCTTTGATGGATTCAATGGATTGCAATTCTTCAGCTGTTTGGCTGCTGTTGGCATCGTTGAGAGTCATAAAGAGCGCACGTTGTATGAGATCGTACTCAATATCTGGCAGTCCGGACATATCCCCATTTTTGTTATTAAAATTGTAATTGTTGTTGTTCTCGCTGCTTTTGTTGGCGGTGTTGTTGTCATTTATAATACTATTATCATAGAAAGTTTCACTATTTTTCGCATCGGAGCCATCATTCTCATCTTCTTGATCCTGATCATTGCTCTCATACTTCACATCAAACAATATAACTATAAACAAAATCAGTTAAACATAAATTACATAGCCTTATTCGTTAATACTGTCTTACTATCGTCCTCTTTTGGCGGCTCGTTGCTGGGCTCAATGTCGGCGTCTAATCGCGGCACCTTGGCACCACGCATATATAGCACGTTCTCCTCAATGGGCGCCGACACGCCATCGTAGTTCTCCACAAATTGCTCAAATTCCTGACTGAATTGATTCCAATGCAATAGCTCGCTGCTGGCCTTGCGTTTCAGCTCACCCATTGCAGGCGAGGATGTTGTTATCTGCATTGGCGGAGCCGTCTTGAGACTCTGCGACTCGGCGAACAGTTTACGATTGGATTCAACCGCAAGTTCCACAAAATGCATAGCCACCTCTAAAGCACGACAACAGCGCACGCAGATTTGCATGGGCCACTTGAAACCACCAGGAGATCGGGTTGTCAGGGGCAAATTGGTGCACTGCCGCAAACCCTGACCGTAAGTGCGTACGTTCTTCAAATCCGCAATTTTCGTGTCAAGTTTGACAGTCTGGCGACCAACTGAGAGGCAAGCGCGGCATTTTGTGTTGTTCACTTTGTTCATAGCGAGCAACGCGTTGGATTTCGCAGCATCCGCTGCGGCGGCCATTTGAATACGTTTCAAGTTAGTTAAGTTGATTTTGTTATTTTTTATTGTTCAATAAATTTTTGGTTTACACTTTTTGAGAAACAATGGCCGCAAAGCCAAATTTGTGTCTGCTCTTTTTCGCACTCGGAAAATGTTGTTAGGTTGTTGTAGAGAAGAGGTATTGAATCTATGGAACCAGTTATGTTGAACGACTCACTAACCCGAGTGAACGAACTTAATTCCCTGATTGTCGTTCATTTAGTTTGCTTGAACCATTCTGACATTTTATTTCTACACCGAGAGAAACACTCTAATATTAATCATTTGTTTCAAGTGTATTACGACTAACATGTATTAATAAACTAGGTAATATATTAAATTAGTTATTATGCTATAAGAGAAAGAAAACATCTGCAGCATTATTGATAGATGATTGGAATGTTAGCCAAAATATAAGCAAGCCCTTTTATCAATTCTTGTCGATATACAGCAGCTTTCGATAGGCTGCTGCGATAAGTGTCACCAACATCAAGCAGATGGCCCAAATACTGCAAATAAAAATCTTAATAAAATTCTTTTTTTCAATATTATTGACATCTTAGCAAATAGATTCCCCAATATATACTTAGCAAATGTACAAGCTAATGATCAGACGGCCACCAGTTGCTGGCACAATACATCGTGAATTAGTGCCCTGGTGGTTATTTAGCTTATAAAGTTTAGCGCAACTTTCAGAGAGAGCAGTTCGTGGCGGTTTAATAAGTACGCGCCAAATACCATTTACCCCTTCCCTATATCTAGCATTTACAGTCTACAATGA
The DNA here is from genome assembly GCA_035043045.1 of Hirtodrosophila alboralis. NCBI lineage: Eukaryota > Metazoa > Arthropoda > Insecta > Diptera > Drosophilidae > Hirtodrosophila > Hirtodrosophila alboralis. The sequence goes on along the minus strand of JAWNNH010000771.1, from coordinate 75,034 downwards.
ACTTATATTTCAGCATAAATAAAATATCTTCGTTTAGCTTGCAGCAATAGAATGGACAGAATTATCCAATTTAATCTGCTTCAATATTAATATATACAGATATTCAATAATAATAATCAAACTTAAATCTCGACGGGTGAGTTCCTGGGTGCGGCTTACTTTTGTTGTATATAAATATGTATATGTGCATAAGCCGTTTATTGGTAATATGTAAGGTACTTAATTAACGAGATAATGTAATTGTCACTTTTCCGTATGGATAGATATACTCGTAGATTAAACAATACTTATTTGCTGATAACATACTATGTATTTAAGTAAAATTATTAGTATATAATATATGCTTAACATACATTTAAATACAATCTTGAAGACCTACGTAATGAACTTAAAAAAAATGTAAACTTATGTGACCGTTCTCTCAAATATAATAATCATAATTTTCAGAGTAAATTCATTCATATAAATGATAGCTTAAACACAAATATGTATGTTAATCAATTATTAACTCAATGGACAAGTCTTTATGACAACGTAAGTATTATTGCTTTAAGGAGTTTATGAACTGTTAAACGATAATCCTAAGCTATGAAAACCTTTGTACAGAGTGCAGCAGTGCATTAAATTATTTTATATTACATATATTCAAATTCTCATCGTATTATCAACTTGAAGGGTCAGATGGTTACTGTGACTGTTCAGTCATAACCTTCTTAGGTTTGCGCCCGCTTTTAACAAGGGGTCCAGGTCGATTGATGGTGCTCAAAGTCTCATTTAAGCAATATATTTTATCCATTTCGTCTTCAGTCAGCTCCCATTTGTGCTCACGCAGCGCATGTCTTCGAAAACTGCAAAGTGAAAATAAATAAATGAATTCAAATCGCTCACTTAACAAAAGCAGTAACTTACGGATTGCGTCTCATATAGGTGCGAACGCACTTGGGGCACCTGTAAGAATGTGTGCCCTTATGGCTTGCCATGTGATTTCTCAAATGCAGACTAGTCAGCATATCGCGCCCGCACTCCGGACATATGTACTGTACAGGCATATGCGAGGCAGTCTGATGGCGTTTAAGATGATGCTTGTAATTGAAAGTCTTCTTGCAACCATCCATGCCACACTTTAGTGGCATTCGAGCGCGATGTTCCGACTGAACGTGCTCCTCCAAAGCTGAGCTGTGGGTAAACTGTTTGGGACATTGTTTGCAATCGATTTTACGCGCCACATGACGTTTCATGTGATAATCAAGCAACGTTACTGTTCGATATGTGGTATTACAAATCTTGCATCGATGCTGGTAACTGCTGCGAGGCGATACCGTGTCACTGGAATGTTGTTCCAGTTCGTGTTGCAAGAGCTTGCCCAGCTCATCAAAGGTCTGGTTGCACTGCTTGCAAACAAAAATCGGAGTCCTCGGCAAACGTGAACGTAAGTCCTTAATTGGTGATGGCTCCAACGCTGCTGTCAATAGCTTATCGCTACCGTTTAATAGATGACGTGAACTGCGTGTTATGTTAAAACTATCATTGTTGCTCTTAATGGGCATGCCATGTGCTGTTCCATTGCCGATAAAATCAAGATCAAAATCAAATGGCGTTGGCGTTGGAAAAAGCATGGCTGATGTTGCTGCTGATACTGCAGATGTTGTTAATGGAAATGGTATTGCTGCCGTTGTTGTCGCAGTTGTCATTGTCGTTTTTAATGCAGTTGTAACTGTGACTTCTGCCGTTGTTGTTGTAGTTGCAGTTATGGCTTCTGCCGTTGTTGTAGTAGTTGCGGGCGTGGTTTCTGCTGATGATGTTTCAGTTGCAGCTGTGGTTTCAGTTGCTGTTTCAGTTGTATCATCCTTTAACAATTCGGTTGATGTTGCTTTTTCTGTTACTTGCAGTGTTGTTTTCATATCAATATCTTCACTATCCGTTTTAACATCTGTGCCCTCGTCTATTGGTATTTCCGCTGCGCATGATGATAATCAAGGATCATTGTTTATCAGCATCAATAAACATAGTTAAATTATTATTTGAAACGTGATGTTGATGTGGTCGTTGTGCAGGCATGTGTTGATCATATTTGGAATTTGAGTTTGAGTTCATTGTTGCTAGGCAATAGACGCTCTTACCGCATTTTTCATCGCCATCGCCATAGCCAGTGTCAACATCAGCGTCAGCGTCAGCGTTGTGTTGCTCTGTGTTTCCCATCATGTTGGACTCCTGCAGTGATGTAATTGTTGTATTGCTGATATCATCAGTGCCATCGACACCGCTGGCATTCTTCGGTAGTGTGGTTGTAGCCGTCGATGTGGTTGTCGTGACTGCTGAACTAGTTGTCAATTGAGGCGCCTGCATCTCAATAATAGTGTCCACTAAATGGCTTCTTTGCAGATGGCGTGTCAGCGTGCGCTTAGCCGCAAACGACCGAATGCAGCGTGGACACTCGAAAGGCAGTTCTGCACGATATTATTAATATAAGTTATAGCTGAGCAACATTCAAAATATTAACTGTCTATTATTCAACTTACTGCGAATGATGAACACCTCGTTGGCATGCACAGATACTATGTAAAGCACAAGATCAAATTGGGTTTAAATTTAGGAGATTATCAGGTATGTATGCATACTTACCGCCTTCGTTGATGCCATGATGCGCATTCAAATGCTTACGCATATCGCCATCCTGTTCGCATTCAAAGGGACATTTAGCACACATCAGAATAGGAGCTACAGAAGATAATATTTAATATTATATTTCATAAATATGGGTTAGAATAGGATTACAAAAGAAAAATGATAGACCATTACCCTTTAAGCACTTACTTTTATCAACATTTAATGTTATCTTTTCGATAGTTGTACGCTGCACGGATACCTTGTCGCCCTTGGCCTGTACCATGTCCCTTGAGGGCATGCGCTTGTGCACTGTCTTGTAGTGTCTTATGAGCAGGCGTTTCATATTGTACAAGTTAGTACAGAGTTCGCAGCGATAAGGCGCCAATCCTAAAATAAGTGACGTTAATTATATTGTACTCTTAGGGAGTTGCTAGAAGCATAACACTTACCGCGATGCACAAACATGTGATTCTCGAATTTGTACTGGCTGGTAAACTTTTTATTACAATAGATGCAATATGGTTTTTGTAAATGCTTTGATTGTTCGTCATCAAAGTCGTCCACATCGTCATCATCGCTGGTGAGCAATAAATTTTGATCGGCAGCCGCATCATTATTATCATTCTCATCATCATTATCAGCGTCGTCCTCATCCTCATCCTCATCATCTTCGCCCACTTCGACGTCCTCTTCAAAATCTTCGAACAGATTTTCGGCATCGAAATCTAGGCTCATATTATTATTATCTATAACAATATCATCGCCATCGACCACGGGCATATCGTCCGCCGGTATGGTGCATATGGCAGCAACATCAGTGTTATCAATAAATTCCTGCATATCACCAAATATACTATTGTTTGCATTCACTGTTGGAACCGCTGATGGAGCAACACAAGCAGCGGGCAATACTCCGCTCGACTCCGGCGTAATTGTCGATGTTGTTGTTGTTGGTAAGTTTTTAGTAAAAGATTGATCTGGATATATTCCAAATGTGTTCGAATCTGTTGCTGTTGGTAATGATGCTGCTGTGGTTTCTGTTGTTGTTGCTTCTTTTGATGTACCCACTGCATAGAATAATGAGGTGGCATCCACGACCACATTTATTTCACCAGTTGGCGTTACCACAGCGGTTGTTGTTGCCTGCGGTTGAATTTGCTGCTCCATTGTAATCGGTGTTGTTTCAATAACGGCACCTGCAGACGTTGTGTTTAGATCTGTCCACAGTTATGAAAGAAAAAGGAATTTATTATTAAGTTTATGAAATGGAAAAAGTAATTAAGCATTGCATACATTTAACACCCAATGCATCATCATTTTTAGCATCGCCACTGGTGCGTACTGAGCTGACGGCTTTATCCAGCACCTCATTGTTCCAGCTGGGACGTAACTGTATCTCATTCGGCTGCATCATATGTCTATCGCCGTAATGTGCACGCAGCTGACCGCTACTTGTTGCCTCGAATAGACACATGTCGCAGGAAAATGTTCGACTTTTCTCCACGGACATCGATAGTGACGGTGGCGGCCTTTCAAGCAGATTTATTTTACTATCGCCCAAAATGGACTTGTGTACTGTTGTATAGTGCTGAATGAGATCGGCGCTACGCAGCGAGTAATAGCCACATTGATCGCAAAAGAATTTGGGCAAATCTAAATTTTAAAAACTTTTTAGGGGGATGCATGTTTGAAGTTAAAGCTGCTACTTACGACTGTGAGTTAACTGATGAGATTTCAGACGTGCGACCGTAGGAAATGATTTGGGGCACAGTTTGCATCTGTGTTTCAAGGCGGCAGTTGACGCTGGTGCTGGCATGGCCTTTGGCTTTACTGTAATTTAAGCAGACACATTAATTAGCATTAATAGCAATTCGGAATAAACATAACACGTACCTGTTATCTGTGGCAGCGCATTCTGGACAGCATTTGCGTTAGTTTCAATATCCATCGCATCATAAGATATGTCCGATTTTGAATCAGCAAAGAGATTTTGTAAACTCATATTTGTCGTCGTATTGGCGCTTTTGCAATCATCAATGTATTCGAAAACAACTCCGGCATCATTTACTTGTTGTAGTGTGCCATCGGGCATGACCAAAAACTCAGCACCTATGCTCATATTTCCGTTGGCCCCTGCAGCTATCGTCGATTCAGTTGGTAGTATATTGGAATCCTCTCTTGATCCGATGCTTTTAACAGATATTGAGTTTGTCAATTGTTCTTCAATAGAACGTAATTGTTCAGCATCTAGCTTTGGATGCGAAAAATCCTCCGGTGTGAGCACTGTAGGTATTAACAGCTCCATGTCTTCCAGTGTGCACACCTTTACCTGTCCATCATCTTCAGTTGCTGCTGATGTTGACGCATTAATGGCAGCTGCAGTCGCCTCCATAGATCTTCTTATTTTAAGCTGCTGTTCAATTTGGGACGCAGTTAAACCATGTGCTTTGCGATAATGTTCAGGCAGCTGACGATGCTTGAGTGTTATAAAGTTACACAATTTGCACTTATGCCTCGACGCTTCTGTGTGGGATGAAATGAAACAATCGTTAAATAGTGCTAAAGGAATTATTAAAGTCTAACAAAGAGCGAATGCTCATTTTCCAGTGCATATATTGATTACATTGAAAGGCCAATTGGCAATGTTTTTACCTGTGTGCATGCGAATATGCTGTTTAAGCTCCAGGCGATCGTAGATGATGGCGCCGCATACTTTGCACTCATGACGTACGGCAGTTTTGCGGAGCTTCGCTTGAGGTTCAAGTGTTGCTTGGTCCCCATCTTGGTCGCTTGGCTTTAAGTAACAACAAATTAGTCATAATAAGTCTTATTCGCCTGCTATTTGAATTACGAACCTCGGTGTGATGTGTCTGCTGTTGACCGTTCAAACGCATCGTGGTCTTTAGCTTTCCCGGGCATAGCTTGCGACACAATATTTCGTGTGCACGCAGGCCGTTTTGTATAAAAAAGTATGCAATTTGAAGGCTCTTGCTGCAGTCGATACAAATATATTGCGGCAATTCGGGTAGATTTTCAGTGCGCATGCAAAATAATAGTAAACGTATGAGGGGTATTTTTGTGCTGGTCGCGTCACTGTCGCCAATAACACTCTCTGTTAGTGAGTCCAGCTTGAAAAATTCTGCCTCGGATTTCAGACAACAGCGACACGCAAATTTGTAATTGATTTCCAAATCCTCCGTTTTCATGCGTTTGAGCGCCATGTTGGCACATTTAGACGTTTATACAAAATGCAAGTTCAACTTAATTACTTTATATTTTACATAAATTAACGAATTGCTAAATTTAATTCTATTACAATCGCGAAATTATTGTTTTTCTAGCTGTGCTAGAAGCGTAGACATTAAAAACCATTAACAACGCGACGCCATCGCGTCGCTGTAGGGTTGCATGTGTGTGTATTTAGTGTGAATGACAAAATTCTGATGGTACTATTATCGATAATTACAGCTGTTTAAAGCGGGCGAAACGCAATATAACTTCACTTTGAATTTAAATTTTATATAAATAAATTAATTTTAGATAAATAATTAATTAATAGCCTTGCCAATTTTATTAATATATTATAAAATTGCAGTGATTAAATTAGTTTAATTTAATATAAAACTACATAAAAGCCCGTCTTTTTTTCTATAATTTTTTGACCTCTTCTGCGTGCTTCTTCCTCACATGACATTTAAGCAGATAATTCTCACGGTATTCTTTCGGGCAGTAGGTACATTTAAGCTTAAATTCTGTGTGCGTACGCCTGTGCACGGCTAAGCCAGAGCTAGATTTGGCTGAAATCCCACAAAGCTCACATATATAATTTCGGTCGCCACTATGAGTAGGCATATGTGCACGCAAATCCCACTTGTTTGGAGCACAGTAGTTGCACACGGTACATTGCCAGCGTGTAGGCTTTTTGTGCAATCGTGCCTGGTGCATACGCAATTTACAGGCGTGGGAAAACCCCTTGCTACATTCCTCACAAATATAAGGATAGCTGCCACTATGCGTTCGGTGTTTATGCCGCTGCAGTTGATCCTTGCTATAAAAGCGTCGCTTGCATTCCTCGCAATTTACCACACTAATATCCTGGATAGGCACGAATTCTAGCAGCTTATTGTAATATGACTGGTAGAGACTACGAAACCGTCGATTGCTTAAGTACCTTGCATACTGGTTTTTAAACCATTTTAGGATCGTGCAGGCACTAAGCGAAATAACGTGCGGCATCACTGTCACGTTAAATTGATCGGCCAACGCTTGGCCTATTTGTTGGGCACTCTCCGACCGCTCAGTCTTGTAGTCCATATTCCTATACTCTTCGCACCAAAGATATTTGTGTTGGCGCAGTTGTTCAATAAAATAGTACATTAGTTTCGGATTGGTATTCTGCAGACTGTAAAAGGGCTGCTTGGGCTTATTGACCACAACATTGTTCTAAAAATAAACCACAAAACTTTTTGTTTTTAAATACTTTGTAGTCGGGGGAGAATTGGGTATATACCTTGTTTTCATCTGCCTGTCCTTCAATCTCTTCTGTACCCGTATTCAATTGTTCATCTACAACTTGACTGTCAGAATCTGTACTGTAATCCGTATTCACACAGAAGCCATCGTGTGTAGCATTCAGATTTTGCAACTCCACTTCAACTTCAGCTTGAATTTCTTCATTCAGCTGACGGTCATCCAAACATTCGCCAAGAATTGAGTGGCACGCAGCCAAATGTCTAAGAAAGAAGGACCAATCCGTTAGACCATCCGTGCTGCAAAGGCAGCATTTGATTACAAATTTATTGCGCTCGGTTAACTTTAAATATACTCTTGCACTTTCTACATAACTATTGTTTATAGATTTAGTAGTCATTGTTTATCAGAGCTGTATCTCTTTGTTCAGAATAAGTAAACATGAACCTGTTATTTATATGAACGACTGAATCAGGAGCAAAACAATTAATTTTGTGCAGGCATTTAATAGTTCAGTGGCTTATAAAATACAACAATATATTTAATTCTGTGAAAATTAAATAACATTGATTTTTTTTTGGTCTTATAATTTTAAAATTCTAAGCAAAAGATATCGTTGAGAACTATCTGACATCTATGAATATAAACATGAAATAATATAAATTGCTCTCTATTGATTTTTAATCAGAGCTGCCAACTTACGAAAGGGCGATTTTTTTTTGCCATTCACAAGAGCTCAATACATGGTAATTTTTAGCACATTATTCACGGCTGCCGGTACTCAAATTGTGTACACATTCAACCATTGAATATTTAACCATTTATTGAAAATCCTTGATATTTGATCCGATTGCATGGCAAATAGTTATGATATACCCAGCTGGGCCGGTAAACCGCCTACTGGACTGCATTTGGACGTTCTTAAGGATGAAAAACTCGTGCAAAAGCTAATGGTGGATGAAAAGCGTTGTTATTTGTTTGGCCGCAATATCCAAATGAATGATTTTTGCATAGACCACGCCTCATGCTCGCGAGTGCACGCCGCATTTGTTTACCACAAACACCTTAATATTGCATACCTAGTAGACCTCGGCTCCAGTAAGAGTTTAACCCAACAACGAAGCATTCCAGCTAGATATTGATTATTGTATGTTTTTAGCACATGGCACATTCATAGGTACGCTGAGACTGGAGGCTCACAAGCCCACACAGCTGCAGATCAACAGTACGTTTCACTTTGGTGCCTCCACTCGAAATTATATTCTCAGGGAGCGACCTTCGGCCGGCGGTCAGCACAGCAACATAATGGAGGATCTGCCGCTTAGCGAGACCAGTGATGGTGCGTTACTGGGGCTGCCCGAAAGCCAAACGGAATTGGATGTGAGTGAATGCTGCAAATGCTAATTTGAAAATTGATCAATGAGCTAACTGTTACAGAATCTGACGGAGTACAATACGGCACATAATCGCCGCATCTCCATGCTGGGCATTGCTGACGACAATAATTTGCGCAAGCAGAATGCACTAAAACAAGGACGCAAGCGACGTAATGTAACATTTAACGACGAGGAGATCATTATAAATCCGGAAGATGTTGATCCAAATGTGGGTCGATTTCGCAATCTTGTACAGACAACTGTGGTGCCTGCTAAACGGTCGAGGTACGAACCAAATCACATGGGACTACACACTGGTAGCAGCATTGGCAGCGTCTCTAATTCAGTCAGCGCCCTTTCCGCTAGTCACCAGATGTTCCAACAGAGCATAGTCGAGATGAAACAACAACAGCAACAGTCTGTAACACCGCAGGCTGCTGTACAATCACCAAACCATTCGTTATATCAGGGACTGCCAGCAAGTAGCTATGATGCAATACACGGTGGCCAGCTTAAGGGCAGCGAATTTGAACCTATTTCACCAATGGGCATTAGCTCCAAGTTAGGTTTAATGTTGCCTAATCCAGCACCAGATGTGACGCCCATTTTTGAAGAGCCGCTTGTGACTAATTCATCCATAGCACAAAAGTTGGCAATGGCCAATGCAAATGGTTTGTATAATTTGTCCACAAATTCATCAATCTATTAGCTAATCATGTCAATTGTCTTTGCAGTGCGCCGGTATGTGGATGACGTTCATGAGTCAAGTGGTGAAGGCGATTCACTGTGTCCACAGAAGAAAAAATATGCCAAGGAGGCGTGGCCAGGTCGCAAACCCATGTTGGGACAATTATAAACAACGTGGGCCAATGATTAGCAGTTAAATCTCTTGGTAATCAGATCAACACAGAGCATTAAAAGTTAACAGGATATTCTTGTGCTGACGCTAGTTTAGTTGACCAGTTAGTTAACCATAAGCAAGGAGAGAATCCCATGGCCAAATAGTGTGCCCTGCTTCTGAATGAGATCTCCCCACCATCTATCGCTTAGAAATTCAAATTATAATACCCTTTTGCAAGGGTATAAAAATGGTTTTAAGTAGTTCGTGTTATATTCATCCCGAACAATAACAATTTTTACAAGAAACAATCAGTGTTATTTATGTGTTACATTTTGCAGCTGTGCGGATAGCGGGGAAAGGGTATAACGTCGCGTATGTTCTTGACGCCGGTTAGCAATTGCAGATAGCGCTCAAAGCCCATGCCAAAGCCGCCTGTAGGCAAGCCGCCGTATTTACGTAATTCCACGTACCAGGAGAGATCCTTAGGAAATTGTGGATGCGCTTTTAAGCGATCGGCATCGCATTCGCGTAAACTGCCACCGCACAACTCGCCCACTGATGGCATCAGCAGGTCTAGAGCGTGCACACGTTGTGGATCATCACGTGAGATCTTCATATAAAAGGGTTTCTGCTGTGCGGGCCAGTTCAGCACAAACACTGGCGCTCCGCAGTGCGATACTAGAAACATCTCCTGCTCTTTGCTAAAGCCCTCCTCTAAGCTAACAGCACTCTTGAAGCTATTTTTGTTGGCTACAATCACGGCCATTGCCTCGTCATAGGTGAGCATTTTCCAGGGCACTTGTAGCCATGCTAAATCAGAGCTAGCATTGGCGCTCTGCTGGCAAAACTGCAAATCGGAGCCACTGCTGTTAAGCAAGCGATTGGTAATATCTTTCAGCATACGTTCTATAAATGCCGCCAACGTGTCCAATTGCTCCATACGCACCAGCTCCGCCTCGAACATATAAAATTCAGCTAAATGCAACGGTGACTTTGAGTTTTCAGCACGGAATGCAGGTGCAAGCGTATAGGTGTTGCCCAGACCGTAGGACATTGCCTCCAGATGCAGCTGACCGGAAACGCTGAGAAACACCTTCTGGTCAAAATAGCTCTGCTCTGAGGGTACATTGGGTCGGGACATTTGCTTGAGCAGCTGCTCCGAATCGGGTTGCACCCGAAACACCTATAAAGAAGATACTTTGAAGTAAAGATACAGACAGACTGTTTTCTTGTTTCATACCTCGCCGGCGCCCTCACAGTCATTCGTTGTCAACATGGGTGTATTAATTTGCACAAAGTTATGCTCATCCATGTAGTCGTGTATGGCCTTCTGTGCTTTATGCCTGACACGCATTTGGGCAGCAATGTAATCAATGCGCGAACGGAGATGCAGATGCTCCCGCACGTACTCGGGTGAATGTTTCTGTTTGGGTGAAAATGGATAGCCATCTTGAAGGTGACCCTCCGCTGTAAGACTACAATTGTGATATATGTGGCTTAAACAAGAAATGCACCACGTATTTACCCAGTGACTGCACCTCATCTGCATGCAACTCGTAGTGTCCATTGGGCGCCAGTTGCACGCTTCCAACAGCACTAACAACTCCGCCCGTGGCCAGTTGCTGTGTATCTGTGTTGCGGGGCACCACTAACTGAAATTTGTTGCACGTTGAACCATCGCTTATGTCCAGAAATATATGATTCTTCAGGCGTCGCACATTTTTTATCCAACCCTTTAAATGCCTCAAATACATAAAAAGTATTAAGTAATTTTAAATATAATCACCTGCACTTGCAGCTTGTCGCCGGGTTTACCAGCGCTGGATATTTGTGCAATTCGCAGAGCGTTGCTATAAAATCTTTTGGTAAATAACATTTTGCATATTCCTCTAATAGCCTAAACCGGCTAAACAGCTGTTAAGGTTAGAGTGACCGGGTCCATGGTGTATTTGAACGTGGTGGTTAGGTACCAGTTGATATTTTTGCATTAAATAACTTTTACTAAATATGTTTGAATTAGACCTAACGCTGATTTTCGCTATATAAAATAAATATATATATAAAAAAATAATGCAGACAAATATATTTCACAACAATGACAGAGCCATAACCTAATATAAATTAAATAAAAATATATTTTTAAGTGATAAAAAAATATAAAAATACAGAGATGGTCAAAAGAATTTACACTTCGAAAGTTCTAGATAGCTTGCTGGCAGTTATTTATGCCAATGGAGGTATTAATTATCGAAAAATTTCTTTAATTAATTTGTAGTATTTACAATAAGCATATGTTGAGTACAAAAATAGTTAAAATTAGCAGTTAAAGAATCGAATTTTGTGTTTTTTTATTTCAAGCAAGCAAGAATACAGGGATTAATTTTCTTTTAGAATGACCTCTTTATTTATGATCATTTACAAAAAAAAAGGAATCAAATTAATGTTAGTTTTAAAATAAATTAAAAGCAAGAAAAATGTAGTTATTCGACAATTCGAAAGTCTGGGATCTATGTTTATATTAAAAACGACCCATTTAATTGTGAATTTAAAAAAAGCAGGCAAAATGTTTGACAACAGATCCTTTGCAACGATAAGAAAAATTGTAACTGTATAAATACTTCTGACCACCCCTGCACTTGAACAGCGTACCAGCTATAAAATAACGATTCTGAACCACGACAATTATCGCAAATATTGCTCGATAATTAATCGAAATAAAATATTTAGAAATTAATTTTTATTATTACAAAGTTTTAACACAATATTCAATATTCTGTTGTACCCAATCATTAGCGATCTGGAGTAGATTTGGATTGTCCACAAACTCCTTTTGATCACGCTGCTTGGTGGCCGTATTATCCTTGCCACCACTTCGGACAAATCCAGCTTCGCCTTTCTTCAAAATTCCAACGGCTGCCATTTGATGCATATTAACCGATTTATTTTCCCGAAAATTTTTAATGCTTAAATGGTTGACCAACTTTTCTAGCCCATCTGCATTCGGGGTACAATCCAAAAAGTTGCCAATTTTCATTACAGTTCCTGGCAAATCAACAATCATGTCCTCGTAGTTAAGGAATAGGACATTTGAAAGCTGGCTGTGTTGATTTGCCTCCTTCACATGACTGTAGTAAGGCAGCCAAGGATCTGCAATTGAAGACAGTTCGTGTCAATTGTTATACAAGCATCTAACATACTTAATCCTTGCTGGAAATAACGCCAATAACGCTCAAAATCTCCAATGTATCCCTGCGTGCGGAACAAACGATTCAAATGGTAGTAGGACACGGCTACGTCCTTTGGATTGCGTGCTACATATATAATCTAAAAGTAAGAGTATATTTAGTACATCGTTTATCCATTTTATATTTACTTGCCTTGCATTTATTCTCTAAAACACTCGGTGGCATCAGTGAGAAGGGAAAATGCGTTTTTATGAAACGACGCTGGTTACGTGGTAGCTCCTTCAACGTCTCGTAACCCGGACGCGAAATTTGCTCAATGAACTCCACAGCAGCTGCAGAATTCTTATTCTCAGCTAGAAGCTCTGCTTTAACATTATCATGTACGAACAAGGGAAATCTGCGGGCAAATGGGAAATGCCAGTGAGAATTCTTAGAGTTTTACTACTTAAAACTCACTCGAAAAATGGAAAACGCTCAGTAAGCGGATATTTCTGTGCCAGATCAAAGTCCAAGCCATTGGCGAGCAACCAAATGAGCTCCTGCGTCCAGGTGGTACCCGAACGCGGCACAGTTGAAATCCAAATATCATCGGAACGTGCCTCAAAGTTGTAATAATTTTCCGCCTCAGCTTTATATTTGTGCGGAAAGAAATAACCCTCAGGTCCAACTTGCACAAAGCCGTTGCGCTCCCCTATCACAGAGTTGTTTATCATTTTTAAAATAGTTTGAATTATCCATTTTTCACCGCAAACCTTTAAAGTACTCTAGAAGCTCTGCATTGGTGTCCGAATCCACATCGCGTATGTCAAAAGGAAACTTTGCCTTTAGCTTATTCATTGCTCTACGAGACGCACTCGACAAGTTGTTATGACCAACTAAAATTGGACGTCGCCCAACTGGTTGCAGCTTGTGATTGTGATTGTGACCGGGAAAGCGGTTCTTTTACATATCTGACTGCAATACTTTCGGCCTAGAGAAAGTGAATATCTGTGGCTTGAATTTGGCAGCCGGTTAGCAATGGTCGAATGTAACTTTAATTGCTTAGCTAAGCGGAAAGTAATAAAGACTTGTGTGTACTTGAAAAACAGGTCAACAGGTCGACTCGATGATATACACAAGCGATATACACAAGAGCGTAGTTAGGGGGCTGGTAAGGGCCAAGTGCCCCCACATCAGATATATATGTTACAGTAGAAAACCAAAATTCAAAGATAGAAAAATTTGCTAAAATTCGAAGAATTGTCAATTTAAAAATAGTTTCGTCTCATGGTTATTATGTTTATATAAGCACAACAATCTAGCTCCTCCCTTGATCGAAAATTTGAAATAAAGCCCCCCCTAGTTACGTTCTTGGAGATACCCCATACTTATACTTATACAGTAATTATTGTGATACTATTGATAATTAACTAAGATGACAATAAATTTTATTATTATTGGCATTAATTAAACTTCATAATGAAAACTCTAGATTTCAACAATCAAGAGTTGTTTCAGCCTATAAGGAAAAGCAAACATTAAATTTGGTGGTCCACCATTTTAACAAATTTAAAAACAATATTTCTTTAAATTCATTTCACTTAATAACCAAAAATCAATTTAGATCCAATGAAACATTTCTCGCTACAGAGGAAAACTCGTAAGGTATCTCAGAATAAATCGCTGTGATGCAGAGTATAATAAATTAACATATATAAATAGTAATCCGAGTGAATTAATTAATGCCAAATTGTAATGAATAAAACAATAAACCAGACTTGGATCTAGTATTTACCCGTTTTTGCTCATTATAAACTTTATTTGCATTTAAATCAAATTTAAATGTCATTGTTAGTAATGATCATATGGCTTAGCAGGCGGGCATAGAGCAACGACGTTGCTTTGTGAGACGCTTGGGGCAGGACTGGCCACCATTCTGAGGTTCGCTAATTACATAGCGATAGCCCTCAGAGAAGCCGACGCCGCAGCTGACACTGCAAGGTGACCAGTTCAACCATTCGGACATAACGCAGCCCTTGGGTATGTTGCGCTCCTGCTCACGATCATTAGAATTAGAGCTGGGCATAGGTGAAGAATCACCTCGAATCTTGCTGCACGTGTGGAGGCAGTCTGCTTCATTGAGGAAATTATTTCGATTGCCGCGGCAGCCGCCGTAGGTGAAAGATTCGCAACGATTGGACTGGACACTGTAAGCATAACGCTGGTAGCTGCCCCGACAGGGACCACTTTCCGGTGGTTGCACGCAGATGTCCTTGGCCATTTCCATGTTTATGTGACAATCCAGTGCGTGCTGACATTCTCTCTGTTGATGCAACTCCATCCGTTTCGTGCAGTTGTCCTTCATGGGTCCATCCTCTAGCACTAGCAGACGCTTACGTATTGCGCTACCACGTCCACATGAACCAGAGCATGGACTCCAGTCGCTCCATTGGGTTGTGGGGCAGTCGGGATCCGGTAATTCCACCTGCTCATAGGTGCAATCCGGACGCATACACTTGTTTTTCTCCACAATGGTGATGTGCGGACAGCGCTTACGGCCCAGCGGATTAACAAATGTGCGTGTACGCATTGTGATACCAATGCCGCAGGTTGCGGAACACTCTGACCACACACTCCAGGGCGTTGTTTTGCACATACCGGCGCCCTCACCATTATCGCTGACAAGAGACTGGGAATTGGCCAGATTTTCACCCTCATCATCGTCTCGATCCTGGCCAGCCGAACCGTTAGCGCACTCGGGCATCTCCGCTACACACATTTCCTTGGACACCAGCTGCCGTGTGCACTTGGTCATCTTCGCTAGCTCGGAATTTACATACTGGCGACTGCGCATACGGATGCCTTTGCCACAACTGACAGAGCACGGACTCCAGGCATTGAACTCGCTTACCCGGCACTCGGCTGTAGACACATAATAGTTTAAAACGATGATGGTTGAAGAACGTGCATATCTTACCGCGTGTATCCTGCTCCTCTGCATCGTCGGACACTTCCAGTTGGAGAGCCTGGAGAAAATCATCATCGCAATTGCGTGAGATAATCTTCTCACGACGCAGATAAAGCTTGGCCAATGGCGTCATCTGTTTACTTTGTGGATTGTAGAACGGCGCTCGTGGATCCTCGGGGTACATGGTTGTTATCTTATACATTCGCTCTCGGGGCTGAGTCTCAGCATTTGGGGACTAAATTGAACAAAAAATTATGAGAGTATTTTTCAAGCTAATCCAACTACTAATCTCACCATATAGGTAATGCCACTGTCGGTGCCGGCATCCCAGGGGTATAGATCAAAGTCAAGGGACTCCTTCCAGCTACAATCCGAGGTGCACAGGTCGATACCGTTAATGCCTACCACCCAGTCAGGTGAAGGTCCGAACATGGAAGCCAACGAAATCTTGGGATGCTTCCGATCCACACGGAATTTGGACGACGTGTTCTGATTAACATTTGGATACCATAAGCCGGCAGCTTTTATGAGCGTGCGTAGCTTTGGACCTTGAGCCCTTAGCTCTGTCTCCAGTGCTGTCGGAGATCCCCATTCAGCCAACGAGCGGAAACCATCGGTGGCAATATGATTCTCGCCCCAGAATGAAAAATTAGCTTCATGCGAGGCACCAATCACATCAGAGAAATGTGTCAACCAGATGGCAAACGGATAATCCTTTGGATGTGTCTCATTCGACCAGATACCCTCAAAAACAAACTATGCAAGACATTGTCTATCAGTCTATAAATCAATCATAAATTACTTGGACTTACGCTATACTTAGCTTCATCACAGGCGCAGCATTCCTTCTGTGTTGATCCGGCACTTGGCTTATGCTCGCAAATAACCTGGGTTAGTTGACCATCATCCGAGAACCAGGCGTGTGATCCTTCGTATACCATGGCCGAAAGCGAAACGCAGCCAGAACCAGACTCGGGTGCCACCCACATCACCTGCACCTCGGTCTTGGGCAAATCATCTGCCTCGGACACTGTGTTCACGCAGCGATCATTAAATTTTGTTAGAGAATCACTAAAAAGCTGGAAACGACCAACACGACGTGGACTAGCCACCTGAGCTCGTCTGGTGCCAGTGTGTGCCTCTGCGGCGATGGTGAAGTGTGTAAAGTGTTGAACTTTCAAATGGGTGCGAGCGCCAAGTAATAGTACTGCAATAAAAATACAATTATTTTTGTCGTTATAATTGAAATAATACTCGATACTGATAATAAAAAGAATCGATAAGATCATATTAATTTCGATATATAAATTCGATACACGTATCGTCAAGTAGAACAATGATAAATGCTATCGATCGAATGTCACCCACAGCAATTTGTTCTCAATCGAAGCGTCCCGCGTTTTTGATGTTCGTTTGTTTCTCCTTTGTCATTTAAAAATTTCGTATTAATTGATGTTGTTAATGCGTTAAAATGAATTCTTTTCTTAATCTTCTATCGGAGGGCTGTGTGAATTTTGAAAAGTGTGGTGATGTGGTAGTTTCACCCAAGGATAATATGATAGGATTATTTTGTCATTTTTGCTCTGACATTTACACAAATCTATCAGAATTTCTGCATCACTTGCAGTGGGTGCACAGCGATGTGCTGGCTTTTACAAAGGAGCACAATGTGTACAGCGTTGAGGAGCTACTGGCCCTAACATCCACACAGGAGGATCTGCAATCTCAAGCGGATAGCAGCAATAGCAGTGATTCGGGCATACCAGCTGACACTGCTGAAGCAACTGACGAAGCAGAAACAAACATTGAAATAAATCAAAATATATTGAATGCCTTAGCAGCATACGATGTGGAATTCGACAAATCAAAAGCTAGCAAAGAAGATGCTGCATCACAAACTGTATTGCAGTGGCAAGCAAAAGGTAAGTTCGAATGCGCATTTCATATTGTCATATTTGAAATTGTGTTTTTGTGACAGCCATCAAAGACAACAGCAACGACATGGAAAGAGATGTACTTGCTGAAGTTCAAGCCATGTTGTTTGAGAATGAGGCAAACGTTGAACCGTACACGCTACCAAATCAGGTTCTTGAACAGGATAAGGATCATGGTACGGAATTGCAACAATTTTTAAAGGCAACTGCACTTCAAGATATTGAAGTGGAGGAAAAACAACCAAAAACTAGTTTGTTGGAGGATAATCCGGTTAGCGTAGACATAATAACCAAGACGACAATACAATCCCTTTACTGCAAAGTAAAATACACCGAAAAGGATCTTGAAGGACACAACTCAAAGCCAACTCGACGGCGTCTGGAAACAGGAAAAAGAAATTCTGATAAATTCCAAACCAATTTAAATATAAAGAGCTATGCTATTGCACGCTCAGTACACAAACATGAACAACAGCAGCGTCTGAGTATCATTAAGAAGCGCATATTCCGCTCGTTGGAAAAAGAGTTGCCCAAGCCAGTTAGCGTGCCCATCAAAAAGGCCAACGTGCAGTTATCTAACCAAGTAAAATTAAATCAAGTTAATCCAGTGAAATTGTGTCAGTTCAGCATACAAGATCAATTGCTGCCAAACAAGACACCGAATGATTTCTTGGCTATGGTTACTAACACAAATGAAGATACGAACCCAGCATCGCCCACACAAAAAGAAAATATGTCTAATGAAGTAAATACATACATTGAACATGACAAACAGAATAAAGAAGAATTACAGAAAATACAAGAAAATAAGATTAAAAAGAATTCGGCAATATCTAAATTTAAATCCTTAAAGTCCACCAAATCTTGTTCAATTAAACCTGTACTAAATGAGATAAAGGCGGAAGGAAGAATCTCTACAATGAAGTCAACAGAAAACCAATGCAAGAATCGTATAAACACTCAAAGGAAAACTTCTGATGTCAGCTTTGCAAAAGTTAAATTGCCCTATCCACCATCTATTATGAAAGAGAATATACCTAGCAACATTAGTTTAAACGATAAGGTCAACAATTCACATAAGAAAAATTTTTCTTTGCTAATAAACAAAGTCGAGTATTTGCCAAAACTCAAATTGCAGTTGGAAAAAAGTCAGAAAACAAATGACGAGCCGCCTAAAATTGTAACAGAATGTTTAGCGCAGTCTCAACAGAAAGAGTCCACACTCAAATCTTCACTCACTGACATTACCAGTCAGCCGATGTTAGTCCAAAAATTAGTCAAGATACCTTCGTTAACAGCAGAAAGTTTTCAGCAGAGTCAGCCGGAATCGCTTAAAGTGAAGTCACTAAAAGAAGATCCAATGCCGTCTCCAATGCAGAACAACAAACGAAAACAAGCCACAATTAACATTTCACCCAAAGAAAAGCGTACAAAATCGGATCAGAACTCTTCAGACAAAAGCTCCCTGAATTTTGATCTGTCTGACAGCGTAGTTGAGTTTCTACAGGTAAGCGAATTGTTTATTTATGTTGAAAAAAGTTTTTTTCACCAATCTGTGTTTTATGATTCTTTTAGAGAGACTTGATATCATCGCAATTGCACTCGGATAGTTTGCTGCAACTGGCTGATCCCAACAAGGAACGCAATAGCAATGCATTTGAGAGCTTACTCAACCAAATTGCAACTGAAGGCAACTTGGACATTTCGCACTACCAACTAACTGATACACCAAATTTAAAAAATACATCACCAACGAAAGATGAATTAAATGAAAATGAAATGAATATCATGCCACAGAATGATTATACCCTGCTTAAATTAGTCGGTGTAAGTGACGGGGCAATTATACAATTGTAAAATTTTGTTAAATATAATATTATTACAGCTGCCTGTTCTAATGACACCCAACTATGAGGATACACAAACCATAGAATATTGCGATGCATTGCGTTTAAGTGCAGCTAAATTTAGCAAACTACTTCGATCGTATGATAGTGTTTGGAATCCCATAAGATATCATGCTCAATTTACCCACACGACATTGAAAGAGCTTTCCATGCTAACAGAGGATGTCAACGTCAACTTTAAAGCTAACTTGAACCTTAGCGACATAAAGCGCATATTGAATTTAATTAACTCCTGGCACGCAAAGCAAATTGATCTCAAATTCTTTAGAAAGGTCACGCTCTCATCAACGGTTGAGCACTATCTACGACTGTTTGCCTTCCTGCCAAAAATAAATCGGTCTCTGTACTACTGCGAGTGGTGTAAGGAGATCTGCAAAAACAAGTCGCGCTACGAAGACCAGCGTCTGGACCATTTATCCAAATTGGACTGCCCGCATTTCGAGCGAGGTTTTCAGAAAAGTGGCGGCCCTACCAATAATGTTTAAACGATGCATTCCAAGGAGAATTAATTTCCATGTGCCATATTATCCATAGTTTTTAATTTTTTTTATATCTATGTCAAATCGTAAATTAGTACAGTTGATTTTTATTTACATTTGTTAGTCATTCTTTACAATTTTTAAAAATTGTGTTTACGAATGAGGTAAATCTTTTGAATCATATAATATACTAGATGTCCAAAGCGCACAGATTTGTTCACTCTTCATATGTGTGAAGAGTGTAAATATGCAGTCAAGCTAAAGTATCGCTTTATATTTCATAAGCTATTTAAAATATTAATTCATTTCAACTGTTATTTGTTCCATCATTTTCTCAAATGTATAAGAAATTTACATTTTATGCGAATTTTTTCATTCATATAAATTATCCAAATACATAAAGGTTAAAATCGTTAACTTTAAACAATGAATAACACAATAATTTATTTTACATTAGAAACACAAAAAGCGGAACATTTTGTGCTCAATGCTGTTTATTCTTATCGCAATTGCTTTGTCTTTGATTTAAAAGGTCGTGAAACGTTCTGACCCTATGCGCTGATTATGAAACCTTTTAATCTAAAAACCACCTTAACTTACAGTTGTACGCCTTGCCAGGCACATAACCATTGGGTCCATCGGCTACAATTAATTTGTATCCATTATCGCCGCGTGTACGTCGGCCATGGGGCAAGTGGGCGGGCGCCCGAGGGCAACCAATCGCTGGACTAATTGCGACGGCCACAACACAGACAACTACAATGATGCGGGCTATCAACGGCAATGAGTGCCCCATCATAATCTCTGTTTTATCAAAGTGTAGAACAATAAATACGCGACCGTTTACGACGGTGAACACAAACAGACTGAAGCTTGTGTCGGAACATTTTGAGTTATCATCAAGCTGAGCCCCAAGATGCTGCTTTATGTGTATTCCGATTATACTACACAGTTGGGGTTCATATGTGTATATACACCATGTCTGCTTGAAGTCGAATATATGTATATGATTTTGCATATGTACTTTGCTCCTTAAGATTATGCACTTTCAGCGGCGTCTGTATGGATAAAAAATTAGTTCTGAATCTGTTCTGCATTCGAAAAATTTTATACCCTTGCAAAAGGGTATTAAAATGTTGTCATGGAATGTGTAATGCATAGCAGACGTCTCCGACCCTATTAATTATATACATATATATTTTAATCAGGACAACGATCTTAGTTATGTCGGTCTGTTTTATGCAAGCTTTTTGCCTTTATCTTTGAGCTATCGTAATTAAACTTGGTACAGATACATGTTGTAGAAGGTGTATTTAAAAATCAACCCGATCGGTTTACTATATCATCACGTGTAGCTGGCATTGGAAAAATCGGTCGAAAAGTGTTTGTATCAAAAATTATTGTTTTTCAAGATATGTTATATAAATTTGTTTTATACTATTTTATAGAGTTTGAATACAATCGGACCACTATATCACGTGGGTGCCATATGAACGATTGGCAGAGTATTGAAATTTTTTTAGAAGGGTATATAGCTTTGGCGCGCCGAAGATATCTGGTTCTTTCTTGTTAATTATTAAGGGCGATTTTCCTGTTTTTCTGTTTGTCTGATTAAGAAATTCTGATAAGACAGGCCACATTTATAAATTTTATTATTTATTGAACTTAACTTGACTCTTTATATTCTATGTTTGGGTGATTTTAAATTTAAATGTGTCTCTCTCCTAATGTCCTACTAAAAAATCAGCGGCAACATTCACAAAGCCTTAATTTTAAAAAAATTAAATCAGAGAACTTTAAGGTAATTTTTGAATTGTAAAATACGCAATTACATTTCAGTTCAAATAAAACAATACTTTTTAAGTATACTGAATTTATTGTACGCAATTGTTTTTATTTCATTTTGCAGTGTTTCTCTTTTCTAATAAATATATATATAGTATAAATGTTGCCATATAATTTACAAATAATATTACAGTTAACATTTTTTTCATATAACTTCAAAATGCGGCATAATATTAAATATATATTATATAAATTTGTAGGTTGGCTCAGCTTTTGACTAGCTCTGCATATAAATACATACTAAACACATGAATATATAAGAATTTCTTTGTATATATTTATATATTTCTAGATACGTAGCAATGGCGCTTAGGAAACTCAACTTAGTTGCGGGCTAGTGAAAATACACGTTGGCATTGGTCGACGATTGCCGATACGTTAAAATTGCAGGTAAACCAAGTAAATAAGATATTTTAAAGGAGCAGCTGAATTTTGCCTGCCACCTGAGATATACACACGTTTTCCAACTGATCACACGATTTGCCATACATCAAGTAACTTTAAATAAAACGTAATACTTTAAAAGCATAATTAGCAGCAAATCACAAGTGTAGCACAAATCTAATACTAAAAAGTCAGTATAGGCGTCTCTCGATGATCCAGCAGATCTGCAGGAGGAAAGAAATATTAAAATTTAGAAAACTATTTGTTTTAAGTCATAATGTACCCTTTGCAATGCTCCACCAGGGCAGTGTGACATAGGTGAGGAATGCATTGAGTGGAGTCGATTGCTGACGACGATTCTCCTTCCAAAAGTGAAAGGATTGTGTAAAGCCGCGACTGGTCCAAAGTGGATTGTATGCGCCATCGTCTAATTCTGCAAGCAAATGGATAAAATCAAGGATCAGTTGAAAATTCAGTTCAAGTCCAAATGATCTTAGCTATATGTATAGACACATGCAAAGTGGGAAATTTGGGGTACACAACATATTCGAATAGAAAACAAATTGACCTTTGAGCGCCTTTTTGGGCAGATCGCACCAGTAGTAAATGTTGGTGCCGTCCGGTGTGCGACGCTTGGGCACCAGATGTAGCACCTTGTTGTAATACGATTGTTTGGCGGTGCGTGGCAAAGTAGCGCTACTTGCCGATTGCGTTTGATTGCCATTGGCAACATCTTCAACACCGTTCAGCATGGGCGTCACTTCAGTGGCTGTGGCGCCTAACTCCTGCTCCTGCTGCAGTTCATCATTATTATCATTGTTGGTTGTGTGGTCAGCCGGTGACGGCATGTCCAGCTGTAATGGATGGCTATCTGATTTGACAGGTACACGTAAACACTTCTCAAAGCGTTGCATTGGCGTCGCTGTAGGCGGCGATGGCGATGCGGATTGCTCCACCACTGGCAGCTCTTCGCGACCGCGCACGCTTATCATCAGCTTGCTATCGCTCTCGCTGAGTATGGCCATTTTGGCCGCACCCGCACTTTCAATCGAGTCCACAGACTCGCCGTTGAGCGAGGTGGCATCATCGGCAATCTCGTATTCCTCCGATTTGGGTGCAACAGCAACGCTTTTTGTTGCAGCTTTGGCATTGTTATTATTGTTGTTGTTGCTGGGAACAACACTCTTGGACTTGACGGTGGCTTTGAATTTATCTTTGTCCTTCGATTTGTCCTTATTAATGTCCTTCTCCTTATCGCTAGTTTTGGAATTGCGCAACCGTTTGGGTGACATCTTGGCAAGCAAATTGCCGGCGCCATTGGATTTCTGATTTGATGACTTTTTATCATTCTCCTTATCCTTATCCTTGCTCTTGTCCAGCTCCTTGGCCTTGCCAATGCGCACCCGTGCTGTGGCTGCCTTCTTTACAGCCACAGGCATTGGTACACTCGTCCTGCGATCAGCAGCGCTTAGGGAGACACTGCGTGTGATATTGTTCCCCTTGCGCTTACTCTCGCCCAGCCGCAGACTGCCACGTTTGCCGACCACCAGCTCACTCTCCACGCACAATATGCTGGGCGGCTTTGGCTTGAGCCGTACTTGACGCTTGTCTGGCATTTTACTGAGACAGGCGGGCGTCTCGTTGGCTGCATCTTCACAGCTGGGGCAGTACACCTCGGACATTTCCGGGGTCTCAGTGGCACTGGCCGCCGATGTCCAACGTTTCTTGCACTTCTTGCCACCAAAGCAATTGCAGCCCGTGCTGCTGCTGCTGCCGCCGGCGCGTACACTGGCCACTGTTACCTCAACGGCAGCGCTGAGTGGTGGTGGAGTAACCGCGGTAACAGCACTGTCTGCCTCGGTAGCTGTACCAGCAGCTGCCTCTGTGTCAGACTGTGGGGCAGCTGGCGCCTTATCTGGATCGCCAGCCGCTAGCTTGAGCGTTTCACAATTTGGATTTGGGTGCAGTTTTGCCGCAGAGGCCGAGAAAGCAGGACGTTGTTGATCTACAAGTAGATATAGATCGGGTTTGTTGCGTTTAAAAGCATATACAACGACACATACAACAACCGAGTAGTATCGGTCTCCAAGCAAATTAATGATAATTTTGGCAACAGATCAATAAGCAGCGAAATTATAAGATCATAAAAATCATAATAAACCGGGAGCGCTATGGGCAGGATGCGTAGTGTAGGTACAGGATAGTGCTATATAATTGACATCATTTGGATTAACCCTATTAACCCTTTATGTAACTGGGCAGACCCCACCTCGAGTCTGTCTGGATGGAGCTATATGAGGGTGAATTATATGAATGTAGTTTTATATAGTAATTGTATTACCATTGCAATAATTGAATTTTAACTAAATCTTTTTCATTGATTCCCTATAATACTTTCCCACATCTTTGGTTAAATATGTATTTACATAGATCCTAACTGAATTACCCAGTTTGACAAAAATAATTTACAATATAAAACGTAAAAGCGAAATTATAAATAAATTCATAATATGTTATACTGTAGTTTAGTTGTCCTGCTTTCTCGGCAAAGTATATATATTCTCGTTAGTCCTTTTTGAAAGATATATATATATGCATACATTTTCTATAACGTTGGTTAATTTGAATTTGAAATTTGTTAATTTAAGGAAAATTGTAGGAACCACAACATGTTTACAAGGAAACATAAATAAAATATAAAACAAAATAATTGAGCAGAGCAACAGCAAGCAGAAAGTAGCGCAACAAAATAAAGCGAATATTAAAAACTCTGAATTAATACATATAAGCAATGAAATGTTGTCAAAGCAGCATGTAAGATATACAATTATTAACTATTTACAAATGTGAGGTGAGTAAACATGCAAATTAAATGGCTGTGAAATAATTGCGAATGCATTTACAATGATTAAATCAAAAAAAGAGCAGCCGCATATTTGGCTTACCATCGCGCAGATCGCCAGCTTCGATCTCGGATACTTCGCTGGCCAGCGAGTCGAGGCCTTCGTTCTCGGAACGCGCCTTAGCACCGGCACTAGTGCTGGTGCCACTGCCCACCATGTCCTGGTTGGTGTTTTTGGTACGCCAGCCATAGCGTGAGAAATTATTAAGATTGGCGCTTGGATCGCTGAGGCGTCGCTGATGTCTGTATGTGCAATAATCATCATTTTCCTCCTCCCATTCGTCCCACATATCGGTGGCACAGAAACCAGGTTCACTGGTCGGTGTCTCAACACCCGAGCCCTTCGGTTTAGTCACCGCCATTTCGGCATGGCCTTTGCCCTGTGGTCCCTTCATGCGCACGAATTCGCAGCGCGTTTGAACGCCAGCACCGCTGCTAAACAGGCCAAAGGACATACGCTGTGCCACCTTGGAGCTCAGACTAGATTGCTGCAAGCATCATAAAAACACAATCAATATAAGATACCACAAAAAACTCAACTTGTCACTTACCCTGGCATCGTAGACCTTCTTTAATGCATCATAGCGTATGGACCCTAGGAAGATGACACCCTGAACGGCGCCGTCCTTATCATTGGCCACCAGCTCGACGCACACCATTTCGCCATCACGCACCAGAATGTCACTGAACACCTCATCGAAGTTGTCCACCATAAAGCAAATATGTGGGTATGTAATCTCCTCGCCCTCACCCTTTGTATCCATCTTTCGGCGGCTGGGACTGGCATAGACGCGCTGTGAATGCCGGCGCAGCACCTGCAGCTCCTTTGGCGATGTTCGTGTACAAATAGCCAAGGTAAGTGTGTAGTCAAACTGATGTATAACCATATTCAGATAAACAGTCTCCTCCCAGTCAACATCTGGGTCACCAATGGGCAGTTTGCGCGAGTCCTTGCGAAATACCTCAACTTCAGTCTGCAAATTAGAATGTTTATTAAACTGCATCATCTTATGATTCACACATTTATACTCACCTCATATTTTGGCATGTGGCGCGATGAGCTCTTAACGTGCTTCTTTCGCACAAAAAAGAGCAAATCATCCGAGTCGATGCTGTGCACCGGCTCCGTTTGGAATAGAAAGTGACGCACAAACAGATCTGTCCAGTATGTGGTGCCCTGTAGCACCACAAATCCACCATCTGCAAGGAGAAATGCATTGAGTCCAAATAAGTGAATGTTCTTTCATGACCTGTGATAATCCCAGTTCTTGACTTATGATAATAAAAGCTTATCATTTTTGCAGTCAACACAAGCATCAACTATAGACTGATGACTTTGTTATACCCTGTAATGTAAGCTGCTATAGAATAATAAAGAACCAGTAAAGGGTACAAAACATATTTCTTTGTAAGTTAAGTTGGCTTCAAGCTTTACTCAAAAAATAAATACTTGTTTGATTGTAGAAAATTACCAAAAGCTCAAAGCAAGACAGAATTAATATTTTGCTAAAAACATTAATTTTATTTTCTACAAACAAGGAATATATTCTTTCACTTTGCTAAAATAAAATTAATTTATAAGAATTAGGAAAATTTTCCCTAATTCAAAACCAGGTTTGTCCACAAATCATAAAATAGATTTATAATTATGTACTATACATATATAATATACGCAACTGATAACAGTGTTCTTTTATAAGTTACTGATTGAATCTTACAACAATGCACTCAATTTTTGCATTTTTGCAGTATCATTTTAAAAACGAACACAAGAGGTTGAACAAGATGTTTTCAAAGCATTTATTCTGGAATCTGCTAGTAATTATACAGCTTATCCTAATAGCTAGTTTACAAAATTCCAATAATCCAAACAACGGTATGCCACCAACGTATGTAAAAAATCAAAACTTAAAGTCAATATATGTTTTTATACCCTTGTTAACTATTTTTTTACTTTTACTCTAGAAATAGTCATCCTTCTACCCATAGAAACTGGTACGGATTAGGTGGCTAGATAGAACGTCAACAATGATTACTAAGCGATTGGAATAAGTTCACTTCAATAGTTAAGTGGAATGGTGGAAAATAAAATCATTTTATATAATCTAACACTCACAATCTATTATACTCTTTAAAATTATTTTTTTGGGTAAAGAGTATTAAAGCATAAAAATAATTTCAAAATATTTTCTGGCAGTCAATTAATTAAAATTATTAAATTGATAACAGCATTATACATTTATATATGGTTATTAAGAGCAATCATAAATTGTGACAGCTTAGTTTTAATTCAAAAGGCAAATCAGAAAGATTGTCAAAATGTTTTCTAAGAATTTATGTTTATAAGTATTTACGAAGTCTATCCTTTTGAATAACGGTGAAATAACAAATTAAAAAAATTGTAAGTATTAAAAGAGAAGCAAAAGAAGCAATTCTTTTTTGCAACTACGATATGATAATTAACCGAAATAATTTAATTTATTTATCCATTACGAAATTTACAATTTATTAAGAGGGTTTACAACACAAAATGGAAAATTGTGCTTTTCTTGTTGTCGCCTGACATTCCTGTTTTTTCTCAAACAAAAAAAGGAGGAAAAATTCACTTTTTGGAAAGATATAATACGGTTTTCAAAAATGGATAAGAAATATTCTAACTGTATATTTTTTTTAAGATTAAGCTTGCCAACTGCCTTGGTTCTATTCTTGTTGCCGCAGCTGAATGTAAGTTTTCTAAAACAAAAAACAAAAAATCAGAAGAACGCAAGATAGCAACAACTGTTTGTCAAAAACATACAGAGACAAAAATGAAAAAAGCTAAAAAGGAGGCGGTTTTTGGACCGTTAAATTTTGGCAACGGTTTTTTAAGGTATGTATATATGTAAAGACTTACGAAGATGTGGGTTAAAGTGGAGCAAATCTGAATACACACATACATACACACACTTAAACCGTTATATGTACCTTGTACAATTGTACAAGGGTAGAAGAAATTTGCCGCTTGGGCGTTTTGATAAATCGATAATGTGCAAATGTAGACAAATTTTCTTAAAATTGTTTAATGATAACAAAACTAATGAAGGTATTAAATATATAGCATAAATCACCATCTTTGAGCAACTGTCTCATCTCCTTTGTACGTTGGAAATTGATGTCCTCGAGCAGCTGCTGGAGCGGCGTCTGGGGCTTAAGCAGAGCGCCTGCTGCGCTAGCCAAAGCCATAATGATGACGTCGTTGGGGGATTTATCTGCCTCGCGAATGAACAACAATGGACCGCAAAAAATTTCACAATGTGCAATTACACTGACTCATGCCAGCGTTAAAATATGAGCAGAGATTTGGCGTTAATTTAATGATCACTTTATGTGTCCAAAAAAAAGTTACATGTTAATGTTTAAACTTTATTTATTAAATGAGCTTATCATTTGTGTCTTTTACAGCAAAGCGAAGCGTTTAGGTATGAAGCAACTGAGAAACTAATTTTGATTTAAGAACAGACCACATCGAAAGAACTGAAATTGTGACTGAGCACAGACGGCGGCGTCGATTGCAGCTTTTTGCACTGTCCACCTTTGTTTTGTCACCCCCTCTTTTTAGCTTGGGGTTGTTTGTTTTACAGCTGCTTTTTCACTTGCATTGCCTTCATTTTTATCAATCGCTTTTTATTTTGGCCAATCAGCTGATTCTTTAACAAAAGCAACGACGCCATCTCAATTGCGGTCTTATTCTTCCGCATATATGTATTAACAATTGAACAAGATACAATGTCCAGATTATGTTTAATACGCAATTAATTATAAATAAATAAATAAATAAAGCTTTTAACACAAATATTAACGCACATTTATACAGCACTTGTCGTTATCGACCACCACCACGAATAAGTTCCGATATATTAGTTCAGGGACAAATAATCGATTGTAACAATAACGGAAGTGTCATTCAAATTGTAAAGTTTTTCAACAAAATATTTTTATGTACTTTAATAGACTGAAAATTAAGCAATACAATTAATTAACCACATCATCGATTGGTTGCTGCAGCATTTTCATATCGTTTTGCAGTTCCTTCAATTCCCTTAGCATACTATGAGCCAGTTGACCCTCCGGCGTTGAAATTGGCTCAAAGAGTAACATACGAAGCGATTCGCGCGTCATAATCTCAGTTTGCTGAAGCTCTGCCTGTTTGGTACAATGATAAAGGAAATTAATCAATTAAAAAGTAAAAGCAAATTTTGTCCTACCAATAAATCGGCAGCATTGTGTTCCTGTTCGCTATAGAGTTTCCGAGCTAGTTCTGCTTGTGTATTGGCCAGCTCGTATAGGGCAATGGCCTTTAGCCTTGATATGCCCGGAGCTACAACTTTCAAAACCAACAATATCTCCTGGCATAAACGAATCTTTCGCTCGTATATTTTTCGATTGGGTCGATGTGCCATATTCTGAAGAATCTGTCGCAAAATTGAGGCAATATTTTGCTTAAGATCTAGCATAATATAGTGATTGCCATGAAGCAAGCGGCCCAGTTTTGCTAACAACAGCTCCATCCGATATATGTCTTCGCGGGCATGGAATACTTCCTCTTTAGCACGTTCCAACACCTTGGCAACGAACTCCGGCTTTAACGTATGCTCTACATTGAGCAAACATTGCCAGGCTCCAGTCTCCACCTGGTGCACAATGAAGCCACCAGTGCATCTACTACACACAAAGCTACTCATGTGCGTGCCTAGCTCTGTGGGATCCAAACAACGTGCACACTGACAATCAAAACATTTACCCGTCTTAAGAATATGACGACGCTCATCGGTGCCAAGCAAAACATTTGTATAACAATTGTACAGAATCTCGCCAGCGGCTATGAAACGGTTTGCATAGACCTTAATACGACGATCCTCATCGATGGCCGTCACGAGATTTGGCATACAGCTGTGGGCAAAGAGTGCAGCACGCATATAAATTCCTCTCATAGCACCACCCGACTCTGGGGCACGTATCTCATAGGCATTGACATCCGCAACGCCGAGCAGACGTTGCAGCAGCTCCTCATCAATACTTGCTCCATCACGCAAATGCATCAGCAGACCGGAATCCTGCAGTGGCTTTATAACCTGCTCCTGATAGTTACGCCAAATGTCTGTATTGCGTCTGAGTGCCAACTGTGAGTCCATCTGCAACAAGTCTTCGTATTGTGTACGCATCTCGGAATGTTCCCGCAGCAATAAATACTTTAGAGCACTGTTCACTTCTGAATGCACTTGCAATGGTTCAACATGCTCCTCCTGCAGCTGTAGCTCTGCTAAACGGTTGCAGTCGCGTTCCTCGTGATCCGCACATTCTCCGCACAACGACAATAGACGACACTTGCTAGCAACTCCCCGACAAAAGATTTTACATAATGATTGACTGCAATGGCTTATGATTACCATGGTTACCTACCCGCAGAACGATGTTGTCAGTTTGTGACAATTGCAACAACGCCGATCCCCATGATTGGGCAACAGCAGTAAAGCCTGCTCCAGAAGTAACGTTTCACCGGCTCGAATGTTGCTGGAGGCTACCACATATCTACATATATCATTTGTTAGAATTGATTAGGATAAGCTAGTATATTTACTTTATGGGTTGTGACCCACCTGCCCAGCGTTTCGTTTTGTTTTACTTCACATTTCTTCGCAAAATCCTCCGTAACTGCAGTCATTCTATAAGTGTTGTTAGTTTCCGATCCCTTGACTAAGAATTGCATGTGCTGTCGTCAATTACCACTTGTGTACTGACTATGCATACATTGTCTTGCTAAAACTAGTGCATTTCGCATTTGTTATTTATATTTAAAGGCGATTCTTTATTTATTTCTTTTGATCAATGGTTGCCATACCGTCCCGGATACCCCTGGCTCTCACTAAATGTGCATTTGTTTTACATATTGGCTGTTGAAACGTCTCTGGGCACAATCAGGGCCATTGTACTAGATACTATATCTGCAAATTGATGAAGTAACGACATGTAAGTTGAATCAGATTTAAAGATGGTTTAAGGCTGGAGTTCATCTTTAATTAAGAAACTATTTCGTGACTAGTGATCTTCTGTGTTTTAGTAAACATAGTTAAAAAATTACCTTTATGATTTTTTATCGTAATAAACCTTTATAGTTACATAGAATCTTTTGCCTTTATCATATACACAGATGGTACACAGCAACAAATTATTTTCAAAATAAAAGGCAAGAAAGAAACGTCTATTCGGCACACCGAAGCTATATACCCTGCAATGGTCTTCTAAGGAAATTTTAAATACTTTTGCATAGAATAACTTATTTTTGACACAATTGTTTCTATGGCAGCTATATGATGTAGTGATTCGATTTTATTCAAACTTAATCTGATTGTAGAAATCGTCATTCTATATCGATATGCCAACTTTGGTTTTGATAACTTAAAAAACAAAATTTTCATACAAGACTTTTCATGAAAATGAAGTGTCTCCGATTGTTTCTATGACAGCTATGTGATATAGTGGTCCGATCGGGCTGATTTTGACATACAAACTACATACAGTATCAAGCTTAATCTGTGCCAAGTTTCAATAAGATAGCTAAAAGATAAAACCAAAAATTTAGAAAAGAAACAGACAGACAGACGGACATGGCTATATCGACTCATATATATTCTTTTTGGAGTCGGAGACGTCTCTTTCTATGCATTACACATTTCGTG
This sequence comes from Hirtodrosophila alboralis, assembly GCA_035043045.1. NCBI lineage: Eukaryota > Metazoa > Arthropoda > Insecta > Diptera > Drosophilidae > Hirtodrosophila > Hirtodrosophila alboralis. Next base: position 43,441 of record JAWNNH010000771.1, on the reverse strand, counting down.
ACAAAATTATAATACCCCTTTGCAAGGGTATAATAATATAAATCTTTTTTTATTACGAAGTTTGTAACATACTTGAAATTTAAGCCACGATTCAGTTTATTTATCTTGTATCAAGTACAAACGGGATAGAAATTTAAATAAATCCCAAAAATTCTTTAAATGAGTGAAAATTGTATAATATGAGAAGAATCAATATTGATTAACTATGTTGTGTTTTATTCAAATGTTTTGGAAAAAGTTAACATAAGCCGGTTTTTAAGGAATGTGATGTTTGTGATTTCTTAAGTATAATTCGCCGTCTTCAACGTCTCCCTTTTCACTGTCCCCTTCTCTCCACCACTACCACCGTAACACCCTTAACTAAACTATTGTATAACATTTATACAATTAGTAAATATTTCCAACAATATTTAATTTGAATTAAGAACTTTGTTTTTAGTTTACAAATATCTGAACTTAACGTACTTTTGACAATGTTTCTAATTGATTTGAGTGAATACTTGCTTATTATTTTTTAATTATATAAGGAATTTTGTATTACATATGTTACTTTAACAAAATTTTTTGCTTCAAAAGTGCTCCTGCATCATTATACTAAAAAAAAAGTTAATTTTAAGGAGATTATGCTCTTAGAAATGCACAAAGTTGATCAAAACATGATTTTCAACTTTGAAGCACGATTACCCGCTAATGCAATTAAGAAAAAACTTTGAACTCTTTCATTAAATAAATTTTGGACATTCCTATATTATAATAATATTTAAAAAAAAGTATTGGATGACCTTTCTGTGGCAATGCCCATATACATATATAAACATTTTATTCTAGTTAAAATCTTTCTTTTAGTAATTAAATGAAGTCCATGTAATGACGTCAGTAATAAAACCATATTCCAATTAAATTCTTTTATTTTTATAAAGTGAATCAAGAATGTTACAAATAAATCAAATTATAATTGTGCTAATTTATTGTGAACTAAACTAAACATGATTTTTATTTTACAGATGTGCTCCTATTAAACATACGGATTATTTATTTGTTTTGTGAGGTACACGAATTTGTACAATAAAATCACAAACATCTTTGTATATATTAGAATTTTAAGCTTTTAATATCTTTAATTATAGCCAAGGCTGGCCATATTTAATATATCCTCGCCTTAATAATTGTTTTGATTGTAACTCACAATAAATGGTTCGCAGTGATAATTAAAAAAAAATTTAAAATGAATTTAATTAATTTTATGCACTCAGTTTCAAATTTAGACATATTTTATTTAAGTTTCCCATATTTCATCAGATCCGACTCAATGCGCTCCAATTCCATTCCAATGCGTTCTGTAAGGAAACCCTCTGCAGAATTCTCTGGCTCGAACTGCAGCAGATTCAGCGCTTCCTTCGCCACAGAACGTGCACGCATCAGCAGCGCCTGTAGAATAAAGAAACCAGTTAGAATTGGTCAGGCAAGATTACGTTAGGCAGGCCAATTGACTCCAATATAGAGTCCAACCAGACTTCTAGTTATTTATTAGTTAGTTGGATAGGGAGGAGAATACTCCGCGTTTTTGAAGTGTGGAGAAAAAGAACCTTAAGTAGCAAAATTTTTGATTACAAAATGAGAATGTCCCATCAGATTCAATAGAAATATGTACATAAGTATTTCTTGAGATGATCGCATTCTCCCAGGAATTTTATGGACCGGAAGATACAAAGTTTCCACCACATTAGGGGTACATTCAATCTGCTTACCGCATATTCCTTCTTGTCCACATCGCCCTCGGCAAACTGAAGTTCAGTTAGTTCCACAAAGGCCAGCAGGTACTCAAAGAGCGCAATTGCATATAGCTTGGATATACCAGGTACAACAGCGCGACAAACGGGCAGCAGATCCCCACAGAGCTCCACGCGACGTGACAGCAACTTTTTGCAGGGATCATTTATAGAATTCATCAAAGCTGCAGCACGCAAAATGCTGGCAATGTTCTGTTTTATGTCCAGCAATAGAAAGTGGTTGGGATGAAGTAGTTGCTTGTGCTGTTCCAGCAGCTCCTCATAGGCGCTCAGTTCGCCTCTGGCTCCAACCAAAGCGCTGCCCACCTCGGCCAGCAGTTCGTGAACATCTGCAGCAGGCATTACAGCGCCACAGTCCACATTTGTGCAGCGCCAATCGCCGCTGCCACCCAGCTGGCAAACGGCATAGCCCTCGGCGCATTCTCGACACTTCATGCTGCTCATGTGTGTGTTCAATTCTGTGGGATCCAGACAGCGCGTACAGGCACATTCCATGTGCCTACTGAGACGCAGTTGATGCTGTCGTTGGCTGGTGCCCATCAGTGGATTGGTGTACGATGCATAAACAATGGCGCCACATTCTAGTGGCACAGCGGCATATAGCTTCATGTTGAACTGCTCATCCAGGGCGACCACCGTGTTGGGTACACAATGGTGCGGCAGACTAGCACCATATACATATACGCCCTTGAGCGTGTCCCCATCTCTGGCGGTTACTTCGAAAGCATGGCTATCAATGCGTATACAGTGGGCGTGCAGGATTTCGGACGTCAATTGTTGGGCGGGTAAGGCCTGCACTAAGCCGCTGTCCATAATGGGTCGCACTACCTGCGACTCATGCTCTTGCCACATGCCATCCTCATCACGATAATCTTCCAGCTGCACTGGCCTATCGATTAGTGTTTGGCAAAGCATGCGCTTAGCCGGATCCTCAAGCAATAGCAGCAGCTTCAATAGCGCACAAATGCTATAATTCTTGACCAACAGGTCCTTGCTGATCTGGCTACCTGTGCCGCTGGAAAAGAACTCACACTCGAAACCATCGTGATCGCTGCAGTCCATACACAGTGGATATAGTTGACACTTGCGGCACATCACATATGATTCCTGAAAGCAGTTTGCGCACTTTAGTTGACCGCATTCCCAATGCGGGGCCACTAGCAATGGTCGCTCCTCCAGCAGCGTCTCGCCGGGTTCAATGCACATGCTGGCCACCAGATGCCTGCAAAATGTAGTATACAAAATTTTTATTTATTTATTTTTGCTTAACACAGTTCAAAGTTCCAGCACCTGCCCAGCTTCTCATCGTGCACATCTTGCAACTTTTCGCTGTAATCTTGCATGGGTTTCGATTACGTGTCGTCTTCTCTGTCTAGCAAAACAACAAAGGCACAAAGAATTTAAATAGTTTTTTTTTTGTTTTTTTTTATTTTTTTGTGCGCGATGTGTTCACCCAAAGCGACCGTTGCCAGTGACTGCCGGGCGCGTTAGTTGGAGTCGCCAATTATAGATACCCATGAGATGAGTTGCTCTCTCTCTTGCCAGTCTGGCTGGCTGGCTGGCTGGCTGCTGGGCCAACAGAATTTGGCTCGGCTGCTGCTCGCTTTGCTAAGTACTTTGCCTAATTGCGTGCGTAACGCGGCGCGTTTTGATATGCCCTTCTCTAGAAGGGTATTATAATTTTATCACAAAATATACAACGCATTGTTAAAAACTTAAAACTATATAGTGCTTATGAAACTATCGGTTATAATATATAATAAAACATTCAATTCGAAATTCATTTGTGTTTTTCTATGTCAGCTAACCTCTTGATGTTTTAAAGCTATCTTAAAGAAAACTCTAAAAACTCATAGTCAAATCTACGTACCCTACAGAATATATCGAATATGTAATTTATGTACTAAATTTCACTTTTGAGTCTTAAACTTTAATTCTATGATATGCTAAGTATTAACAATACATGGTATTTAAATTATATAGAAAATCTCTTAGATCTAGCCATGTCCGTTTTTTTTTTGCTTCTTTTGCAAACGAATCTCTCAACTTTAGTAGTTTCTTTAGGAAAATCACAAACTTGCATATGTAATATATCAATATAGGCTGGATAAAATCACTATATAATATAATCGCCATAAGAACAACCGGCCAAACAATTTTATTAAAATCAATAAAATTCCAAAATTTTCTACTCAATTATGTAATTTCAGATTTATTAGGTATTTGTTGACTATATTTAATAAAAACACATCATTATATACTTACCTTTGTCAATTATATTTTTATTGCTTTTGTATAGTTGTCATCGAAAATTTTGTTAGAGTATTTAATATTCGGCAATCAAAAATATCTTCTCTTTCATAGCTTATTTTTAGTTAGTTGTGAGGCGGCCGGCCTCTTTAGCAACGCCGGCTGTGGTTGCCAGTACTTTGCGATCTCTTTGCTAGCATTTTATGTGTTTTAAATTGCTCGTTTGTGTTTCTTGTTTATAATAAAACTTAAATAATTTTTGCGTAAAAATAAAGCTTTTCGTGTTCAGAGTCGATCAGAAGAAGTTTAGTATTAGTTTTAAGTTAAAATACTAGTCAATAAATACTACTTTATTTACATCTTCCATCGAATATTCGGGGTGTCGAATAATACAATTTTAAATACAATAAAAAAACTAAATTTTTGGCCAATTAACACTGCATAATAAAATGATCTGATTCTGATCAAACATAATCAGCTTTAATAGAACACAATAAGAGTGTGGTTGGAAAATCTGAAAACTCAATGCTCATATGACGTTTCTATGATCCCCTTAGTTTAAAAAAATTGAAACGGGCGGGCCAGTTTTCATCGTCTGATGAACTGTTTTAGGTCAAAAATCCACACATTTCGTGACAAAATTGTTATACCATTATATATAGCTTAATTAAAAAACAAAGACTGGATTGTAATTGCATTTGATTTTGTATGCGTTAAAGTTTTATTTAAAATATTTTTTTTTTACCATTTTTCTTTTCATGTATGTTTTTTGTATTGTTCACACCTGCCTTAATTTGTTGTGTGTAGTGGCTGCTAAGAATAAAAATTAATTTGCATTTTAAATTATTATTATCGGTTTTGCTCTGTCAATACTTCAAACTACATTAAACTTAGCTGTTCCGTTAAGTTCTTGTATATTTTTGTTGTGAAAAGTGGTTTTATTTCTTGCTGGAGTGGGTGTGTGTATATAGGCATTCGTTTTGCCAATGAACATACAATTACATTTTGTAAATGGTATTAATAATTGCAATAATAATAATTGTAATAATAATGATAATTATAATCAAAATAATAGTAATAATAATCAGAATGCCTAATGCATTTGATGTTCGTAAAAGATTTACATGTACATATGTAATTCTATATAATTACTTTGATTCCTCTGTTTTTTTCTTATTTGTTTGTTTTTGTTGTTAAACACTACAGTGCGCTCACACACACCTATGTGTTTTTGTGTGTGTGTGTGCGTCTTTTATATGTAAATATATGTATGTATATGTAAGTAGTAAAAAATTGTTAATTTGTATATTCTTATTTGCTTATTTACTGCGTTTGCCATGTGCATTCACACATCTATTGGCCTTTTGTACTCTACGTGCTTTCTTCGATTCCACCTGCTCCACAATGCTTGCCGACGAGTCGGAGGATGTGCTTTGAGCCAACGATGCCTCTCCGACATTTGGCAGCTGCTGCTGCTGCACTGACGGCATTTCATTGCCATTAGTCACTGCCAGTTTCATAGACACTGGGCTTACTATGACGCCGCTACGTTGATGATTGCCATAGAAAAGCTTTGTAGAATAGCCACAACTGGCGTTAGCGTTAATTACTTGCTGGGCCACTGTAGTGTTGGCCACAGCTTTTGAGTTAGACGGTGTCACATTGGACGCAATTGCATTGGACGTTGCAGCGCATTCAGTGTTGTCTGTCGCTGCAGACTTGCGCTTTAGATTCTTGGCGGCCGTATTGACGGCCAACAGCTTAGCTGTAGTTGATTCATCAGGAAAGGCAAACGACTTGTCCACTGTCACAGTTAGCTCACAGCCGCTTACATCGCTATCCCCATCCATATCTATTTCGCCATCTGCATCCGCATCGATCTCATCGTTGATGATTATGTTTTCCGGATTTACACCCTGATTAACCAGTGCTTGAAAATCCTCTGGCGGCAGCACGGGGGCTACCTTCTGATTGCACGAGTTGCACACTGACGGTATGGCTGGGCTCTTGGAGCGCCAAAATTGTAACTCGGTTTTGCACTTGTTGAGTTCCTAAAAAGAAGAAAATTAGATGTAAATTTTGGTTTGCTTCCATCTTCAATTTCAGTAAAATTCTGCCTTATATCCTTTAAGCTTTAACTTTAAGGTCTTCAAAATGGAGAACATTTTTTTATCGCCTCCTACCTGCAACAATGTGGAAAATTTTCGAGCCATTTCCTCATTCTTTTTGTCATTCTCATCCAGACGATTTGAATATTCAAGTGTCTGTTTCTGATGCTCAGCAATGAGATTTTGTTGCTCTGCGAGCAGTTTACTCTGTTCAGCAGCCTTGCGCTTACAATTGCGCAATTCGGTGCGCAGCACCGATAGCTGATTATTGTACATCTTCATGCCCTGTTTGATCTTGCGTATGCCCTTACGCAGGACCATGTGGTTTTGAGGTGGTGAGTTATTTGAGCTGTCTGAGAGATCCGAGCTAATAGCCAATGTAGCTGTCATGGTATCAAGGAAGAGAAAGATAGATTAATGAAAGGATTTAGAATACAATTGTAGAACTTACGACGCTTTGTAGTTGTGGGCAATTGAAAGAAGTCCTTGTTGAAATACGCCAGCCCAGGGAGCGTGGGCTCAATGCGATCCTTAAAGTACTCCATGGCCATGGTCGAGAGATCAAATAGTTCATCGGTGACGCGATAAGGACGCTGCAATCGTGGCGTAATACTAATATAATTCAATATCGAGTGCACCTCATCAAGTATCTGTGGCATAAAGTAAACTTCAATTTACGGCAAACTAAACAAATTTTAATTTTTTACTTACGGCACCCGGAAAAAAACAGCAATGACCACGCTCGATATGTTTGCCCATGGACATTTGAAGCAGTGAGAGACGCATATAGCACGTCTCGATAATGTCGCATTCACATGCAAGCGGATGATTGCGACGAGCTGACTCCCGACGTGGCATGTTCGCCTTTATCGACTGAAATCGATTGAATGTTGTTTTGATCTGCTTTGAGAATGCGCCATTTAGCATATTCATGCAAATGTCGTTCATACGATTGGAAACCTGCAAGAAAACACAATTTATGTTTGAGTTAAATATTCAAATTATAAAAGGAAGGGGGACAGTTTTATGGTTTGAAGTTATCCTATGGTTTTTACTATCAATAATATCATAATCATTGCCGCTAAAAGACAGGAAAAATTAACCTGATCTGTAACATTATAAATAGGAAACTTAATCACACAAGGTTAAGTAATTAATAGAACTTAGATTGCAAAATATTTGTCTTGAATTTAAATCTTTTTTTTTATAGTGTTATACTAGTCATATTTTAAATATTTAAATTTTGTTTTATTACTGACAGATTTTAGAGCAAAGTTAATCAACTAAAGCGATTGAGGAAAAATAATTTATAGTGCAATTAAAATTCAAAACTATCAAGACAAAACCATTGAAATATATTGGCATATGCCATTCTAATGCTGATCTGAAAGTGACAATTTTATTACGATCGGATAATATTAAAAACCAGAGTTTTTGAAGAAAATATTTGTTCGTGCATACAGAAGCATCCACCGTCAGCTCCCTGCTTGATTTTATTGCGTATGTATATGAGAGCATATGTCCATGCAACTATAGCATTCTTACTTCTTTTTTAATTAGATGATTTATTTAAAATTCTGATCTCTTTTTGTATACCATTGCAAAATGGTATTTTAATTTGTGTAACGTATTCGACCACATTAAGTTTATAAATTGTTGATACGGGTAACGATCTAAGCGGATATAGCCATATCCATCCGTTCGTCTGTTTGTCCGTCTGTCCAAATTACTAATTCTTATTCTAAATTCTAGATAATCTCCCATAGGAAGGCTCGGTCTGAAATTTATTTAGAACACCATTGCAAGTGTATGTTGTTTCAGCTATATTTATTAATTTACTAAATTCGCGTCTCGATTTTTTGGGTGATTTGTCTATAATATTGGTATGTACTTACATACAACATAATAGTTTTTGTTTTAACAATTAATTGAAGAGCTTAAACGAGTAAGAAAAGACAAATAAAAACTATCTATCGCAGCTATAGTATAACATTATGATGCATTCATTTAAATCATATACACTTTAGTAGCTAAGACATTTGTTTTAAAGTATATTTACTAATTGGGAGACTAGTTTGTATAGAATAATTCGAGCAGAAGTACTGGCGAACTAGGCTTCATCGGCTTATCCAAAATATTTGTATGTATACACTTTGGAGTCGGAAATGTCTTTTAAAGCGTTATACATTTCGTGACATTAAAAAAAAAGGGAAGCGCCAGCAGCAGCCCGCATCCAAATTTTTGAGAACATCTTTTAGGAAAAAAATATATCAGATTACGTTAAATGTTGTGCTGCTACCTACTACAGTGTAGTAACTACACTCAGGCACAACGACACACATACACACACACACCCACAAATACTATATATACAACTCAGGCAAACAGGCAGCCAAGAACAAAATCATGTGCATGACAAAAAAAGAGCCAACAAATATATTTATTTAGAGATGGAATTGATTCATTGTATCGTGTCACGATATGTTCGTCAAAATTTTGATTATATAAAGGACATTAATAGCATATAATCATATATGCTTTTGCTACACATAAGAAAAAGCAGCTCAATTTATATCTGGAAAATGTGTACACATGATAACTTATTTTATTAATTAAAGCATTAATCTGGACTGCATTTTTATCCAAAGTTTTGCAAAAGTGAATTTCTTTAACTGTTGAACATCAATTTAAAAATATAATAAAATGTATCTCAAGTTAAATTTACATGATTATGTTTAGAATAACCAGAATGTAAAAACTGGAACAGACCTGTATATTTATAAAATTGTTTGTTTTGTGTTTATTGGATGTTTGATAATTTCACACTTGTGTTAGAGCCGATTAAATCTATATTTTAATTTCATCCACATTAATAAATGATTTCAAAGTTCTTTGGAAAAAAATCGGTTAAGGTTTTAGTATTTTTTGCAATTGACCTCAAACTAAAGCCAAAGCATTTATTAAACATTTATTTGATTTTGAAAAATCAATTTTACATTTGTGACCATGTATGATAAAAGTGAAATTAACGCGAGCTGGCAAAACTTTGATTATAAATATTATTGTGAGCTATAATATATATTTCCTTTAGAGCCTTGAGATTTCCCATTTCTCCCATAAGAATATTAACCTGACATTATCTATCTTTTGGCGTCTTTCCGGATAGATCTGTCTTTTTAAAATGTGTTCTGCTGGAAAGTTACCAAAACATTCCCTATCCGGAAATCCGTCTTTTTTTTGCGCCTATACTATACTTGGTTTTAAAAAAAAATATTGCCAATATAAATAATCATAATCAAAATAATATCGCTTTAATAACCATGAAATTTCCGACTACAATTTGGAACACAAGCGTTGTATAAAGGGCCCCTTATTACGATAATTTATTTTACTATAATAAAACTTGTTTCGAAATGATGTATTTTAAATTGATAGGCCTAAAAGTTGTAATTTAAATTATTGTTATAAATTTTTGAACAAAACATTTTTGCAAGTAATGTAATTTCTTATTCCATAATTTATACATTTTGCTTCTTTTTTTTGTGTATCATTTAATCTCACTGCTTTGGGATAGAAGCTAATTTACCATTCTCCTCATCTATTCTGTTTCTGTTTCTTTGGTCGATCTGTCCTGTTTTTTCTTAATCGCTCTGGTCGTGCGTGTTCGTGTTTTAACACGCACTCAACTCTATTTGACGTTGACTTTTGAGTGGTAAAAATAATAAATATAACAACAGCAATAGCAACAACAAGTGCAAGTGCAGGTAGTTGAATAACTAGCCGCGACCCGGGTTGCCCAAGACCGAGCAGACGACCCACGCGCATTCTACTTACATTTTGCAAATTGCTTTTTATTGATTAAATAATGAACCAGCCGTAGCCCCTCTGCCACCCTGCCTGTCAGGCACCACATCGTTTGTCACTTACCAATCTCAGATTGCTGATTTTTTTAAAATCCAAATATCCAAACGTTTTAATGATCAGCTCCGTGGGCAAGTCCAAAAAATTCATGGCAGGCGCTGCAATTGCAATCGACGAACAAGAGGAAGATAAGGAGGAGGAGGAGGCAACCTGCTGTTGTGGGTGCTGATATTGTGTGGTGCGACGCACCACTGAGGCTCGGGTGGACGTTGGAGTTTCATCGAAACCGGCGCCACCAGCACCACTGCCACACATTTGGCGCGTTGAGACCATACTGATGCAGCAGAGCAAAAGCAAAAGCAATTAGCAATGCCAATAGTTGAGTTGCAGCTCAATCAAGGTGGACAAGATGGGCTGTATAATCCCTGGGATGGACTGTAAAGTTGAAAAGCACTTGTGTTAATTGCGGGCTATGATTTCGATTTGATTCGATCAACTGATTGACAATCGACCGATGACAAGCGTCATTCATACACTACTCGTTTGAACGAGTGTGTGTGGAGTGTACAGTGGAAGTGTAGAAATTCATAGTAAGTTGCTACGCACTTTCGAGAGGGAAGCAATTTTCGTACCCGTTTTATTAAATGGAATTATTGTGTGGTCATTGTTTGTCGTATGTTAATTAATGCGCATAAGCGTTTAGTGCACAGCACAACACTTTTAAGCTGTACTTGAGATGTTTTCATGGACTTTTAACACAATTTTTTACAAGCACAATTAAAACCACATACACGCAAAAAAAAATGGTCGAATGGTCAAAGCTATCGATACTCAAACACTATCGAACTGGTTCAGTGCAGCCAGCGTTGCCGTATAAACAAGTGCTCCAAATGCAATATACTTGCAACGTGCCGGCAACGCTTAACTGTTAAGCCAAATTATCGATAGTCGATAGTTAAGTCAATCTCGCATCTCGCTCAACATGCAGACTGAAAAATGTAGTAAACGTGCTCAATTTAAATAATTGACACATTTGCAAATAAATTTTTAACAAAATTAAATGGTAATTAACACAATATTTGTCGCGGCGTGTGCAAAACAAAGTGGCTAAAAGTTCAGACAGAGAAAGCACAAGAACAAAACGCTGCTGTGTTTGCGTGTGTGTGTAAATGAAAGCGTGTCTGTGTATGTGACTGTTGACAAAAATACAACAAAATCGCAGCAAAATCAAAACAGGAAGTGTATGTGCATAAGATAAAGCAACGAATCAAGAGAAATTGTCAAAAACTTATTGTAATAATATATAGTATTTATATGCGTTGTTTAACTCAAAAGCTAACCAGAATTACATTGCAACAACAACAATCCGCCAGCTCCCCCTTCTCAGCCGTTGGAGTTGTGGGGGCGTTTTTTTTTGTTCCATGTTTGATACCGCTTTATGGACGCGTTTAAATATTATTGAATATCACGTCATTTTTTGACCATGCTTGTGTGATGCGCACGCTACTAGCGCGCTCTTCTCTCTTTCACTATCTCTCCCTCTGTGTTATTGTAGTTGTTGCTTTCTGCATATTTAATAAGCAAAACACATACGCACACACTCATGCAACTAACGCTCGCTACTTTTATTTTTTTTGCAGTGAAATCGAAGACTTGCATTTAAATGAATGTACAAAACTTACTGCTGATTGTATGCGTATGTGTGTGTGTTCGTTTTCATATGTTAATGTTTTTGTTTTTTTCTGTTTCTCGCATGGGGCTTTTATCTTAAAAAAAAAAAAAAAGTTTCACGCTATCGCCGAACAACAGCAGCCGCTCCCATTCAACATTCTTGCCAAGCAGCAGCCGCAAACACCAAGCGGCGCCGGAGTCATATCGGAGTACAACAATAAAAACAACAACGGCAGAGAGAGCAGCAGCAATTGGATAGCAAAACTGGCGCTGCCAACTGAACTCTCACACCCACAATGACGGCCGCTCCGCCCGCCCTTGATAATGGCGAACAGCAGCAGCAGTACGCATTAGTAAAACGAGCTGAGGATGAGCGCGAGGATATTTTCAAGCGCTATGAGCTGGGCCTGGATCCCAATAATGTGGTGGACTCCTGGGAGAATCCCACATTTGAAATCTATCACATAACCGACAAGTAAGTAATTATTTCGTCTTGATATTATTATGATATCCAGGCGTCATGTCAAAATTAGCTAGTAAACAGCTGTTTTTGAAATGAAGTCTGGCATCTCTGTTCGACTTAGACAAGTAACTAGCTAGAAAAAAAGCAAAAGGGAGTATTGTTGCAAAAGGAAGTAAAAGTAGCTCCTAAAATCTTTTTTGTTTTATTTTTGAGTAATTCAATTTATAGGATGGTGAAATAAGCAATCAGATATCTTGAAGCAAAAACTTGTTGAGCAAAATAACAAAATCTGTTAGATATTAAAGTTCAATATTATTACACTTTTTATTCGGTTTTTTTTATTTTGTATTAGAAAAACGAAACTTTTACAGGTTATTGGTTTATTTTATTCAAATAATAAGAAAATTCGAATAAAAATAATAATGCCTAATATAATTTTATATTAGTATTTCTCCATACTTATATTTACTGTTGGTTGATTAAAGCCATTTTTAAAACTGTGTCACCAAATATCCCCGAACCTTTAATGATTTAATCAGCTTCTACACTTCAAATTAGCTGTAAAATAAACAATTACCACCACCTGAATCCCTACTATATAGGGTTATCAGCATTCGAACCATATCGCATATGACAGAAACAAGAAAATGCCTCAAGAATGTATACAAAAAATTATTTCTGAAATCTTATCTAAAACGATGAAACAAAAAATTGGTAACTTTAGTCTTATAGTCGGGAATTACATATTGACAGGTTATTGGCCCCTCTAGCATATAAGTTTGTGTCCATCATAAATGTTTTCAATGATGTGACAAGACAGGAGACTTCAAATAGAATGAGTTTAAAAAGTGCGAAAAATATTTATTTTTGTGTGATTCTGGTAGATACGGCTTTATGCACGACTCCCGCCTGCCATCTTCACGCGACTCACAGGAAGTGCAACGCACAAAGATTGAACTGGAGCGTGATAAAAAATGGGTAAAGATGCTGAACCATTGGCCACCGCCGCAGGAGAAACTGCACAAGCGCGTCTATAAGGGCATACCGGATCGTATGCGTTGGCCAGCCTGGAAACAGCTGCTCAATGTCGAGCATTCGATGGAAAGCAATGTGGGCGTTTATATGCGCATGCTGCAGCTGGCCAAACAGAATGCCACAGAGACGCGTCAAATTGATGCGGATGTAAATCGTCAGTTTCGTGATAATCTCGCCTATCGGGAACGCTATAGCGTCAAGCAATGCTCACTGTTCAATGTATTAAATGCGTACAGCATTTATAATTCGGAGTTGGGCTACTGCCAGGGCATGGCATGTGTCGCTGGAGTTTTGTTGCTCTACATGCAGGAGGAGGAGGCATTCTGGGCACTCAATACACTCATTACGGATCGCAAGTATGGCATGCATGGTCTATTCATTGAGGGCTTCCCAAAGCTGACGCGCTTCATTGAGCATCATGATCGCATTCTGTCGAAGATAATGCGCAAACTGCACGAGCACTTTATCAAACACAGTGTGGATGCTCTGCTCTATGCAATTAAGTGGTTTTTTGTGGTCTTTGTCGAGCGTGTAAGTACAATATGGAATTTGTATGCCTTGGCTTGTGTAATCAATCGAAATTTCTTTTACTCTTTCTTGTACCTACACAGGTACCTTTCAGTCTGAGCTTACGAGTGTGGGACATTTTTCTGTTGGACGGTGATCGTGTTATTTTGGCAATGGCCGTTACAATACTCTATCTACACAAGGATGAGCTGCTGCGACTCAAAGATATGGATGGCATTATTGAATATCTGCAGGTGAAACTGCACAAGAATTTTGGTTATAACGATGATAATGCCATTCAGGCGCTGGAACGTGTCATGAAGAAGCTTAAGGATTTCAAATTGGATGTACCGCCACCCGCTAAATCCAATGAGTTTCCCACACGACCGCTGGGCGTGTTTGTGGAGGCGGATCGAGAGAAAAAGACCGGACGCAGACGTGATTATACCGATACGGAAAAGCAAGTCTTAACCGATGTGATATCCAGGTATCAAACCAACAAAAAATTATTACAATTATGTATTTTGCAATTATTTATTTATTTATTTTTTTGTTTTATGTATACAGACAAGAACAAAACGCAATTGAGGTACAATCAACAGTATCCTATGAGACATCCGAGTGCGCTACAGGTGAGTTAGCTGTTTAAACTATTACTACAACTTGACTTTTCTATATATAAACACTATTACTAATGCTTGCTTCTATACTAAAATCTCAGCAAATTAAACTATGTACATAAATATATTGTATATATATAAATACAGCACTTTTTACAATTATAATTTTGTGTGTGTGGTGCAAGTTTACAAATTTATAATATTGTATTACATTATTCAGTATAAAAAAAAAAGCAAATATTGTTATTACATATCTTACTTATAATAGTCTTATGATACCTGTTTGTACAAAGTCCTTTGTTTTTATTGTACTGTAAGCGTTTGGCATATTTATTTAATATTAATTATTATATTGTATTGAGTTTCAATCTCCATTTTCTGTGTAGACGACTATTTATTAGTTTGGTTTGTTGTGATCTAGGCTTTCTAGTTATATTATTTAGTATTCTATATGTACATATATTTTTATTAGCTATATTGAAGAAGTGTTGCTTCAATGATTGTCAATTTGATATGCAGTCAAATCAGCGTCGTCATCAACACAATTTTTATTAATTCAATTCAAACTGTACATATCACTCGCTTATACGAAACACTTGTTGCAATGTTTAGGATTTGATATATAATAATATCAAACTTCTAAACTCCAATAATAATTAAATATTACAAAAAAAATCACAAATTCAATTTCCTTGAAATATCGATGAATTCATTTTTTATTTTATTTATTATTGCAATAAGTTGTGCCGCCTAAACGAGGTAATACCCACATATAAACTTATCGCGTTGACAGTGTGAATTTTATTTGTTCTGATTAATTGTTTATATTGAACTTTAACCAACAAAATTGTGGCATGCATGGAGAAAGTTAAATTGAGTCAGCGTCGTCATAAAGTTCTATAACCCGTGGAATGGTTTTAATGAAAATATTTTTACAGCTCAAGAAAACATTTATTTTTTGTTTGGTTTGGTTTGGGAGCTAAGCAGCAGGTGTTAGATGTTAGAGTTATGGTTGTTGTGGGCACTAAACAAAAAAAACTGTACATATTAATTGATAATATATCAAATAACTGAAGCATAATCCCGCCGCCGTGTCACGCTTATTTAAAGTCACAAAGTCATTTTGAAAATGTTATCCATATTGTAATTATGACGTGCTCTTCCTCTTAAATATATCTCACAAAACACACATTGTCTAACATTGTCCGCTCCATGTCCATAACGCAATTACGCTTAACTTAAATGTCTGCGCGGGAACTTGGAACTGTGAAGTGTGTGTGTGTGTGCTCAAATCGTTAAAACTAAACCCGCAACTGCCTTTGTAATCTCTATTGTTCGTAGGTGATGCTTATTCAATGAAAACCTATCAGAGTATGACTAGTTTAGCCACCTCGCCGGCAATCAGCAGCTACTCGCTGTATAGCAATGGTTTTGTGATCACCGGTCCCGAAGACAGCCGCAGCCAGAGCGTTAACAATCTCAACTATCCGTGGCATCAAATGCAGCTAACGTCTGCTGAATCATTGCCAAACGGTGGCCGTAATCGTGGCGGCCAGCGGCATAGCTACAGCAGTGATAGCGACAGTCGCAATCGTCTTGATCTGGACAGAGCCCTGGAGATGCTCCAAAGCCAACATCTGCAGCTACAGCATGAGAATAATCATCAAACAGTACCAGCCCACAGCATACGCATCACTTTACAGAATGGAGCAGGTGCAGGAGATGGGCAGCTAGAAAAGATTAAGATAACAAATGTGCACAAAGCCGATGATAAACATAATAATGATGATGATGATGATGATGATGATGATGTTGATGATGATGCCCTGAGCGTGGAGAACACGCGACTTTAGTCTGTTTTCTTTATATAGTAGTAGCATTTAAGCCTTATTTGTATTTGTTTATTAATTTTGATTTTGATTTTGATTTGCCGTTGCTCAAGTGAAATGTTATGTAGTAAAGAAAATATACTTATAATTAGCTTTAATTTTGTACAACATTGGCTATCAAAATTATTGTTTAATTTTTGCCTAGCACATAATTGTAAAATGTAATTGTTTGTTGTATAGTCAACGTTTTGTATTTAGTGCGTTGAAATATTCTCTCACTTTTTTTTGATATTAATTTCCATATGAGTCAATGAGTCATATTCCACTGATAACTGATAATTCCTAAGATACCAACGATTCCAGCAATACGTACAACGATTTTTCAATGCACAACCAAACTAAAAATATCTAAACAATTAACTTAACTACTTATCTACTATTTATGTATGTATTAATGCCCACACATTAATTACTGATATAAAACTATACATATATATACCTTATATAGAACAAACATGTATGTAACTCCTCGTCGTATTCAAATTATATTTCTAAGTTTAAGATTGCATTTATATCATTTTTTGCTACTTAAACACACTCAACTCAAACATTAGTCTATGTTTATGTTCAAGTTGTAGCCAAATTGCAGCAATACGTTATATATAAATATAAAATATATACATATACTTATCTACAAATTAGTTAAATGCCACACAAAAATAAAAAAAACTGATTTTAAACTGAAATTTATTTTCTGCTAGTTTTTTGTTACTTCTCATATTTTTCACAATTGCATGTTTTAATCAATCAATCAATATCTAGAAGCTAGCATATGTACAACAATTGCAGCTCATGTTTGATTAATCAAAACTATTTTATTTGCACAACACAAAACACAACACAATAAAAACGTACACTAACATTTCTAACCAAAATTTACAAAAAAAATACGCAAACTAAATGCAAATTCTTTTCCAAAAATATACACGAACTCAAATCGAAATTTTTACAACGCATTGGCTAAATGGGGAACCGAAACAATTTGGAACAACGAACTCTATACAAATATTGGCATATACGTCTATATAATAACTAAATATATATATGATATGTGTATAACAAAAACAAAATGAAAACACAAATTAGTTACGCTTACTGTTCCCGAGGATTCGCACTCAATACGAAGTTCGCTTGCAGGTACTTCAGTTGCCTCGCACGGCTCATCGGAGACCATGTCGCTGGAGGATAATAAGTAAGTATAACTAACTATATTAAGTAACTTAGTAAGCCTATAACAAAAATATCTTTAATTTCGAATAATTCATAAATTACAACAACTTTCATAATATATAAACTAGCAATAACTGCAAGATTATCGTTAGCAATCTTTGAGTTACTATTTACTTACAGCTTTTACAAGATTTCCTAATCTATAATTCAAAAAAAAAAAAAAAAGAAATGTAAAGCCCTTGCTAAACAACAATGAATAACATAAAATTAAGAAATTATAAAGGTCTAGCTTCTAGTTTTAAAGAAAGTAATTGATCCATGCTTGATATTTTTTCTTTACTCTGATTTCTTCTCAAAATGATTACTAAAATAACTGAAATAAATTAAAAATTAAAATATAAATTAATTGAATGGAATAAAAATAACAAGTTTTTAAGTTAAAGCAACATAGGAATTGTCTTATTTTTTATCTTGTGCACTTTGTTTTTAAAAAGAGAAAACTGTGCCATAAGACGAATAACTACACAATCTTTCGAAATAAAATCTAAGTTTCTTTCTAATTCTCTTTAATTTCATTTTCTAAATTTTTTATTTTTTTGCAACTATTATACTTTTCAAACTGCATTTGATAATATTAATAGTAATACCAAACATATTTAAGCTCAAATAGAGATTGTATTGTAATAGTTTATAAATATCTGATCTCACTCAATACGCATCCTTTATTGCTAAGCTTGAATACTTATAAAATATTGTATATACCTAAACTAAACATTGTTGTTAATTTCGTTTACAGTGTTCATCTGAAAACCGCCAATATGCTGCAAAATGCACCGCAGCGCGAGCTGCTGCTGGGTACCTGACGTCAACTGCCGCTGGCGTCCAACATGACAACAACGACGCTAACCGCGGCAGCAATTAGCACCACCAGCAACACAGCAGCTGCAACATCTGCAGGAGCAAGAGCAGCAACCAACACAGCTACAGTAAACACAGCCACAAGCACACCGCCACCGGTGCCACCACGTTCGCCCCTGGCATTGGGATGATTAAGCAGGACGACGACAACGATGACAACGCCCGTAACGACCAAAAGAAAAAACGTAAATTAATTTTAAGTTGTCATCGTCGTCGTTGTCCTGTGCTTAGTTAAAAGCTTTGTCGCCTTGCCACAAAAAAAAAATGGAAAACCAAAAATACATTCGCAAATTTTCAGTTAACGTTCTTTGATAAAAATTCTAAGTGATTTTTTTTTTTTTGAAGAAATAGTTTTTCTTTGTACATAGAAAAAACAAACTTAACAAAGTGTGCTTGTAAAGAAACTTTGTGCTTATTTAAAGAAAGGGCTCAAGTTTTTAGAGGGACTTTTAAGATGATAACAAGAGCCAAATCTGACAAGGGCCAAACTGCCTAAACCTAAACTTAATACATTTATAAAGAAAGCAATCGAGAATTATACGCAAAATGCTAAAAGGAATAATATTGTAGCAAGAGCAACTCGTATTTAATACAAAAACTAAATGAATAAACTAATAACAAACTTGCATATTGATTGAAAATATACAAAAATACAAAATATAAATAAATATAGCTATTATAGGCATGTTGTAAATTGTACTTGTATATACATACCAAACAAAAATACAAAGCAACGTTAAACAAAATTGAAACAAAACAAATAATAATATAAATTATAATAACAAAACACAAAAGTTACGTCCATGAATATAATAAAATGCTACTAAAAATATTAGCAAGTGAGATGATATAACAAGAACATACAAATTATTATGATTATGTATAGTTATGGAGGTCTATACAACAAATGCAAGTTTACACTTAGTTTTAAGTAATTTATATATACAGATATATAATTAACGAATTGCAACTATGTATATGCATAATTTTAGTTTAGAATAGAGCTCTGCATTACGTTCGTATTATAATCAAGATATCTTGCTTTCTCAAGAAAAACAATTTAATTTGTTTTATTTATAAGTTGGAGTTTAAATTATATTTTTTCCAAGCAAGTTTCAAAAATAAACTGTAAATTGAGTTCGTTTAACGTGTTTCTTAGATTATATAGATTTTCTGTTTCTTCACGCATCGGGATCTATTTTAATTTTACCGCCTTTCTCAAAGATTTTGCCCAAATCCTTGAGCGATACGTCGCCCGTCCCGCGCTGTAATGGTTGCGGTTGATTGGGACCCGGCTTCCATCCAACTAGGTAGATAATTTGAAATGTCGCCGGCACTCCCGGTTCATTGGGCTTGCCGTAAATCTCTTTGTATATGGCGCTGGCTGCTAGCAACGTCTCGCGACTAAGATGCGCCGGCCTATTGAATGCTGCATTATTCTCGGCCATGCCCTTCAGATCCCACATCAACTCAAACATGCTCGGATATCCAATTATTAGCTCGTCAGTATCTATTGTCAGCATGGTAAAACCGGCACGATTCAGCAACGCACCAACGTCTCGAATCTGTATGAAGGGCGAGACGTGAGGCGCAATTCCGCCCTTGCGTTCCAGTTCGGCCAGTTGCAGGGAACAGCGCAGTTCGTATAGCGTTTCGCCACCAAAAAGCGATGCAATGAATACACCATCTGGCTTCAAGCTGCGCCAAATCTTGGCAAAACAACCAGGCAAATCGTTTACCCAGTGTAAGCTTAAGCTAGAGATGACCAAATCCAGGGAGTTCTCCTCAAACTACAAGCGTCAATGAAGCATTAAACATAATTGTTAGGAAGTTACACAATTCTTTTTGTTTACCCACATCCATATGCTCCTCATCCTGTACCAGTTTGCGCATTTTTAGGCCTGGTGTGCCCTGTGCCTGCTCCAGCATGCTGGCGCTGGTGTCAGTCAACGTCAAATGCTCTACGCACTCGGCGAGTATGTGCTTAGAGATGTAGCCACGATTGCAGCCTATGTCGGCAGCTGCCTTGAACTCCCGCTTAATGTCAAAGACACGATCCGCCAGTCGGTAGCCTACCTCTTCCTTCAGGTAATCAAAGACCGCTACATCTGCACTGTTTTGGTTTTTTATTAATTTACAGAGCTCAGTTTGACAATAACAAAACTCACCTAAGCGCCGCGCGTTCCTTCTGTAGTCGCTTGGCATTTCTGTCAAAAATGTTCATGTGTGTTGGTTGCGTGGAAAGGCAGCGCCAGGGATCACATTTTAGTGTTATGCGTTTCGCACACGTTTTAAACATTATGAATTACTAATTTACTTATTCTGATTATGCTGTAATGCCGGCTACAGCTATAGCAACAATAACATACAGAATTGTACAGAACAGCTGTTTTGCTATAAGGACGGTACGCTGTTCAGTGTTGGGATGTTCATGAGCTAGTAAGCAAATTAAATGATCTGAACTATTTCTTTTAAACAGTTCAATTATCTTTTCATTTGTTACGAGCTCGTATATTTCAGAGTAGGGGAAACAGAATTCGTGTTTGTTCAGGCTCTCGTTCGCACGATTTTGGAAGAGCGAGAGAGATGGCTATTTGCGTTGTTGCTCTATCGTTGGTACTCCTACAAATAAGCCAATAGCTGCGTACCTGAAGCTGACAATGATGTGTTGCGCAGTTGTGAACATTGCACGTTTACCAGCACTATTAAGTTTTGTTTTGGCGCGAAACGCTGTGTGAAGATCACAACTCTTAAAATACAATAAAAAGAAAAAATGAGTTTTTCGCGCAGCTCGCTGCGATATTCGCATACAAATGGCTACACGGGTCTGCTCTACACGCCCAAAGGTGACTTTATCATTACCTGCGGCACTGATGGCGACATTCGTCACTGGACCTGCATTAGCGACGACGATCCGCGCTCCACTTGCCTTGGCGAATTCGTCATGTGCATTGCACATACGGGCAGCCGTTTGTTGGCTTCCACAGATCGTAATACGGTGCACGCATATACCTTTCCACAAATGGACAGCGATGGCATTCTAATGCGATTCACTGCACCTGCCACTTGCCTGCGTGTTTGCGGCGAGTATACTGCGGCGGGCAGCGATGATACCACCATTAAGGTGCTGCGTGGTGACAATGCTGGCGCTGAGACTACCTTGGAAGGACATAAGGGACCCATATTGGCACTAGATATTCACGCCGAACGGCATCTTTTGGCCTCTATAGCTGGCGATGGCCAACTTAAAGTCTGGGATTTCAAAACGGGCGTGGAGCTGAAGAGTCTTAGCGGATTGCCGCGAGTCAACAGCTTTGAGAGCGCCAGCCTATTTGGTACGCCAAGCTTTGAACCAAAACGTGGCGAACAATTGGCCTATGCACTTGATAAGGAGCTGATAGTATTAAACACATCCAACTGGGAAGTGGCCTATAGGCTTCAGGACGACCGCGTCTCAAGCAACTACACTTGCTGCCAGTTTTCACCCGATGGCGAGCGTCTGGCTGCGGGCACCAGCAGCGGTGAGGTCAGCGTCTTCGATGTACAGCGCCGCAAAGCGTTGCAGGTGGAATTACCGCCCAGCGATTGCAAAGCCATAACGTGCTTGGCCTGGAATCCGGCCAATGTGGATGAGCTGGCCTTTTGTGATGCCACCGGCCAATTAGGAACTATATTTCTGGGAGACGATGAGCCACAGGATGGCATGGAAAATGAACTCGAAGGAGAGGCACAAGATGAATTTCTAGGCGGCACAGATTATGAGTTTGAGCAGGGCGATGACGTTGACGATGATACCGACGGTGTAAGCCTGGAACAATTAAAGCGCAAGGTCATGGGTAATGCCGCCTATGTTGATCCAGATGCCCAGGACGATGAAAACTCTAAGCATTCACTGGCCAGCAGTAGCATTGCGCCGCCAGCGCTGCCTCAGCTAAAGCTATTCAAACAACAGTCGGCTTTTCAGCCGGGCGCTACGCCCAATGATCTGGAGCATCGTTATCTGGTATGGAACGATGTGGGCATTGTAACAGCTCATACAGAGCCCAGTGGGGATGGTGCCATAGATGTGGAATTTCATGATGCCAGCGTGCATCATGCGCTGCATCTCAGTAACAACTATAATCAACATAATTTGGCCAGTCTTAGTCGCAGCGCCTTGGCCCTGGCCTCGACAGAGAGCAGCAAGCTGGTGGTGATTGCATTGGCTGCTGCCGGCAACAAAGAATGGTCACTCAGTCTGCCAGACTGCGAGAGTGTTGAGGCTCTGGTGGCCACCAGTCAACTGGTTGCCATTGCCACCAGCAATCACTTCCTGCGTCTTTTCAGCGTTATGGGCACACAGCGCGAGGTGCTGAGCATACCAGGCCCAGTGGTGGCGCTTGCTGGACATGATCACAGTGTTCTGTGTGTTTACCATGCCTCGGGCAGCACTCAAACCCAACAATATTTGGCAGGCATGCTGATCAATGTTAGTGGGTTGAATGTGCGCGTGGAACAACTGGTCGTGCCACTGACGCCAGGGCGACAGCTTAGCTGGCTGGGCTACACTGATGTGGGTTCGCCCAGCTTTGCGGATAACATGGGCCTGTTGCAGCTGTTTAGACGTGCCAGCAATGCCTGGTTCCCCATCTGCGACACCATGAAACAGAGCTCGAGCGTGTCCAACAACTACTTTATTGTGGCCTTGTCGGAGCCAAGGCAAATTATACAGGCTGTGCTGTGCCGTGGCAGCTCCTATCCCATGACCAATCCACGTCCCATGCTCCAGGAACTGCGTATGCAGCTGCCGCTGTGCGACATTGAGATGGAGAAATCTGAATTGGAGGACACGCTTATGCGCGCCAGTATCATGCAGATGGATGGCGCTGAGAAGCTGCAAAAGGAAACGGCTATCAAACTATTTGCCTTGGCTTGCAGCAGCGAGTGCGAGACGCGCGCACGTGAACTTGTGGAGTCGATTGCGTGCACTGATCTACTACAGCTTGCAGTTAAGTACGCTTCGAAACGTGGCCGCATCCATCTCTCGGATCGGCTGTGTGAGCTGGTGCCGCAACTGGAGTCTGTGCAGGAGGCGCGCAAGCAGCAACAGCTGTTGGGCGCCAATGGCATTGCGGCAACTATCGTGCTGCCTTTGGCGGCAACGACGACAGTTACGCCCAAGCTGGCACCCAAAGCCATGGAGCTTAGCGGCTCGAAGCGCAGCGCGCTTAAACGTTTTTCCAACTCGCCAAATCTTTTTAGAGCTGCAGCAGCAGCGGGCTCATCGCGTCCAGCCACACCAGATGCCATCACACCGCTAGACACACAGGAGAACATGTTTGGCGAGTGCGATTCGCAGCTAAGTGAAATACCTTCCAGCAAGACGGCCTCTGAGGCAGGAACAGGGGAACAACGCACGCCTCTCAATTCGGTCAATCCGTTTGCCATGAAGCGCAAGCTGGTCGACACTGGCGTTATATTTGGTTCCGAGAAACTGAAGCTGGCCAAGAAGTGAAAGTGAGTTATTTTATTAGCGCTATAAGAATAGTTGTAAAATTCAATAAAACATCAATTTTAAAATTGAATCTATATTGCATATTTATATTTTCTATTACATAGTAACGATATTTAAAATTACAGAAGGCGGGAAAATAGTATTTCTGTTAACAATAAAAGTTAACAGCAAAAACGGTGCTTTAGTAATTTTTTAATATACTTATTCAAATTCAAAGTTTTAAAAGAAAATGTGCGAATACTGTTGAATCAAATTAATCTGAGTCATATGCCAATTTGAAGAGAATATTCATTTATCAAAAAGAAAAGTCTTTTCTTGATCAATAACAAAAACAAATTATAATTTTAAAAGCCACATCATTGATGTGTTAGGTTCATAGCAACCAGCTTTATGTCTGTTGCACTTAACAGTCTATAAAATACTGTATGGCAATTTGATTGTAAACGCCAATTCTGGCCTCACTGAAACAAAGGTGATAAACGCACCGATCAAAGCTTTCAGTTAGAGTTAGGGCTTTTCCCGGTTAACAAGTGCGGCTGAGTTTCTTTTAAAAAGTATATATTTATATGTTTATAAGTAATTTCACAACTAGACCGCTTTTTAAGTCACACATACATGTTGAATTCAGTTTAATTTTAAATCGTGTTACACGCAACATTTTAATACATACAAAACATACTGACAAAATACATAAACATACATACAATATATTTTAAGAAGGCGTGGCATGTTTTTATCGCAAACAAAAATTCACAGTGGTAAGTTACAGACATACATATGCATATATGTATATACATATGTGTATTTGGTTATGTATGGCAACACTAGCGAAATTGCCATATTTTACCGTTACTAAGCGCGCGCACACACAAACGCACTCACACATTCACATACCCATACTTACATGTACACACCAAAAGCCGATCTCTTTTAGGATAGAGTTGTCAGGTCAATTTTCAATATGTATATAAAATCTGTAGCGCTGTCGTCTTCGCCATTTCTCGTTTATCCATTGTGCTGTGCAGTAGTCTCTTTAAAAAAATACATATACATACAATAAATGCAAGAATCTCGCGAGATTTTAAAATGTGTATGGGTGTCTGTGTGTGCGAGCGTTTTGCTGCCAACTAAAAAAAAGACAAAATTTACATTTAATTGCAGTTTAAAATCCAGAATCGAGAGTGCGATCCATTTGTTTTGCCCTTTTCTTGTGTGTGTGTGAGTCTGTCTGTGCATGTGTGTGTGCGTAATTAACATGACAAAGAATAAAAATCAAAAAAAGGCCAATGGCCAAAAGAAGGCGATCCCTGCCAATAGATTAAACATTGAAACAAATACAACAACAATGCCACCTTCCATTTTGACGCCGCCAGCGACGCCGCCCGCTAATTCAATTCCGAAATTAAACGGTAACACTAATGGCATCAATAACAACATTGTCAACGATTTCTATGGCCTACAACAACGTAAACCATGGGGTAAATACAACAATTATTTATAAACGAAAACACTCATTAATCTTATCTTACTTATATATCCTTAGAGCGAGAACTGATCGGCAGCTTTTTGCTCAAGATGACCGACAAGCAGGTGGTCAGCGCTCGAAGTGGCTGGTATGTGGAAAAGCGTACGCTGCGCCGGGAATTCGATCAGCATCTCATGTCGCACCCCAATGGCAGCGAGTTTCGCATAAACCTCTCGATCAGTGGAACTTTCAATGTAAGTACACAGTACAATACATAAAGCAAACATTTAAGTACTACAGTAGTGCATCTATATATTGTATATGCAAGTTCGGTTGTGTTCAAGTTCAGTTTCATTATAAGTCAGAAATTTCATTTTGTTATTAAAACAAAAACAAATTCAGGGATTTAATGGTTTTCTGATCCTAGCCGCAATGGGACTTTTTTTTCAAACTATTTGCTGGGTTCCAAAATCTGCACGAATTTATTTGACATAATTATTTTTGGTAACGCTATGTAAAAGCCAAAACGCGGTAAGGCTAAAATTGAAATTTGTAGGACCACCAATGACTAAACCATTTACAATCTTTTTCCATTTCAAATAATGTTGCAGAAAAAAAACTCTTTTTCCATTATATCAACTAAAATTGCTCATAAATATGAGTTACAGATTTATATTCCTGTTTATCAATTCTGTCGCTCAAACTAAAAAATTTAAAAATATCTATATTTGTTTTTTTTTATTTTGTTCTTAGTTATTTGAACAACAAATATACTTAAAAAAAAATATACTTTTTAATTGCTATTAGTTTTATTAAATATTCACTGTACTAACATATGTATATATGTACACAATGCACGTTTAATTCTATATAAAATATGGCGTCGCTGCAGTTTTTGTTACCTAACTCATTCTCATTTTTTTTTCTTTGTTTGTCCCAAGCGCGATTCGTTTTATCAGCTAGCATTCTATTACCACCCGCCTGCCTGCGTCTGCCTGCTGTTAGTCATATGTTTGAAGCAGCTTGAGGTTTGGATTTTTGCCAGACTAATCGCAACGATTATACTTTTATTATTATTGATATTGTTGTTGCTGCTCTTCAACGCTCAGCGAGAGTGTTCTATAAGCCGGTTTAGTTAAAAATTGTTTGTTAGGGAAGCCCGCAAAACCAGAGGTTTTAGACTTTATATATTTAGATCAATGAGGATCAGTATTTAGGTAATAAATGTAGCTGTGTAGTATGTGTCATTTGTGATTTGAAAAACAATTCTCAAAGATAGCTTAGCATTATTGAAAGATAAAACAAATTTAAGTTCTAAATACACCTTGTCAATTAAAAGAATTCATATTAAAAATGATGATGATTGCCAAGTCTTTCTTTTCTTTCAAGGCGAAAGAGTATACCTATTGCGATTATTCAATATCTGTTTGTTTATATGTAAATTGAATTATAGAGATTTAAAACTTTTTCAAGCATTAAAGCATTTAAATCAAAATTTGGGATGAAACTTTGACACAAATATTTTTTTTATAAACTATTATAATAATAATATAATAATAATTATAATTATATTATAATTGTCATGTGTAATGAACGATCCTATAAAGTATATTTATTCTTGTTCAGGACGACGTGTCTATTTGTTTCTATGTAAACTTTTTGGCTTTGCCTTTGATCTATCTTGATAAAAATTGGCACAGATGATTTTTGTTGTTCCAGGTAGTTTGTATGTTTGATTCAGGCCTATCAGACCAGTAAGTCATACATATAACTCCCATAGGAACAATCGAACAAAAACCTAATTTTTATGAAAAGTGCTTGTAAGAAAAACTTTCTTGTTTTTCAAGGTATACAAACCAAACTCAACAACTCGGGTGTAGTGTTATAATTTGTACAAAGGTTGTTTAAATGTTTTATTAAGGGCGATCGGGCTTCTATATTTTATAGCTCCCATTCGAACGATTGGTCAAATATTGAAATTTTTAAGGATATTGCTTTTTTTTTGTTTTTTGCTGCAGACAGTACATACATATATTACGTTACTTCTATTTACTTCTTAGATTTATCGTTATAGTCAGCAAATTTGATATGTAATTCTCAGCTAAAAATCTGATATATTTTCCACATCCACTGCCTTCCCCTCAAATAAGTATTATCTCTCGTAATAGTTACAATCGTTTTCATTTGTTTTTTTCAGTCGTCAGGGATTCCCTTTGGTTAAATAGTTTAACAACAAAGAAACAAAGAAAGCACTTGAATAACACACCCTATAAATATAATATTGACTGATACCACAACCAATGATAATCTGACATTCGACATTTAAATTCGTTTTATATTTACGAAAATTTCAAATGTTTGTGTTCTTCTATTTACAGATTGGTTCGTTGTTGCAGCGTACCAATTTCTTGATGAACACTCCGCGCGGCGATTCAAATTACCGCATCAAGAGCTTGGCTCTGATGGAGTTT
Organism: Hirtodrosophila alboralis; assembly: GCA_035043045.1. Classification (NCBI taxonomy): domain Eukaryota; kingdom Metazoa; phylum Arthropoda; class Insecta; order Diptera; family Drosophilidae; genus Hirtodrosophila; species Hirtodrosophila alboralis. Next base: position 15,729 of record JAWNNH010000771.1, on the reverse strand, counting down.
CGAAAAGAAAAGTATAATGCAATTGATGAGAAGCAGAGACAAAATGATATTGTTGCGGTCAGCAATGTGACGGACACTGCGCTGGAGGTTCCGATTACCCATAGTAAGCTTACTTCTTTCTTATGAATTTGTTTTTGTTTATTTTCTTATTTATAATTATTTCTTTAAGAGTATGTTTTGGATGAGCAGGCTGTTTCGGTGCCATTAAAGTATCAAAAGACCCAAAAGCATCAGCGTAAGCCTGACTTTGTGCTAAGTTCGATGGGCTGCTACATTTGTCAATGTAATTTTGATTGCATTGAAAGTTACGAGGAGCACATCGAATACCACGGCGATGAGTCGGATTTTCAATCGTTGCAAAAAATGACAAAATAGTAAGTTAACTGCAATCATTGATTTTATTTGTATTTCGAATCTTATCTTACCCATATAAGCATATATAGTATATACTGCAAGGTTCACTGGCCAAAAAAAGCTTGATCAGCGCATTTAACATACAAATTTTGTTTAAATTGGCATTGTTAGCTGGTAAAAAATACTTTTTTTTATATTACTAATAATTTCGATTTGTCCAAAAGAATTAACGTATATACATATATTTATAATTTAAATTCAATTTCTTTATATGAAAAATTTGTATATTTTTGTTCTATATGTCAATTAAATTCGCGTTTTATTTTCATAAAGACGACTTGGTCAGACCCAATTAAATGCACATCATTTATATGAAAACTATTTGAAAAATCAAAATCGACTTTTTGTATAAAAAATATTTTATTTTATGGCTTTTATTTATGTTTGAACTTTTATAGATTTATGCAAAACTATATAAAAGTATTTGATCTTGTACATTATATAAGTATTTATTTATTGTCGTTTTATGTATATTTATACGGCCCGGAGTATGCTTGATCCAATTGCAAATGTTTCTCTAGTTTCAAGTTCCTATTCTTTGGCTAAGATCATATGTATGTCACGTGACTATATTGAAATTATTTATTAAGCTAGCAAAATAATCATATGAAATGTAGAAATCGAGTTGGGGTTAAACATTTATAGATTTGGCTTCCAGGAATATTTACTTACTTATAAATGTTTACTTACAAGTTAAACCATTATTTATAATATCTTTTTATTGGTATATAACTGTGATTATGAGCCACGGTTATGTATCTTATCTATACATGTATATATAAAAACTGTTAAGAAAGAGTCAGAACCGTTTATAGTTGTAACTAGTAAGAAATTGTAGGGTTGTGGTTTTCTTCTGATAATTAATATATAATTTGAATGTCAGATACACAAACTTTAAAAAAAATATATAATTAAGTTAATAAAATTCATAACTAAAAATTTTAGGTTTCAAGTTTTGCCAACTGGAAACGTCTTCGATTTACTACACTACCTTGTGGGGGCATAATATATTATTTTTTATTCAATAGCATTGTCATATTAATGTCTTTAAATATATATTTTTTTTCAGTTTGAATCCAATGCTTAAACTATCCTATCAGACGTGCGTGGATAGTCATTACTTTGGCTTTACGTTGGAAACGCAGCTGAAAGATTTGGTTATTGAAAAGTTCATCATTGTGCAGTCGCGTCAATTCTACTACGTGTACAAAAGCACACTGCCTCTGGTGGTTTCGGAGAGCGGTCAGTTAATATTTTTTGTGGACTCGCACGTATTCATGATCTTACGGGAACAGCCGATTGTGATTAGCTACAGTCAACTGGTGAATGGACAACGCCAGCATTATGTGGAACAGCATCATTTTATGCGTACAGAAGCATTACCCAAGGCCAGCTTCAATGTTAATCCATATCGACTGTCCAACAGTAAGACGTTTCGTGGTGGACACTTGGAGCCAGCTATACCGCCACCAGCTGTGGTAGCGGCTCTTAAACGTGATGCACAAGAAGTAGAAATACGTCTGGCGGATTTCAATACGGAGTATCGCAACTATTGCGAGCTAGGTCGCGAATTCACGCAAAATAATCTGCATGGTACTCTGCGAACCTTGCTGCAGGTGGAGGACATTGAACGTTTGCAATGCTATGTGGCACTTAAACAGTCTAAAATGGAGTTACACCAGTTTGGCAAGGAACTGTCCGTTAAATTACAGCCCAATACGCGTAATATTAGTGCCGAGGATGTGCTGTCACCCGGTGATGATGTGCTCATAATTAACGAACGCAGCACAATCAACGGTCAGCCGGAGGCGGGGAAAGCGAATAGCATACGCCAGCTACTGGACAATAATCATATGGTATTTGAACTGGCGCTAAAGGATTTCGATTCGTTAATTAAGTGGGGTCACAAAATTAACGAACAGTTTGGGACACCGGATAAGGAGCGTCATGAGCCGCGTGTTTACTTTGCCCGAATCCTGGGCGTATCGACGCAGCGTGTCAATATCACCTGCGATCGCCATCTGCCTGATAACACTACATTCGCTCTGCTCTTTCGGCCAGTACGTGCAGTGCTGCGTTATCAGTATCGTGCGCTTAACAAACTGTATCTAACCAGTGCTGATCATGTGCAGCGTCTGCTGTTTCCCAATAAGATTGAAAGGCAGCCGGTGGCCAGCGGCGCCTTGTGTTTGCACAATGAGTTCATTGGGCGCAATCCTGAACAACAGCAGGCGGTACAACAAATCGCACTTTGTGACAAGTTTCCAGCGCCCTACATTGTCTTTGGACCGCCCGGTACAGGCAAAACGGCGACAATTTGTGAGGCCATTTATCAGCTGTATGCTCGGCGACCAGAGACCCATATGCTGGTTCTGGCCGGCTCGAATACAGCCTGCGATGAGATTGCCCTGCGCCTGCTGCGTGCTATTTCAAAGGTGCCCAGTCAGCCACGTCCTCTGACACGCATCTTTGCTGCCAGCTGTGACCGACGCATCGATAACATTGACGATCTTCTGCTCGAATACTCCAATATGTATGCTGTACACTTTTATCCGGACGTCCAGGCGGTGCATGATTATCGCATTGTGGTGTGCACTCTTAGTTTGGCAGGCAAATTATCAACTGGTGGTTTTGGACGCGATGCCGATAAACGCAGCGTCTTTTCGCATGTGTTTGTGGATGAGGCAGCTGCCTCAACGGAAGCCGAAGTGCTAATGGGCATTACCTGTACCATAGCATCATCGACAAATCTAATACTCTCTGGCGATCATAAACAACTGGGTCCGGTGCTGCAGTCCCATCGTGCCGGTGATTGGGGCCTGGCCACATCGCTGTTTGAGCGTCTGTTAAAGCGCGAGTGCTACCGCTTAGACGAGAATGGCGACTACAATGCTGCCGTGCAGACTCGGCTGCGCCGTAACTATCGTTCTCATCCCGAAATTGTCGCCCTTTACAGTGATCTCTACTACAACAGCGAACTGAAGGCGGAAGCTTCTTTAGGTGGGGTTCTTAAAATATGTATAATATTACTTGTTATTCAAACTTCTGTTTGTAGAAACCGTGAACTTGACTCGTAATTGGTTTCATACGCCCAATGAAAATTTTCCGATAATGTTTCATTCGGTTTTTGGTACGACATCGAATTCCCAAAGTTCATTAAGGTAAGTTTTGCTTAAATACCATGCTGAAATACTAATTAAATAATTAATTCAAATATTCATTGTCACTCGCAGTCTATGCAACAATAAAGAGATCGATGCGGTTATGGACTATGTGAAGGATCTTATGTACTTTGGCATCAATGGTAAGACTCTGTCACAGACTGATATTGGCATTATATCGCCCTATAAGAATCAGTATCAGCGCATCCAGGAGCAGCTTAACATGCGAAACTGGCATCAAATCGATTGTGGCTCAGTTGAACTGTTTCAGGGCAAGGAGAAGCAAATTATAATCGTTTCCTTTGTGCGCTCCTTTACGGAAAAATTGGGTTTTCTCAATAACAGTCGAGTAAGTCACTTTTAGAATATTTAATTCAAACTGTATCAATAACGTAAATCTCTTTGCAGCGTCTTAATGTTTTACTCTCACGACCAATGTCATTGCTAATCCTCATTGGTAATCCACGGACGCTAAGCCAGAATCAGGAATTTCGTCATATTATCGACATATGTCGGGATCGGAAAACACTCGTCGGTTCGCCCTATTATCCGGACGATAATAAGACGAATGAGGCGAACGGAGGAGCCGCTGTTAATCCAACACGACCTGGCGGACACCAAGCGACCAATCGACCGCCGCACGCATTCTCTGAGAATATGCAGACATTGGGACATACATTCAAGAAAAGTAATAATCGTTGTCATAATTATCAATATCACCAAAGAAATCAAAGAAATTGTGAGAGTGAACACAAATGCATCTATTCAGGTGCATATACAGAATCTTTAACATATCCAATGGTTCGCTAACGTACTATTAGTGTGGTTCAATGGAAAACTCTCATATCCACTCCATGCATTTTAGAAGTTTTCAAGACTGGCGTTCATATTAAGTACAGTATTTCCATCTTGAGCCCGGCGCTTATACGGTTTAAAGTTCTCTGCTGGCTTTTATCTCAAATCAAGTTTGCCAGCAAGTAAGATAGAGAAGCGGTTGCAGTTTCAGTTGTAATAACCAATATCTACCGTCTATGTTTATAATAAATTGGCATACGCATCGTTTGGCCACAGACTGATACACATATATATAATATTTTTAATATTTTGCTTATCAATATATCTCACATTTCTCTGGTTATTTTTTTTCGTTCATGCCAATCATATATCGCACGTTGCTTAATCTTATATTTTTTTATGTTTAGAAACAACACGGAATATTCCATTATCTGCTGCTACAAAGACGGTCTACAATAAGGATGAGTTGCTGAAACTAGGTGCTAAGACTCAGCAGGATAAAAAGACTGAGCTGGACAAGTTGTTTGACGAATTGCCAAGCGTGCCGCGGTATGTGAACCACGATTCTGAAGCAGTTCGCTCAATTAAGGAAGCTATGAGCGAGCTCTCCATCGATCCAAAGCCTAACCCAGCAACTATGGTGGCTGCTTCTACAAGTACTAGCAAACCAACATCTGTGGCTTCTCTAAGTGCTGACATGCACAAGTTCGCGGCTAGAACCTCCAGTGCTACTAATAAACCGACTACTGCTACCCCTCCAAGAGCCTCGGTATCGTTTGCATATTCATCAATTGGCTACGATAATGGAGCTACAGAGGCAGTTGATTTTTCTTTTGCGCCCACGGCACCTCCAGCCAGTCCAGTCAATAGGCGCTCTTCCCAGTACAATTACATTCCGTCGGGTAGCTCGCGTTTTGAAAGCGGGCAGCAATGGCTTGGCAGCATTGACCCGTATTCAAATCCGAGTCCACAACGGCTCTCCGAAGAATACAGACGTCCACCGCCATTCTACGGTCAGGCACAACCCAATGCACCGAGGCCACAGCCGAAAGTGCCAAAAAAAAGTACTTGTGTTGTATCTTAATTGTATATTATGTAGTTTAAGCTACAACTAAGAGGACTACATCGAGACCCTTGAGTCTCGTATGTTATCCTCTTCTGACCTTGCTGTTTGTAACATGTGACAAATCGAAGTTGCTTTAAAGCAATTATTGGCTCCTTTGGTTGAATCATTTTTCAAATAGCAAAAACAAAACCATATAAAAATATCAAATATGCAGTTTGATTGTAACGAGTTACCCTAAATCTCGCATCAATCATATTGTGAATTTGATTGATTTTCTTTTTATTTTTGTATTATGACCATATAAATGTGCGTAATTGCATGTGATGTGTTCATCATATTATTACCGATAAATATATACATATATGTTCAAAGGGCAAATGCAAATGTTCTCTGCACATTTGTAATTTAAAGTTTTTGTGAGTAAATGTATCAAATCATTAAAAAGTTTTGATAGAATTTTTGGTCCTTTTTTTAACATGTTTCATGCGTTAATTGACTTAATAGCAAAATGTATGTATTTTGTAAAATGCGTGTATTATGTAACATGAACTAGCTTACAAAAACTCTGCATATTATATTTATCAGTTAAGATCATATACTTGTTCAATGACTAAAACATATATTTTTGAATAAATCCATTTATTAATAACATTATTTTCGCATACTCTGAATTTTTCTCAATTTGAAAATATACTTTGCCAGACTGCTGCCAAGGTGGAAATCATTTATAAGGCTTATTTTCGGAAAATTTCACAAAAGTTATAATGATGTGTAAATAAATTGTGGTCCACACACACCCATAGATTAACGACACCTCATCTTTAAGTTGAATGGAAATTTTAAACGGATAACTGCAAACAGATAAAACATATTATTTTTTCTCTTTAATTTGTCTTTTTTCGCTACTTGAGCGTTAGAGGATAAACTTACTTTATCTTAATCCTGTCAAAGGTCTTTTATTTACCAAATCTGCTATTAGTATCGAAAAAAATTATTTACTATTGTCTTTGTATGCATATTTAAAACTTTTTTTTTTGCTTTATTGAAGGTGCATTTAAGAGTCTTACGAATTTTGTAAAAAGGAAGAGTAAAAGCTTTAGTCAGTCGAAGCCACTTCAGTCTTTATTTAATTTAATAATTACACAAGCTAACTTTATAAAAAAAATTGTAATCTCCATTTAATAGTTAATACATATAAAATAGACAAACTGATTTTTAACTCTGTACTATCCTGACAAAAAGAACATTCGATTTCAAAACTCAAAAAAACTCAGAATTATTAACTTAGCCAAGTTCATGACGCAATAATTGCATCATGACCAAGTTTATGTAAAAATAAATAAGAAAGTATGTAATAAATGCTTATATAAATAACTTTCAAAAATCTACAAAACAAAGTTGGCTTTTAAAACTTTTAAGTGTTAAATATGGTAAAATAATCATACATTTCGTAATATAGAGTTCTATTTACATTTACAAATCGAGAAATTTGTGTAAATCATAAAAATTTTAATACAGTGCAGCAATTACTTATCGATCGTGATTTAAAGAAATTGCAAAAATTGTTCGTCTTACGATCAACGTAGAAATTTTCAGTATGAACGCGCGGGACAGATTGGCCACGCCCACTGCCACACCGAATATAAATACATCCACAACAGATGCGCAAAGAGGAACCAGATTGGCGGCGCCGCTATCACCACACATGGCCGGAGTACGTCGTCGCCCCGGCGGCGATGGCGATGGTGGCCCCACTATCTGGAAAATGCCGGCATCTACGACGGCATCCCGAACAGCCGCAGCTGCACGTCTAGAGAAACCCACCATTGCCTCAACGTTGCGCGCTGCCAGTAATCGCAGCAAAGTATTGGCACAAAAGGCAGCGACTCCCCGTAAGACAAGGCTAACAATTGGCGGTGCCGGGGACAGAAAGTTCACAGATAAATTGACAAAGCAGCCGGAACGCTCATGGTTGCATCGCAAACCAGCTGGCGGAGTTTCAGTGCTAAAAAAGGATAAGCCGGCAGAAGTGCAAACCGAAGACAGAGATGAGAGTCAGACGGTTGTTTCCAGGTTGATGGAGACGGGCGTGCAGACAAACGAGGCGGAGATACTCAATCGCAGTCTGCTGGTTGGAGATGTTAAGCTGTTAATGCCGTCAGCACAGCTTGCCGCACAAATTGACAAGATGCGCTTGGAGACTAAAAAAAAGCTGGAGCGGCCAACAAAGCGTAAATTTGCTCCTCACGAACGGAATGAGGAAAAGCATTTGGATGAGCTCAAGGAGTTCATGGAGCGTAGTTACGTGACAAAGCGCACACCCAAAAAGCCACCGTCTATTATATATCCCAGCATTGATTCGAACCAATACAGAAACACGTTCAAGTCCATGGATGAGTTTTTTACACGCGAAGTTCCGAAGTCAGAGTCTATAACAAATATCAAGGAACGCATAAAGCGCAAGGAACAAGAACTTATGAGCATGTTCGATGATGTGGATTTAAATGAAAAGGTCGATTCCGAGTTTGAAGGCGAATAGATCCGATTTTTTTTGCAATAAATATAAATACTAAAAAGACGTGTACCTATATTGTTTAACTTTTATAATTACGTTTCTTGGTAAATTTTAATATCAGAAGCTTTTTACCTATTTACCTTTGTGGAGATTCTTACTCCAATATACGGTTTAAATACGGCTAAAATGTTTTTCGATGCCAAGGAATAAATGATTAAATGCCTAGGTTCATAATTACTGGATAAAATGAGCAATCACAATTTCAATTGCGCGCCAACACTTCACATATAATTTCTATCGATAACAACAGTTTTGTCAATCGATGTGTACACACTGCTTCACTGAGCTTATGTGACGGGTACACATTGTTTGCTACTCGGCTTGCCGGTTGTATATAGCCAAATATTTCAATTTATTTTCGACAAGCCAACCGTCCAGTTAAATGTCAATTCATATGTAAGGAGTTTATACATGACTCCTTCCCACATAAAAACAATTGCAGTGCTCGCTAAAGGCTGAGGGCTTCGAAACGCCTATATTTGGCATTTTATTACTACACCACTACAAATACATAAAACATATAGGTGAGTAAGTTGCATTTTGTAAATGTGAATCACATGCCTAGGACTCCGCCCAACAGGAAATGACACTGAAGGTAACAAAGCTGGCGCTCTCCAGTCGACTCATTGTCCTGGCGGTTCAGGTGGTGGCCAACTGGATAATACCCGATCATAAACCAGATGTATTTCGTATGCCAATGCCAACTCACAACTCAACAAATGGGCCTGTGCACTTGCTGGACAAGGTGGTAGTGTATTGCCTGGGCGGTCTGCGTCACTGGGATGGCGAATACTTTCTGCATATTGCCAACAATATGTACACGTATGAAAATACGTTGGCTTTTTATCCATTGTTTCCGATTATGATGCGTTATTTGGCCATGGCTTGCCAGAATTTGAATGTGCCACTGTCGATGGAATCGCTGACGCTGCTTGTGGCCGTAATACTGAATGTGTGGCTGTTCTGCGAGGCGGCCAACTTGCTCTATCAGCTGACGCAGCGTATTTTTAACGACTCGAACAAGAGCTGGAATGCGGCACTCATATTTTGCTTTAATCCAGCGAGCATTTTCTTTAGCGCTGTCTACTCTGAGTCGCTTTTCTCGTATGCAAGTTTATTTTTGATGTTGGAATGCGTCAAACCCAATCAACAGTTGAACTATGTGCGCATTTGCGCCAGCCTGACCGCTTGCATTATGTGCCGCTCGAATGGACTAATTGCGATTGGTTTTCCAGTTTATTTCTTTGCTCGTCATGTACTGTTAACCGTACACATCATTCGCTGGCAGCAGATCGTGAAGATGTCTCTGGTCGTGCTGGCACCTTTAGTTATACTGCACGCCTATTACTTTTATATATACCGGATGTATTGTTTGCCCAGCGTAAGAGTGAAACATCCGCTACACGTTCTGGAATATGCCAGCGAACGCAAGTATTTGGTCTCCGGTCAGGGACCGGAGGGATCACCCTGGTGCCAGTACACGATGCCTTTCCCCTACAACTATGTGCAGTCTAATTATTGGGATGTTGGCTTCTTGCGTTACTACCAGTGGAAGCAGCTGCCAAATTTTATACTAGCGCTGCCCATGCTGCTTTTCATGCATTGGCATTGCTGCGCATATTTGTGGTCTTTGACCACAAGGTGCTTTTCACAGACTGGCGGCTGGCGAGAGATGCTTAAGACACACAAGGCGTTGCCATTTGTGCTACACGGTGCCTTTCTTACTGTCGTCTGTGCACTGTTTGTGCATATTCAGGTATCTACGCGTCTGCTTGCATCGGCTACGCCTGTTTTCTATTGGTTTGCTGCAGATCATATGCCCAAGACCTTGGCCCAGCTCTCATTCCGCTCAAAGGGGGGCGCGATGTTTATATGGTGCACTACATATTGCGCTTGTGGCACTGTTCTTTTCTGCAATAATTATCCCTGGACTTGAAATGGAAGCTATCCACACTTGATTGCCAAAGAGACTGTATTAGAATTGGATAAGTACGTAAATATTTTTATAGATAATGTTGACCACCAAAAGCAATTGCAATTTGTTTACAAAGTAAATTAAATTAAATATATGTTTGAAACCAATTTTCGCGCACACATTTTATCGATAACTTTGAGTATCGTTAGCAACAATGCTATCAAATCGATATTGATGTCTTTGTGAACAACAATCTAAACAAACCAAAAGTTTTTGGCGAAAATAAGTTGAAACGCTACAAACATGGAGCAGCTTTCGGGTGTGATGATAATTATCATCATTGGCGGCGGAGTGCTGACCTTTGTGATGCTCTTCATATTTGCCAAGCGTCAGATAATGCGGTTCACATTGCGTAGTCGTCGGGGTCCTCACGTTCCCGTCGGCACCGATGCGAAAAAGGCACTACGACGCGAGATTGAGCGCCGACTAGATTGCATACAGAAGATAGCACAGGAGCCTAAACTGCTGTGGACCGATGCAGACAAGTATATTGTGCAACCGGAGCCGGAACAAGACTTACCGCCCTACTATTACCGCATGAAGGCAGTAGACGATGTCAAGTTGCTGGAGTCAGAGATTGCGCGCGCTGACGGCAGTACCAGGCACGCACACGAGAGCCTCCGTGCGTTTCTTTTGACCACTCTATCGGTCACACTAAACGGTACTGGCCAGCGCATAATACACCAGTTCTGCGACACATACGAGCACGCCCGGCACGATCCGAATGAGTTTGGTAAGGACGAGTATGAGGCGTATCATCATATGCTACTGAAGCTGTTGGAGGCGTAAGTGCTCATCTTAGCTCTCGTCAAGTATTGTGTTCATATATTGTCTCTTTTCCTGCTATAGTGCTAAGCAATTGAAAAACTACAATTCTAGAAAGGCATCCCCAGCGCGCACGCCACGAAAACAGAAAATGCACTCACTGCTGGATCCAGCACGACTGCGTCCCCCACCCTCCATTGAGCCACCCAACAACGAACTGACTGCCGGCCAGCACGCTAAGGTCAATATGACGTTGGGCTTACAGGGCGATGAGCTGGTTGCCGCCGAATTGGCCACCAATCCATTGCATTTACAAGCACCCGCTGAGCGAGATCTCATCATTCGCAATCGCATTAAGACGCCCACTTTGGACGACATTGTTGTCGATGTGGCGGATCAGCATCAGAATGAAGATACCGCTGTCAGCAATACTGACAATGAAATAAGGAGCATATCCTCTGTTCAGTTTCAGCGCAACTCTAGTGTAGTATAATTGTAAGTAATAGTCAATTTATGTTATAATTCGTCGCTAAATAAATTAACACAATAGATTATTTCTTGTCCTTGGCCAGATCGTCACACTTTTTTTTCTGTGCTTCTTCGGAACACTTATCCATCATCTCGGTAAATAAAACGAGATCTAATAGGCGGCAAGAGTAGCCTGTCTCGTTGTCGTACCATGAGATCAGCTTGACAAAGTTATCGTTTAGTGCTATGCAAGCCTTCGCATCAAATACGGACCCATAGCGCGAACCGTTTAAATCCGAAGAGACTACCTCGTCTTCAGTGTAGCCTAGTATACCTTTCAAATCACCGCACGCGGCATCCTTAATAGCTGCTTTTATATCGTCCATCTTGGCACCGCAACCCAGACGACACGTTAGATCCACCACCGATACATTTGGTGTGGGCACACGGAAAGCCATGCCAGTCAGCTTTCCATTTAGTTCTGGTATAACCTTGCCAACGGCCTTGGCAGCGCCAGTGCTGGCGGGAATTATGTTGCACATTCCACTGCGACCATCACGCCAGACTTTTTTGCTGGGACCATCAAGAATCATTTGTGTGGAAGTACACGCATGAACAGTCGTCATTAGTCCCTCTATAATTTCAAAATTATCGTGCACAACTTTGGCCATTGGTGCGAGGCAGTTAGTAGTGCAAGAGGCGTTCGAAATGATCTTCATATCTGGTTTATATTTGTCCAGATTGACACCGCATACGAACATTGGCGCATCAGCTGATGGTGCCGATATAATCACTCTTTCGGCACCAGCATCCAAATGTGCCTGGGCAGTCTTAAGAGTAGTAAAGCGACCTGTGCATTCAACGACAGTTTTTACGCACAAATCCTTCCACTTGATCTTCTTGGGATCCGTCTCGCCGGTCACTTGAATTTTATTTCCATTAATTACCAGATTTTGTCCATTGACTGCAATCTTCTTGTTGAAAATGCCGTGCGTTGTGTCGTAGCGAAGCATATAGGCCATGTACTTGGCATCCATGGATGGATCATTAATTGCCACAATTTGAACATCATGTCGTCTCAGCGATTCGCGTAGAAATATACGCCCGATGCGGCCAAAGCCATTAATACCAATTGCCGACATCGTCACCAAATTTACAAACAATACAAATTTCTGAAATTATACGATTACAAACTTATTTTCTGTGTTGAGGAAAAATTGAATGAATTTAATAAATAGTCAACCAGTTGTTTGTGCCCCAATACAGTTTATTTATGTAAAACAGAAATGTTTATTAAAAACTCATATATATCATTTCAATTTGAAGTATGGCTCAAGGTTATAAACTTTTTTTTATACCCTTTAATTTTGTCTCGAAGTGTGTAACGCATAGAAGGAGACGTCTCCGCTCTCCTAAAGTATACATATTCTTGAACAGTCTGTCCGTCGTCTATCTGTTTCTATGCAAACTAGTCTCTCAGTTTTTGATCTTGATGAAATTTGGCACAGATGTTTCTTTCTGCTGTTAATACTAAAATGTCAGAATCGGTCCACTATATCATATTGCTGCCATAGGAACGAACGGTCCAAAAAATTGTTTTTTGAGATATCAAAATAGTTTACAAATCGATGTAGTATTTTTATCTGACCAATCCAACCAAGTTTCATCAAAATCGGACCACTATATCTTATAGCTCCCAAATGATTTTTCAAATTTTTTTAAGAAGACCATTGCAAAGGTATAAACTTTATAGTATAAACTTTATAGTATAAAATTTATTGTATAAAGCTTCGGAGTGTCGAAGATTGCAATTTCCTTCCTGTTTTTTTTTTTATTTAATTTTTCAAACGTTTTTTAGGGGTTTCTTGAAAATTTTGTAAAGCTTTACCGATTAAGCTATGCAAATAAATTAGTCGATAATTTTGAATTTGTTGAATTTAATATTACGGCAAAAAAAAAAAATTCAAAATTTTTCTCAAATTTTGATACTAAAAACTAATATAGCTCAGAAAAGAAATATATTAACTAAAGATAAGTTCATAAAAACATTATAATTTTGAAACTGTTTCCACAGTGCTTCTAACAAGAATTATATGGAAATCAAAACCTTTACAGTGTTACCTCCAGTTTATCAAATTACCGAACAAACGGAACCCACATGAAAGGCTATGTGAAATCTATTGCATACGAGTTTGTGTATACCAGGTATGGGTGTGGGTAGGTAAGTTGGTATTTTGGGAATGCTGCTGTATAGAGCAGGGTATATACATACATATATGCGGTAATGGATAGAGCCATTCACACAGCCCGTACAGAAACACAAATCAAGCTGCAAGCCGTTAAACTTTCAGAGCCCGCCCCGCTGCAAAAATTGGACTACAAATTGTTGTTGGCCATTGCTGCTGCAGCAGCAGCAGCAGCGGCTTTCGCATAATTAACTGGCAAGCTATAAAGAAAGCCACAAGCGCAAGGCAAAGCAAAATAGCCAAAAGAATTTTCAGACTAGGCCAAGTGGAAATCTGCCGACAGTATGGAAAAGAATGTGGCATAAATGGCCGGCAAACTGCGTACGGCACAAAATTCTAATTTGAATAAATTACAAATGTAGGGTATATTAACAAGGCTCTGCGGGTATCACTAACATGCTGCTAATAGTTTGTCCAAAATTTGACTCCTCATTTGGATTTAACCTGGCTTTCATTGAGTACCAAATAAGCTTTTTACTCCAGTCGACGAATTGCTTGTCGTCACTTTGGACATTTCATCGTGTAATGTTTTGTGACTAAGGGATTTGTATATTTGGCGGGGCGGAGAAAACTATGATTACGTACATTAAGAGGCATCGTTGACTGGACTAGGGACTACCTACACTCTATAACAAAAGAATGATACTACGACACAAACAAAAATGCGAAAAAATATACTACTTGAGTTAATATTTTCGTTTTTAACTTTACGACACAGCGCATTAAATCTTGGAGGGTTTTTTTCATTTAAAAAGAGTAAAAAAACTAGGGTATAGTAAAGTCGATTTTATTTAGTAAGTAAAGCCAAAAAGCATAATTTTTGCTGAGCCTTTACTGGCATCTAAGTGGGCCATTGTTGGCCCAGCTCCGTTTTATTGGTTAGACACACATCTGCTTATAAATCAATCGAGTGCGGACCAGCAGCAGCTGCCAGGCCAAGACCATGGACTTAGTATGTATATTTTAACAAAATGCAAATGCGAATCCACATGACGCACACAACACACAGAAAATCAGCTGCGTCTGTGCCCAGGGCACCATTACTCACCTTTGTCTGTTGGTGGCCCCCGTGCATACCTGATGGTTTTGAAATACAAAAATGTACATGGCAAATGGAAGGGCAGCTCCAAGGGATTTGGGGTCTACTCTTACCAGCACCCTTCCAATAAAAGGAAAAAAGACACACTTTGTATGACGACTTGCTCTTAAACATTTAAATTGAAGTTTTGCGTGCCCAAACTTTATGTGCTGGGCAAATGCATATTTGTACTTAAGTGGAACCTTATTTCCCTTCCATTTCAAATAGATTGTCAACTTCGGATAGTTTTCTATTCGCAATTCGCGTGTGACAGCTAGCAACATTTAAGCTTAACTTGCAACAGGCAACATGTTGCCAAGAATTCGGCAAACCGAATACATTTTAACGCCCACTCATTCAAAGCGTTTTTCTGTCTCTCGGCTGCTCTCCTGGCCATGTCCTGGACGTGGTGAGTTTTGGCCAAAAATGGGGCCGCTGATTACGAAATTGTTAAAGATACCAACCAGCCGTTCGACTCGGCGTTGTGACGTTGTGCATATTATATTCATATTTGTATATTGAAACCGCATTCAATTTCAGCTATGGTGTCTGTTGCCGATCATAAACTGTGGCTAAATGGAAATTGAAACTCCTGCCAACAGATGACATTCAAAATAGCTTCATCTTGTGAAACCCCATTCAAAGTTCTCTCAGTCAAAGCGGAAACGGAAATTCATTGCAAATGCCAGGCGACGACATTGTTGCTTTGTTGTTTTGTTTTTTAATTTTTTTTATTTCTGTCGAAATTTATGTGCAAAAACTTTAAAATTGAAACTGTTTGCCGACTGCAGGGACATGAATAAAGTTTTGTATTAAACAAAAAAACATTTCAACCAAGGCAATGAAGTTTAAATTTTTAAAAGTTTTTATGCATTCGCAAAATTGTTAGCTATAACTTTCATGTCTGAACATCAATGAAAAGGTCAGTCTTTTTAAATTACAAATCTACATCAATGGGCTTTGATTTAAAGAGTTTTGGAATTTATGTAATCAATTGCATTATTTTCAAAACAAAAGGATCTTGATCTTTCATTTTTAGAGTGCTAGGAACTGACAATAACTTTAAGTTAAAGTTATAAAAATTTTCCAAAATATTTCAATAAATAATAAGTGAAATTTTATAATATTAATGTACCCATTGTGCGCTGCTACGCCCCTCCAACATAAAAATAAAAACAAAAAATTA
>JAWNNH010000770.1:0-400327 GCA_035043045.1 Hirtodrosophila alboralis | reverse complement strand
GCATACTTTTAGTTGCAACTAAAAGTAGGCAACAGTTTTTGACTGCCCCCAACTTTGTAAAAGTATGCAGCAAATTTTTTTTTGATTTTAATGCAGCGACCTTCTGCTGATTTCTGTTCGCCTGGTATTTCTGCGACTTTAGCGACCGAAAAAATTAAATTTCCGAACTTTTGGCTAACAGCAGGGTAACAGCCGAGCAACATAATGGTGACGTCACCTTAACAGAATAACAATAATTACAGTGGGTTAACTGCAAATTAACAGCAGCAGGTTATTATCAATCCTAATAAGAAAAATAGCTTCCATTTGGTCAAATTCTTGCGGATTTTGAAAATTTTAGGTGCGTTTGGATCGCAAGGAGCTACTCTATCTATTGCCATGTAAACATTATGGGGTCATCTAAGCATCCGGCACTTGTAAAATTTCAGTCTGGGCTTCAAAGAAAACATGCCGAAAACACAAAATCCCCAATATCTCGGAAACCACAAGGACGATTTGAATGTCCTTTGGTCAACTTATAGTGCACATCAAGACAACTTGTTTGCCACAGGACTCATCAGGATACTCAAACATACGGCCGAGAAATAAGCGTTTTTCTCTATACGAAAAAGTCCTGATTTCTCAGCTCCTAAAAGGACTTTCGTCCTTTCGAATACATTTTCTGATTTCGCCAGACAAGGACTAAATTCTGGCAAAAGGACATCAGAATCGTCCTTGAAATGGCGGAGTTATGGCCGTTTAAGTGATTTCAGGACCAATTTTGCTAGTAACCCCCTTACAAAAATTTAAAGCCCAATTTTTGAAAAAATTTGAAAATCCTTGAATGCCAATCGATAGTTCTGCTGCCTGTGAGTTAAAAAAGGCATATCCTTTAAATATCCTTTTTTATTTGACCGAGTTATGGCTATACAAAAATACTGCAATACTGCTGTAAAATAAATAAAACTTTATTTAAGGAAAGAAAAATACATTTATTAATCAATTGCCTAAAATAAGTACATAATAAACAATAATCTTTTAATATTAAATTCTTAGTAATAAGTATAAATATAAAATAAAAAATCAATAAAAATTAAAAGTTAATTAAAATATAGCGATTTCTGTTTTCCTGATATTTCAGCGAAATTAAATTTCCGAACTTTGGCTAACAGCGAAAAAATTCCGGAAATCCTTGAATGACAATCGATAGTTCTGCTGTCTGTGAGTTCAAAAAAGCATATCCTTTAATATTCCTTTTGATTTGCCTGAGTTATGGCTATAAAAACTGCCCCAATGGGGGCAACTATTTGCGATTATTAAATTGTAAATTTTAAAGAGCGTACTATTTAAATATTCACTTTATACATATCTTGCTCTTTGTCATTATCCATTTATAAAATGTGCAAAAATAAAAAAATTGTCAACATCAAATACAAAAATAAACAATAATAACAGATGAGTTGCTTTCTCATTCATAAACAAATCGTACACAGTGAGAGTGAGGAGAGAGACAGACAAGAGTGTAAATTTAAAAACATTTTATAAACAGTTTATACTATAAATTTATATTATGCATTTGCTATTTTGATTGTGGCATGTGATAGCCGACTTTGAGCCTTTGTTAATATAGCTGATTATGTTGATAAGCGCATTTTGATTATGACTGCTAATAATAGATGCACTTCAAAGATCAATATACCCCGTCAGACACGTGTAATACTAAATGCAATTCAATTAAGCATTTAAAAAAAAAACCTGAATCGTGCCAAACCGCAAAAAATACCCTAATTTTAAACTGATTGAGTGTCGTTT
The DNA here is from genome assembly GCA_035043045.1 of Hirtodrosophila alboralis. Lineage (NCBI taxonomy): Eukaryota > Metazoa > Arthropoda > Insecta > Diptera > Drosophilidae > Hirtodrosophila > Hirtodrosophila alboralis. The sequence continues at coordinate 398,536 of JAWNNH010000770.1, read as the reverse complement.
GTATTTGTATTCAACGAAAGTAATTAAAGATTACTGTATAGTCGAGGTCAAACAGTAGTATGGCATGCGAAAAACCCGGTTTGAAACCAGATTTAATACATTATATATGTTTGAAAACGTTTGTGACTTTTAAATCAGCATTTTGTTACAGTTATTAACCTGTCTTGAGTACTCTTGGGTTCAGAAATTTCAGCTATAGTTGTCTATGGTCATGATCGTGAAATATGTTTAGCTTGTTTTTTATATTTTTGGAGTGCTGCCAAATGACAAACGCTTTGAATTTTAAATAGAAAACTAAATACAAAAATAAATGAAAAACAAAATAAATCATTTCATAACAAACACGAATTAGCCACGTGACCCAAGTAATATTTATTAGTTAATAATTCAAAAAAAATATCAAGATTTATTACTTGCAAAATATATATTTGAACACAAACCTAAATTTTAATTTAGCAAAGCAAACGTGTTCAGTAAATAAAAAGGTTTTTTTTTGTATCTAGGTTAATCTAAACAAGGTTATATATTTTGTTATAATCATGACTTAACAAAATAACAGCAAATAATTTAAAAATTCATTCTTCATATTTAAATTTCTGTATATTTTTTAGGGTATTGCAATTTTATCACTATCATAATATATACTTGGCACACAAAACATATGTTGACCCCAACAGAGTGTGATCTATGTATTATATAGATGACAAACAAACATTCGATCGAAAGTTCAATTTTATAAAACACTATTTTCGTTTTTTATGCTGGCAAGTTATATTTTTTATTTTTAAATAATTTTATTTATTGACACACTTTTAAAAATTTGTTGATAAAGCTGTTGTTAATATGATAGGTTGAGAATAAAAATATATTAAAGCGTATGCCTTCATTATTAAATTAGTTGTTATGGGAGCAACTTATATAATTTGCAACTGTCTGATAATTTAAATAATAACAATCTGTCTGTTCAGAATAAGCTAAACTTTAATAAATGAGCTAATTTATTAAAGTTTTCAGCTTGAAATAACATAAGAATTATGTACAGAATATTTGAATATTTAAAATACATTGTATTCTATTGTTATCTATTCAATTCTCGTTATCGAGAGTGTTAAATACCGAGAGTTAATCATATAGAACAGGTCTCTCAATGGACTTTGGTAGAAGGCAGGTCGATCACAATCACTTTCACCACCAATGCCAAATGGCAATAATTGGCAAATAGAATGCCAACACACATTTTGACAAAAGTAAAGATTATCTTTAGCATGGGACTCAATCGTAATCAAAGTTGTGTAGGCTCAAACTATAGTCACAACTATAAAAATCAAGTAATCTTATCAATATTCATGGAACGTATATATATTCTGACTATATCACAAACTAATTCGACAGGACAGGCCCTATTGAGAGGCCAATTACAATTACCCGAAGTCCGCAGAGATAGAGAGAGAGAGAGAGAGAGCGGTCACACTTGGGGCCCCAACACCGTGGGGCTGTGGATCGGCACTCGCAGTATGCATCGTAATTCCGTGCCGTGAACAACGTAAAAGTTGTGCGGTTTAAAAATAAACTTGGCAATAAAAATATATAAAAACGCACGCGTATAAATAAACTAAGTATATTGTTCCGCATTTTACGTTAATTGTGCACAAATTATCGGTAACAAATGACGGCCATAATAGCCACCGAGGAGACACCACCAGCGGGAGGAACAGTCCAAGCACATAACCCAACGGAACCACCAACAAATTCAAATGCAGATCCCGAGGATAATACGCTCGATGCTATACTAAAGCATATTGGACAGTTTGGACGCTTTCAGTTGGTCATCTTTGTGCTGATCTGTTTGCCCATGATGTTCCATGCCATGTTCTCTGTGACATATGTTTTCACGGCTGGCACCGTGATGCACAGGTGAATTTACATGGAATTAGTGAGTTATTAGGCAACCAGTCACCAAAAAAAAAAAAAAAACTTTTACAAATCAACAGATGTAACATTACAGAATGTGATAGTCCTGAAAGTCGATACGACGAGATCTGGACAGAATATAGCATACCACATAATGGCAAGGATCTGGACAAATGCAATCGCTATGATAATTCTCAACTAACGGGCTGGGATCAATTTCAGAATATATGTCTATCCGACAATTATAACAGGGACAAGATTGAAAGATGTCCCGACAACAATTTCATATTCCGCGATAAAGAACTCACCATTTCCAATGACGTGAGTATCAGAGTTCGCTTGCGATTAACCACGTCAACGCAAAGTCTATGGGAGCCCCGAGACTTATCAGCCAATAAACACTAGACTCCGACAATCATGGACTTTGATAATAAGTCATCCGATTTCTGCACATTTCACTGGACCAAAAAAAACAAGATTTTGCGAGTGTAGCGAGAGACTGAGCAGGTTCATTACGTGTCTTATAAATTATTTAACACTTATTTATATTAGAAAAATCTAATCAAATCCAAATCTAGCGAGTTCAACGACTAACTAAGACATAGTAAAAAGGTTTTTTTTTATACTTGTAAGTAGTTTATTATCTCTATTGATCAGTAATGTATTAACACTCGACAGGGGCCTCAATGGGTAGTACGATAAGACTGGGACAGACAGCTGTAGACCTTCTAGTAATAATTTTACACTTAAAAGAAAGTAGTCGAGTTCATTGATTAGCGTTAAATGAATGAAATTATTATTTTTTTAAGTAGAAAAAATTATTTATTTATAATTTTTATAGAGATGCTAAGTTTTTTCAACTATTTTGATTAAGTGCAAGAATATATTCGCAAATAGTTGCATAAAATTTGCTGAATTTGTTCGCGCTTTTTTTTAAACTCATTCTGCATATCACATTCTCAATTCTAATTCGTGAATTAATTTCGTCAAATCATGAATGTTTTATTGTAAGTCAACATTTACCCTCTATTATAAATTGCTGTTGTTTTCATTAAACACACTCATGTGCCCTTTGTTACCAAATTAACTAGATTTTTTACACTGTTTAACATTTAAATATGTTCATATTTACATTAATCTGATAATTTTGACAATATTTACGTTCATCAACTGAATCAACAGACCTTGGTAGACCTCATAACATTTATTGAACTACATTAACATTGTAAACTTTTACACTGAGGGAAAAATTACGTTTGAAAATTAAGAGCTATTGATCATTTTTTTATTATTACTTCGATCTCAATTAATTATTTGTTAAAAACGCTGGTTCTCGATTTATACTCTTCTCTGATTACATAAAAAAAAGTTTTAATTTTACAATTATAAATTTAACAATTTGATAAACAATATGACAGCCTTTTTTTTTTTTTTTTTTTTTGAAACATTTAATTTTACTGTTATTTCTCAACATCTTACATTGTTTTTATTATTAACCAGACTTAATTTTGTTATTTTTTTTTTGTTATTTTTGTTTGTTAAGTTTAATATGACAGCAAAATGCTAAATTAAAAAATAATTAAAAAAAAAAAAAAATAATAATAATAAAAAATTATCAAATGTTGCATACTCCTAGGCGCAATTATTTGCAGATTGCCTATAATTTTTAAATGGTTGTAGAATCTGTATATAAGGCCAAAAGGTTTCTCATATTAAATTAATTTTTTTTTTTTTTTTTTTTTTTTTTGTTAAATCAAATGCAAAGAATAAATGAAGACCAAAACTTTCTTAATAACAAAACATAAGCGTAACTAATGGTCGTGATTTGGGTACTTTTAAAAGATTTTTTTCTTAGTGTAATGTTTTGTTGGGGAGCTCTAAAAATAAACGAGCATATCTTTAGAATCTCTCAATATTGTTTACGATAATAAGCATAGTGTAACTAAAGTTCATTTGATAAGCTCAAAATTTAACATTGTATTACTTTAATAGCATGTAAACTTAAGATAAACATGTCATAAGCCATTAATACATATCTTATCTGGACTGAGTGTGGGAGACTTTTGACACAAATTTCAGGGGCAATTTCGAGTACATTTTAGATTAGATATGCAAATAAGAAAAAGCCATAAATAGCAGACACATTGACTACTTAAGTGAATAATGAGCTGCAAAACAAATCTATTGTTACACTAATTTATTGCGAAAACTTTTCCATTATATATGCATTGTTGGGGGGTTTTATTAAGTTGTCTATAACTTTGCCACTTAATATGGCCTTTCGGAAACTTTTTATAGTTTGGAATTTATTGCGATGATGAATGGAAATTATCACTTGTCGGCACAATCAACAATCTCGGACAATTCTTTGGCATACCGCTTGGCGGCTTTGTGGCTGATCGGTATGAATATGAGTATATAGAATTAATTATATAGAATTAAAATATGGAATTTTTCCATTACTTACAGTTATGGACGCAGCTTTTCCATTGCCTTGGGCGGCATTCTGGGCGCATTGCTGGGCATTGTGCGCTCCTACTCTCCCAACTATGTTTGGTTCCTGATCTTTGAGTTTCTGGATAACATGACCAGCAGCACTTTGTACTCGACATGCTTCATCATTGGCATTGAGCTGGTGGGTCCCAAGCGTCGAGTGCTTGCCTGCAGCATAATAACCATATTCTATGCAGTGGGTGAAGTAGCGCTAGCCATGTTTGCCAAGCTCTGTCAGGACTGGCGTACTCTCCTACGGGTAACCTATATGCCCTCGCTGATCCTTGTCGCCTATTTCTGGATTCTGCCCGAGAGCGTGCGCTGGTTGCTGAGTGTGGGCAAAGAGGAGCGCGCCAAGGGCATCCTGCGCAGAGCTGCAAAGGTAAATAAGCGTAAGCTATCGGAAAGTGTGTTGGACAAATTGGTGATTGCAAACCGGGATAAACTGGAGCAAGCCGCTGAGAGCAAATTCCCCATCCGTGAGGCTTTCAGCAACTTCAAGTGGCGCATTGCAAACTGTTGCTTGTGCTGGATAGTCCACGTGCTGGTCTACTACGGGTTGAGCTTGAATGTTGTTCTGCTGGACGGTGATAAGTACAACAATTTTGCATATATTGCACTGGTGGAGATTCCGGGCTTCTTTTTGCCCCTCCTGGTCATGGATCGCTTTGGCAGACGCTACTCTCTTTGTGGGCTCATGTTGCTCAGTGGCTTGTGCTGCATTGGCACCATATTTGCGGGTGGGGATCAACAGATCCTACAACTGGTGCTCTTTTTGGTGGGAAAACTGACTATTACAGCCAGCTTCCAGGTGCTCTATTTCTTTGCTTCAGAAATCTTTCCCACCAATTTGAGAAATAGCTTAATCAGTTTCTGCTCGATGATGGGCAGATTTGGTTCCATGCTGGCACCACAGACGCCGCTTTTGGTGAGTCTTGGCACATTTACTTAAATATTTCTATTAAAACTTCTTTTTTGACCTAGGCCAAATATTATGCGAATGCTCCTGCCATTCTCTTTGCCAGTGCTGCCATATTCAGCGGCTTTCTGACGCTGTTCTTCCCCGAGACCACAAATCTTGTATTGCCCACCACGGTAAAGGAAGCTGATGCAATTGGAGTTAAGAAGAAACCTCCAATGGATCAGAACATCAGTCTACCTGCATAATAGCCTCAATTTAAACTATAAGTAACTTTAGTTTTAAGTCTACCACAAGACAGTTCAAAGACATATCTATGCATTATTCTATATTATTAAATATAACATATACAAATTGCAGATTTGTAAGAATATAAATGAAAAATTTATTTTTCATTGGAAAACATAATTTTTATAAGTTTGACAACTTGAACTGAGTTTTAATTTAATTTTTAATATTAATTGCGTTAATTACTTTGTGTAAAAAACTGCGTGATAGATTTATTACCCGCTGTAGCATTTAAGGTGCTGTTTAGCTGCTTCTTGGCATTTGATGGCGATATTTTCTTGTTGCTTGAGGAATTTACTGTACGTACCTCCAGTTGGTTGAGCTCACGCTGAAGTTTTCTGGCCATATGGAAATCCAAATGCTCTGGCATATCCACACTCTTAATATAGGTTTTGCATTCAGAGCAGAGCTCCATGGGTGCACTACTGCAGCTTGCAGGTGGTTCAGGCGCCTGTTTAGCGGCCAGAAATTTGGTTATGCTGTTAACTGGCATTGAGGTAGCTGTGATAGTTGTATTCGATCCGCTTGATTTTTTAGTTTTCTTGGCAGGCACAGGCTTTGCCGTAGGTGAAACAACCGACGCTGTTGTAGCGTTCAGTCGATTGCGTTGGGCTTCCTCGCGCTGTTCCACGCGCAGCTCACGACTCAATTGTTGCGCAAAGTGATGATCCCGATGGGTTTGCAGTGTCTTGACATCATCGGGTATTTGAGCACCACACTCATCACACTTGACCATGCTTATAAGACCTTCACGTAACTCGGGTTGTGCGTACTCAGCATAACTGCTCGTGTAGTCTTTGGATGGTGGTGATTCCTTCGAATTTACATGTTCAAATTTACGTTTTGATGTTGAGGGTTGCTCATCCAGGGGCTCAACAAGTTCTTGTGATTCAATTTCATCCAGTTCGGCGGCCAATCCTCGCATATCCGACGAGTTACTGTCTTCAGCTATAGACTCATTTGACTGTTCTACCGTATTGTTTACCTCCTTTTGCTGCTGTAAATATTTGGCAAAGAAACTTTCTTTTAATTTTGGCGGCGTTGAAACTGGTACGTTGTTATCGCTGGTATTTTCTGGAACGGAGGCTTCAATCAATTTTCGCTTATAGTTCTCAAAGAAACTTTTCTTTACTGGAGCTTCCGCCTCTACAATCTTAGTTTTTCCATCATCATCTTCTACCATCTTGACTTGCGGCTCATTTTCTTTCTCGTTATTGGTTTCTACATCATTCTGCTTAGTTATCGCATTCGCTTCGGATTTATCCTTCACATTTTGTTCGCCTTTTTGAAAATAATTTGCAAAAAAACTCTTCACTTTAGCCTCTTCGGTTTGTTTCGGTTTCGGTTCCACATTGGTCTTTTCCGTGCCCTCTTCCACGCTGGTGCGACGTTTCTTGGCCGCCTGATTGGCAAACATAGTTTGCAAACTGTTTTGCGCACTGGACGCAGTTTCAAACTTGCCCACGCTGATGCCTAGAAATTTGATGGCATTATTGAGAACATTTTCGCTGCCCGGCCGCAGAAATGTCTTTGTATTGGTTTTGATCAATTCTAGTGCTTGGCTGGCTAATATCTCCTGATTACATTGATTGAGCGCCGAGGAACGGGAGCTTGCAACCTCTTCGCCATCGATGTCCTGCACATACTGTACACCCATATGCTTAGCTCTGCGATTATTTTCAATGAAATCCTTTTCCAGACGATCGTTTATCTCGCTGGCTAGCTCGTTAAGCCAGTGTTGTAATGTTTTTAGACCTGTTATGTTGTTGCGACCCGGAAATTTTTTACAGCTGCCAATACTCTTCGAATAGAATCTCGGCGTGACAGCTTCTAGGTCAATACCGCGTGCAATATTATGTAACCAGGTTCTGCAATGTATTAAAAAGATATAAATTTAGCAGTTACTAATTTAACTGACATAATTCGAATTCCACATATTTTCTAAAGCTTTCACTTTTACGAAATCTGAATTCGAAGAATGCCACCTTTATTAGCCAATTTCTTACCCATTTTTCTCATCTATCTTGCGATGTAGCTCTGTTTGGCTGTACTTAAGCACCTGGCCCAAAAACTTTACGCCCAGCGTCTCACAAACCGTCTCACCAAACTTTCCACCCAATCCTTTTATTTTGCCCACGGGCAGTTTGTCAAACAGCGCGGGTATCTCCGCCAGCGGTAGAATTGTCTGTTTGTTAGGCTTGTTCATGCCCGCTGCCAGCTTGGCTAGGATTTTATTGTGAGCAATGCCCGCCGAGCATTCATAGCCCGTTTCGGCTTTGACCGCCGCACGCACCTCACCCGCAATGCATGCCCCAATTAGCAGTCGTAAATCGCTCTGGCGGACAGCGGGCAAATCATTGGCATCATATACAAGCATGTAACGATCATCATCTACATAAGGATTACCAAATCGATTTGTAATCTTATTCACATATTCCCCAATGTTGTCGAAGCCAACGGCGTGGGTATTGACCAGCTCCTCTGGCTTTAAAGCAAAGGCGCCCTGCAAAATCAAAAGATTTTTAAAAGTTCATTTACATTCTTGGCTGAGCTGGAAAGGAACTGAAATTCATTTAGGATTATGTATGTTAAATATATAACTGGGGCTAATAGAAATACTACGCATTCATGAAATATTTTGTCTGAACTTTCAACAAAGCTACTTACGGTCTGCAGTTGCTGCACGCGTTGGTTCACTGTATCCGTAATGTCCAGATAGGCCTCATCCACTGAAGCACGTTCCAAAAGCTGCGTAAAGCGCTGGAGCACATTTGCCACCTCCTTGCCCGCATCGCGATATTTGCCCGTGTCCGCCTTTTCTCTTATGCTGGGCACCGTGCAGAGAATTATGTCGTGGCACAGCTCTTTGGCCTCATCGCCGCGCATATGACGCGTTACACCTTTGGCGCGCGCCGCATAGTTGACGGCTATGATGCCACCACCGCGCCAAGGATTGTATTGCACGACGGCTAGTGGCTTTCCTTGATATTGAGGCTGGTGTTTCTCCTCGACTTGGCAGAAAAAGCAGTCCATGTCCACCAACAAAATCACTCGATCATATTTGTTTTGCATGCCAACAAAGGCACGCGCTGAGCTGCTCATAGTTATGATTTATAAATATTTAAACTACTCTGTTGAAATTGCGCGTTTAATTCCGAAATCTACAAGCGCGACCGGCAACAGCTGATGATGAGTGTGAGTGGGACAACTATATTGCACAATAGTGCTGCCATATGACTCGTATTGTGAATCAGCTGTTTTATTGTCCACAAGCCTTCTTAGCCAGGTGGCAACGTTGTCATTGGAAAAATGTAAACAGGCGAAATCAATTTGTGTAATAAAAGTATTTTGGCAGTAAATACATTTAATAATTATGTGTGCAAGTGCTTAAAAAATTGCAAATAAAAACAGAATGTGGATTATTCGCCTAAACATATAAGCCAAATGGCATAAAGCTGTAAACAGCCAAAAGACGCTACTTCCGCTGTAATTTTAAATGTACGAACGAATTGTTTGAATAATTAATGCTAAGGGAATGAGTATTAAATTGGAGTGTAATGACGACGTGGTGTTAATTAGTCGATATGTAAATGTATTTATAGTGTTTCAATTGCGGCTTATTATATAAACTTTTGGCAAACCGTAGAGCTATTGATTTTTTGAAATGCCGCTTGCCAAATGCAACTCACACTCAAAACACACCCACTACACACACACACATATATATACATACATACAGATTTATTCACTCATTTGGGTTAATGCACGCATTCATTCTGCTTTATTATCAGAGCAATTATTGATTTACGTTTGACCTAAGGCCTCTTTATGACTGGTCAAAAATAGAATATTCCGTGCCGTGCCAAGATCTATTTCCGGTTTTTGTTGCTTTTGCTGAAATATACGCCGGTTGGGCTCTTATGACCCCCATTTTGTGGGTGCGTCATTTCCAAAATTTTGTTTCTCGTCTCTTGATTTATTCAGCTTTTTACGTGTGCTCACTTATGACTTAATTAGATAAACGCACGTAGACACTACCCAGTCCCAAATCAAGTGGCAGTTATATTTATTGCATGCCTAAATACTGTGACAGCTCTTGATGTCCAAGCGATTTGCGTTTCGAGGTGTGTGTGTGTGGGAGGGTGTGTTGTGTACATTATTGTGACCTAATTTTGCCTGGTATCTGGAACTGCCAGGTGCAACACTGACCTGTAGTATAAGGTCATGTATATTAAAAATCGCTTAACTGTTAACATAGTGAGTTAGTCTTAGGAAAGTATTAGTATGTCGTTATTGAGCGTGAAAATCATTAGAATATCAGTACCTATATTATCATTTAGGGATTTCATATTATAAATAAATATAGATTTTTTTCTATAACTATTATTACTTTATTTAACTCTTATATTAATTTAATTTAGATAAATACATGAAGTTTTTATTTTTGCTTTGTAAACTCCAACTGATTTTGAATACCCCTATTAAAATAAATAATGAATTTCCATATTTGATTAACGTCTGTGACCCGCATATTAATACAAAATGTTTATAAATTAAATTGTGGTAATCCTAGTTGACAAACCATCTAGCTCTACTTGAATTACGTGATTACTGTCCCTGTCTACAGCATAAACTCACAATTATGCTAATGGCTTACGCCCACGAGAACAGCAGCAATCACTTGACCGAACCCCGCAGTCAGTAGCAGAACCAACCCACTCAGTCTCGGCACTCGTCATCATCGTCTTCACTTTTGGGGGTATTTACAAGCTGACAACTCGTACAGCCAGACAGTCTGTGATGACTGCCGGACGATGAAGTCACTGGGGCGTTATATCGCATTGCAGAATTTTATTTGATTCAATTGTTTTCAAGTGTTTCGCTTTCTTCGCTTGCAGTGACGATAACGTCGCCATGGTGAAGATATTGCAGGCTTATAACTTTGCCAAGCAGCAGACATATGCACTCAATGGAGACATCTTGGCGGCCACCCTGATTGGCAACAATCGTATTGCCATCAGCAGCGCCGAACAATTCATAGAAATCTATGACATAGCTGGTAAGCAGCCGCAACAGTCCGAGCAACCGGAATTTGTAGCGCAAGAGGATCTAGCATCTGTTGGAGCTACAGGAGATTCAGCATCACCTACGCCAGCGAACGATGAGCGCATGCCGGCAAGGTATACATTGGCCACTGTGGGTGAGGTGGTGCAGCTAATCTACTGCGAGGCAGGTAAGCAAAGGAATTTTATATAAAGTGTCCAATGCATATTCCTAATTTACTTTCTTTAATGCAGGTAAATACCTTCTGACTCTTGAAAAGGAACAGGCTGGCAGTCCGGTGCACTCGAATAGCACTAGCATTAGCTGCACTTCAAGCAGCAATAGCAACACTGTTTGCTCCGAGGATGATACAAAGATGTTTGTGCGCATTTATGCAAACTTTTGGAAGTTTCCCGATGCAAAGCTCAATGAGCTGCCCATCACTATACGCATTGCCTCGATGACTACACCCAAAACGCCGTTGGTGGAGAGCATTGATGTGATTGAACTGCCATTGCGTAGTCCGCCAGAGCTAGTGCAATGCTGTCAGACATCGGGCAACATTATAGTGAGCAGCAGGGATCGTATATATCTGTATGAGTACACGCAGTGCGTGCATGAGAATACTCAGCCGAGATTCTCGTTTATCGATTTTCTGCCCTTTAAGTTCTTTGTGCAGTTGAATTTTGTGCCGTTGAGATTATGCCTCGCCGAGAATGTGATTGCCTGTCTTAGTCATCGCTATTGTGTGGCCTTCAAAGTGGTAGATGCGCTGGCCAACAAGGCTGCAGCCACATCGGTGGCCCATGATTTGAGTTGCCTGGACAATGATTATGCAGGAGATGAGCCATTGTCCGAGTCGCTAAGCTTAGGCAGCAAGGCGAGCGCGGCGGCTGTCAGCAGCACACACAGTCAACAAAGCTGCGACAGCGACTCGCTGCAATCCACCAGCAGCGCCAAGCCAGCTTTGGCCAATGGTTCAGGCTTGGCTGGTCGCACTCCGTTGGATTTTAATGTGGCACGGCTGGTGAATACCGCCTATGGGCGTGAATTCGAACCAGAGCTGCGTTCCCAATGGGATCAGTGTGAGAATGGCAGCAATCGTTGCGGTGGTCAGGAGGATAACACACAAGAGATAACCATCACACCACAACGGGCTGCCGATATTAAAATCAAACTCATCAACGAGGCAAAGGCAATGAATGTGAGAGGCCTAGCAGCTGGCGGAAGCAATCCTTTAGAAGATGCATCCGTACAGTATGATGTTCGCAAACTGCTGCAGATATGCATGAAAACTTCAGAGCCTCAGTCGCGTATGCTGGATATATTGCGCTGCATGGATCTGAAGGCCATTTACCAGCGGAACAGCGAACAGCAGCTGGAGGAGGATGATGAGTACGACATGGGAAATCAGCAGGTGCCCAGCGCTGTGACCACTTTCAAGCATGCAAACCGGCGAACACTGAAATCCTCGCAGCATCAGCGATGCGTGGGACACGCCCTGCTCGTTGCCAGCAGTGTGGATGGTTATTTATATCAGTTTTGTGCTCAGGGCAAGTGGTATAGCGAGAACGAAAAGCCTGTGGCCAGCTATAGCTTTACAGCGCCCGTGTTGCACGTGCATATTAATGATTATGTCATCTATGCTGTCACCTCGGAGTCAGTGGAAACGCATACCTCTCGCATTGGCCATAAGCTCTTTCACAATCGATTTGAGTACCCAAGCATTGGAGGTCTGTTCCCAGAAGAGTCCTCGCCAGATGTGAGCTCAGCCATTGCTGTCATTGGCCTGGCCGCCTTTATGCATGTCCAGTTCGTATGCATCAATCGGGAGCAGCTGGTACTGATCACAAATGCGGCTTTGGAGCTGCACAAGCGACGCAGTACTGGTGAGGTGGCTGTGGTGGCCGTTAAACGCAACATTGCAGCCAGATTTCTGGCAGAAGCCAAGGCTAAGCACAGTAGCTTGCTTAGGAGCAGCAGCACCGCTGCCCAGTCTTCAGTGGTAAATGAATGGACGCTATACAGCTTGGAGGTGCCCAGGGTAGAGCACATTGTTGAAGATCTCGAAGGTATTGCCGAATCGTATCGCAGTGCAAGCAGCTCTAATTTCTATGATCTCATGGAGGAGGCGCACGTAATGTTAAGATTGAGCGTTACACTTCAAGGCGAACGTTTGGGCTTGGACAGGGAGCAAGAGCTGCGGAAAATGTTTATGGCCAATTGTCGAAAACTGGCAGACTTTTCAATTCGGTAAGCAAGTTATGACTATGACTTAATACCAGAAATTTATTTTTAATTTTTTCTCTAATGTTATCCACGACAGCTCCAACAAACAAGAGGTTTATCTACAAGCAACTGGATTTTATAAGATGTGTCAACTGCAGCTGGTGGACATTTATAATAATTTCATCGCACAGTTGGGAGACAGCGATCAAATAGTGGAGACGTCACAGCTAGTTGGTCTCATCTATACCGTAAAACTGTTTTTGCTTGGACTAGGAACGGATCGTCTGAAGTCATCGTTTTTGCATCAGACTGTGTCACCGTATTTTACTCCAGCTCGTGTCTTACAACAGGGCTATAAGCAGGTGCCACTCTCTATGGAATTTCTCAACATGTTTATCCAACATGCACCCTCGGATATACCCCAGATAATGCTTAGCTCACCTGTGGTCGCAGATGCCATGAGCGGAGAGCTGATCAACCATCTGAAGTACTTGACAACGCTGTAAGTAAACTGAAAATTGTCAAACTGTGTCTAAGGCTAATCAGAGTACCCTTCAGCTCATCCGATGAGAATCTGCTTTTGGCTGTAACTGCCTGTCGCATGTCCAACTATCTGCTGGCCCAGGAAATTATATCCAAGTCTACGCGTCGTACTTTGGCTATGGCGCTGATTAAGCACAAGAATGTTCTCTTTGATGACAGTACTGTGTTATACCAGAGACGCCAGCAACCGGAGCAGCAGCAGTCACAATTGTCGGCTCGTAAGCGTTCCCGTCGTGGCGCCACACAAACTAAGTGCAAGTCTTCAGGCGGATGCACAGCGACACCAACGCCGAGTGCAATTGTTTCGTTTTCGGATTTCTGCGAAACCATCTTGTTGGCCAACGAGCAGCCTGCACTAATTGAGGCCATAAGTGATGCCTTTATACACGCGTTGTGCATTGAACACAGCATAACACTGGACGTCGTACTGCAGCTTTTTCTCAACTATATTGCCTCGCATATTGGACAGAAAGGCTATCAAACCTCACAGAAGGTTTTTGTCAACATATTACAGGTTTATTATTATGATCTCTACGATGTTAGTTCATCGCTTCAGCCGCATGAGGTTCGCTCGCAAACACCACCTCAGTTAGACGATGACTACGATGAGGAATGCAGCAGTTCACGTGCGCCCTCTCTGCACAGCGAAGCGGATGTCCAATCTTTGTCAAGTTCATGTGCCAGCTCAGCCCCTGATGAACGTTCTATAAGTGGACGGCAGCAACGTATTGTATATGATCAGCTGCAGGAGCAACAAGGCAGTTCGCCCTATCAAAAGCGTAGCTCAAATGCTTCGCTATCGCAGCCACAACCGGACGATGATGTGGCTGCCACCAATCTGAAGGGCCTTAAAATTCTCTTTCGCATGTATATGGGTCGTTTAAAGGCTTTGAGTGATCTCATTACCGATCTGCAATCCGCTGATGTAGAGCAACAAAGCAGTCGCGAGGATTTTCTTAATCTACGCATGGAATGCATTGCTTATATGGTTGGAATGGCGCCCAATTACTGCTCGAAGCCCAGCGTACGCAATGTCAATGATCCTCTATCCAAGTTCGTCTTTGTGCCCTATATTCCCGATTATAAACTGGCCGAGGGCGATGAATACGAAAAGCATATAAAGAGCTATATACGGCCTATTCCATGTTTGTTGGAGAGACCGCAGTACCTGAATCGACTGCCACCCTTTGAGCGTAGCGATTTCAGCTATCCCAAAAAGGATGAGGGCGAATTTGAAGTGCGTTTTACGGGCTGGCACAATGAATTGTTGACCTTGACGCTGAAGATTCAAAGTCTCCTGGCTTCCAGCAAGGTTGATCGTGAAATTATTTCGGAATTTTTGGCTTTTATACAAAAAACGCCGCATTTAATGGGCATTGATAGCTTCTTGGTAATAATATTACCAAAAAATCTGGCTATAAACTATATGTTGAGTTTTTGTCCCGCTTATTTGTGGCAATATGGCAAGGTGAGTCCATCTTTTTGTATATAAATATTAATTTTTTAATAATTAATTGCGTCTTGATGCTTTCAGTCCTGCGGCTTTACGCCCAAACATTGGGAGTCGCTACTTCGCAAGATATTAAGCAAACAGGACGTGCTACCCAATTGGAAAACACACATTGCAGGTATGTGGACAAATTTAAATTTAATATTTATTTGTACAATTAATTATCATTTAATTTTTCTCTGTTACACAGAAATACTTAACAATCTGGTAACGGAACTCAGCTTTGAGGAGCTGCTTCAATGCTTCCCCAGCGAGGTTATACAGAATCGGAATACACCACAATACTTTGCCAAGGAATTTGCAGAAACTTGCGTCCTGTACGAGCATGAGGAATTAGTTTTTAAGACACCTGAAAAGCCAGCGGGCAGCAGGGATCATTTGCCCATGGATAACATTGATGAGGATAATGTTTTTGAGCTTACATTGCGCAAAGCGGTGGCAAAACAACGCAGCATTGCATTGCGCTCTATGATTGAGTCAACGGGCACTCAGCTATTTGATGCAACCAGTAATCCCATGTATAATCTATAAAAAGTCTGGATTTAGTCTGGATTTGTGGGTGTATTCCCCTTTTAACTAGCTGGAAAAATAATTATCATATTGCAAATTGAAAAGATTGATTGATATTAACTAGAGACATACATATGTTTAACTAAATACGTAGTTGCAATTAAGGGCACTTAAAAGATGTATCAATTTATATATAGCACTATATATATTACTTTTTGAGCGTAGTTATTATCGAAACCTTTATAACTAGGTATAAATTATTGATATTTTTGTTTAACACAAACGCAACATTTCGGTATCTTTAATAGTAATTTTAAAAATGATTTACGATTAACTTTTGTAGGTTGTACAATTAAAGTAGGCACTTTTATGCAGTATTCGCTAGTAGCATGCCATATTAAACCAGTTAAAGGCCTGTCAACTGGCTAAAAATATAAAAAAAAACTATTTAAAACTGTTATTGAGAGCAAATTGCTGAGCTGTGTGCTCTGGGACTTGTCTTATGTTTAATATTTTTTTGTAAGCTTTAGTTATCTTAAATATGATTTTGTATTTTTAGCTAACAGTCTCTGTATCTCATGTATACACACATATACACACACACTCCGACATCAAGTGATATTTTTTAAATTCTTGCATAAAATTTAACAATAAATGAATATAAATTGTATTATAAAGCGTCCATTGAATCTTTTATAAAGCTCGCAAGTTCATTAGCCCCCGCAGATCTGTGAGAAACGCATTTGAGAACAATTTCTAGCGCCTAAGTAATTCTCGTTAGTAGTATGCAATTAAGTTACAGATGCTGTTTGGCAAAGTTAATTGAAAACGTGTGAAAAAAGTTGTGTATCTACACCCTACCACCCCGCTCGACATGCACAACACAGTCAATTAAATACACTGTTTGTGCATCAAGATTTCAACTGCCACGCTGGTCAGTTCAGTCGGCTTGATACGGCTCTGACTGAAGCATGGAAAAGCTCCCGTCCCGTCCAGAGATTGCTCAGGAAAAGGTAAAGCAGGTAGCAGCAGCAACATCCACACAGGACAATCACTTGGATGAGATTATCATTCGGATTGGACAATTCGGACGTTTTCAAATAATAAACTATGTTTTGCTCTGTTTGCCCGTCATTTGCAATGCCTTCTATTCAATATCCTATGTATTTACTGCAAGTAGTGTGGTGTACAGGTAAGTGGAATATATATAGTTATATAGTGGCAACTTAATTTGAATTTAACATTTTTACAGATGCAACATTAGCCTATGTGATACATCTGATAGCAGTTATATGGAACCCTGGCTGAATTTTACGATACCACAGCACAATGGAGCATTGAATCAGTGTGAACATTACGAGGTATTGCCTGGAAATGGAGGACATTGTGATGCTTCGCATTTTGATAAGAGTATTTCCGTTAGCTGCGAATCGGGTTACAAGTTTAGGGATGACGAAAATACCATATCCACTGAGGTGAGTTAACATTGAAGAGAATTGAATACAGAGCTGGCAATTATCTTTATATTTCGATAAAGATAATTTGATAATAATAATGATGTATAATTTTACTATTTTATACATTAAATATTGGATAAATTTAGTATTTTGTATTATCAAAGTTCAGTTAATAGATTTTCTGTTTACCTTTTTAGTTCGGCATCTTTTGCTTAGATGAATGGAAACTTTCCATGGTGGGCACAGTTAATAATATTGGACAATTTGTGGGCATACCTTTGGGTGGTTTTTTGGCGGATCGGTAAGTTAATTAAGTAAAGATATAGAAACAATTTTACATATACCATTTTATAGATATGGACGCAAGCCAACACTGGTTGTCTCTGGTTTTTTGAGCGCCTTGGCTGGACTTGCACGCTCCAATGCGCCCAATTACTTAAGCTTTATATTCCTTGAGTTTTTGGACATGGCGGTGGGCAGCACTCTGTTTCCCACTGCATTTCTGCTGGCCATTGAGCTGGTCGGTCCGAAGCATCGTGTGGTGGCTGCAATGGTCATTAGTTTGACTTATGGCCTGGCAGAGGCAGCCATGGGATATTTGGCCAGCTACATTCTTGATTGGCGTATACTGCTGCGCTTGCTTTACGCTCCGGCCTTACTGCATCTGCTTTTCATCTGTTATATTCCGGAGAGTGTGCGCTGGCTGTTGAGTCAGTCAAGGGAGCTGGATGCCATTCAGATACTGCGCAAGGTGGCAAGTGTTAATCAGCGCCCACTGCCCGAGGCTGAACTCAGTGAATTGATGCGAACCAATCGCCAAATCGTCACAAATTCGGAGTCTTCTGGTGGTCACTACAGTTCGAGGAAAATCTGCGATGCACTTGGGTTGCGTATTGCTCTGTGTTGCTTTGTTTGGTTAACCAATACGTTTATAGCATTGGGTCTAAGTTTAAATGCCAGTAAATTAAGTGGCAGCAAGTTTGAGAATTTCAGCATGACAGGATTTATGCAGTTGCCGGGCATTCTGTTCTCTACGCTGTTGATGCATCGTTTTGGCCGCCGTAGATCTCTGTGTTTCTTTCTAAGCTCATGCTCAATTTTATTGCTTTCGATGGCAGTTTTAGAGAATGGTAAGTTCAAATAAATAACTTTTCATTGGGGTTAAATATGCATCTAATGTTAAATTTATCATTTACAGATTATCCGACATTATCTTGGGTATTTTACTTTCTGGCAAAAATGACTTCAACGAGCAGCTTTATGATCTTGTATTTCTTTACCTCTGAAATATTCCCCACCAGTTGCCGCAATAGTTTGCTTTCCTTCTGTTCAATGGTTGGTCGCATTGGTTCCATGCTGGCGCCACAAACTCCGTTATTGGTAAATATTGTTGCCAGCTTAGGTTATTTATTGTTAACTCTATTGTTTTCTTAGATACACTACTACAAATATGCGCCGCATTTGTTGTTTGCCACCGTTGGATTATTAAGTTCGGTTATAGCCTTGTTTTTGCCTGAAACAGCTAATAAAGTGCTGCCAACTACCTTGGAGGAGGCACGTGCCTTGGACAAAAGTATGCCAATCCAAAAGTCAAAACTATCAAATGACACTAAAACTGTTGTCTAATTATTTTAAAGTAGTATTCTGTAATCGAATTTCGATTTGTAATTGAATACTGTCTATAGAAATATCAAATTGTAAATAACTAAGATAGATGAGATTGTCGAAAAATGAGAATATTTGTTTTGTTGTTATAATATAAGATTTGGGTATTTTATTTAATAATCTAATCAGTTTATTTGTGGTTGCAAACGGAAGTTATTTCATAATCTCAAATCTATGTTTAATGAAGTAATATGATACTATATCTTTAATAAAATATGGCTTATTTCTAATAAATATTTCAGTATTTGTCATTGATTTATAAACAACAAAATAAATCTTTATTTCAATACTGTATTGCATAAATGTTAATTATATTTACAATATAACTATTTATAGTACACTTACAATCTACAAATGCTGTTCTGCACTAAGTAAAAATCCATTAGACAAGTGATTCATTTATTTGTGATCTATTTTGTAACTCAGATTATGTAAAATTTAAATAAACAATTATGTATGTACACAAAATAATTGCTATTCACACGGTATAATTAAGAATAATCCCATAAACAGTTCTGTAGTTATTATATAGTAAAAGATAAGAGCAGTTCCATTCTGACATGACTCTGCAGGTATTTTTGTGATATTATACGTATATCAACTTATCAAACAACTCGATGACCTATTCACAACTGTAAATATATGGCCAAACAGACAGTAACAGCTGCTTATAGCAGACATAATGTCGGGGGCGCTTTCTGATAAAACAATGTTTTATGTTGTACATATATATGTATTTGATATCAATCAATAATCAACCGTTGAAGCAATTTATGGTCGTCAGTGTAGACGGTAAATGCGTTGACAAACAAAATTAACTACAAAATAAAGCAGACTAGTTGATAAGGTCAAGATAAGAGCAATCGTCGTGAGAGACGCAGTGAAGAGCTGGCGATTAAAACTAATAAACTTGACAGAGAGCGAATCTCGTATCTGAAGCGTGTACGCCGTTTTCTAGTGTCGTAATCAGCCAGCAGCAAATCAAAACACAGAATGAAAAAGAACAAAATTAACAAAGAAAATCTTATTGCTTTCAGACCGAAAATATTAATACACTTGTGTATTATTTTAAGAAAGTTGTTTTTTTTTGTTAATGATATTTCTTTTATTGAAAGTTTATTTTTTTTATTTATTTATATGAAATGTGATTTTTTACGCCTCTTAAGTAAGATTTTAAAGGAAATAGTACTCTTCCAATATGTGGGGCATTTAAAAATATTTGAGCTTTAATATTTATCTATTATTTGTTCATTTGTTAAATGATATTTTTGGGCTATTCTATGGCAAAACTAATGAACTTTTTGTCAGTGTGTATTGAGTATAACCTCAACCGGTTGATCGGCTGGGCACCGTACCGCTCGTATCAGTCAATGAGCGGCATTGCTCACAGTTAGACGCTCCAGCGGAGCGAACGTGAGAGCAAAGACGAAACGAATTTTTATACGTACTTATAATGGGCTATAAAAAGCCCACGAACTAAACGAAAAATATTTTTAAATCCCGTGCATTCTCTAGACAAATAAAAAGTGCATTTTAACACGTGTATTTCCAGAGTTAAATTTATAAAAAATAAACGTAAATTGTAATTTAAAACCAGTTTTCAATATTCAAAGACATGGTTGGAAGAAAAAGCAATGGCAATGGCAATGCCAGTGCCGTCGATGAGAACCCGACAGCATCCAATGGCCATGCCGTGGAGACTGAGAATGGAGGCAATGGAGAGGCATCCGGCGATGATGATAATTCTCTGGACGCGATTCTTGTGCGAATCGGTCAGTTTGGACGCTATCAGATCATCAACTATGTGCTATTGTGTATACCCATGGTATTCAATGCGTTCTTCTCGATCTCATATGTGTTTACCGCCAGCACAGTGGTGCACAGGTAAGTGATTTGGGGAATCTCTCTGCTTCTCCTACTTTATCCCATTCCTCTTACAGATGCAACATACCGCAATGTGACAGTCCTAGCAGTTTGTATGACGAGTCCTGGCTAAATTTTACAATTCCATATAAAAACTCTGCTTGGGATGATTGTAATCGTTATGTAAATATTACACCATCGCAGACGACTTTATATAGCGCTCCTTCGAGTGACATGTGTGAACCGGAGTATTTTGGTAATGCTACCGAACGTTGTGGCACTGATTTCAAATTTCGAGACGAAGAGAAAACTATTTCAACTGAGGTAAATATTAGTTTATAAAAGGATTTGAGAATCTTTAATTTCTTAAACAATTTTATTTTATTTTTATTCGTATAAAATGTTATAGCAGTGAAAATTGTGTGCTAATGGAAAAGATCTAAATATATAACTAATTTATAGAAATTTTGTTGATTGTTTTTAGTAATGTTATTTTATTTACTTGATAACAACTACAAAATGTGAATTTCACAATAGATAGAACAACACAATATATTGATAATTTACATACTTATAGCGATTATAAAGTTTTGATTAATTCTATTTAATTTTAAAAACAACAAATTCAGATTTAAATCGTAAATATATTCTTAATTTCTGTTAGGACATTAATGCTCTATGCTCTATGTATTGTAAGAGGAAAAATTAAGATTT
Organism: Hirtodrosophila alboralis; assembly: GCA_035043045.1. NCBI lineage: Eukaryota > Metazoa > Arthropoda > Insecta > Diptera > Drosophilidae > Hirtodrosophila > Hirtodrosophila alboralis. Next base: position 377,391 of record JAWNNH010000770.1, on the reverse strand, counting down.
TTTCAATAAATCAGTATTGTTTATTTTAAATATGATTCCTAAAATTAAAAAAAATTTTTTTCTTATTTTTCTTTTTTATATTTTACATTTTATATAAATTTTACAGTTTGGAATCTTTTGCAAAGATGAATGGAAACTTTCCATGGTGGGAACTATAAACAATGTGGGACAGTTTGTGGGCATACCGTTGGGTGGATTTTTTGCAGATCGGTAAGTTATATTATCCATATTTAATAGACATGCTAATTGAAACATTTAATTCTTTTAGTTATGGCCGTCGCACTATGTTGGCAATTGCTGGAGCTTTGAGTGCTCTGATGGGCATTATACGTTCATTGTCCAGCAATTATACAATGTTTCTATGTTTTGAATTTTTGGATATGGCAGTGGGCAGCACACTGTTTCCCACTGCCTTTCTACTGGCCATTGAGCTAGTTGGCCCTAAGCGTCGTGTGGCAGCTGCAACAATTATTACCATATTCTATGCGGTGGGTGAGGCTTTTCTGGGAATTTTGGCATCACAAGTGCAGAATTGGCGCTGGTTGTTGCGAGTGCTCTATGCGCCAGCCATACTACAAATATTGTTTTTCTGGATATTGCCAGAGAGTGTGCGCTGGCTGCTCAGCCAGGGCCAAGAGGAGCGAGCTGCCTCTGTGCTGAGGCGAGCGGCACACATTAATAAACGACCCTTGCCCGAGGAGCAGCTGGATGAGCTGTTGGCCAACAATCGTCAGAAACTGCAGCAATCGAATGAGAGTCAGTATCCAATTATGCAGACCGCTCGCTTCTTTGTTTGGCGCATTGCCAATTGTTGCTTCTGCTGGTTTACACACACTCTGATTGCCCTGGGACTCAGCTTGAACTCGGTGAATCTGGGTGGCAGCAAGTATAACAATTTTATGCTGAATGGATTTATCCAAATTCCTGGTCTCCTTTTACCTCTGCTTATAATGGATCGCATTGGCAGAAGGTACTCGCTCTGTGCCTCCATGTTGGTCTGCGCCATTTGTATGGGCGCCTCGGCAGCAGTGGGAACTGGTAAGTTTATACTTAATATAATAATATTTTTTATATTTATTAGAATCCAAATAATCTATTAAATTCCCTCTCTCTCTCTCTCATTATTTCAGATGACTATGCTGGCTCGCTGACGCTCTTTTTAATTGGAAAATTGGCCATTACCTGCAGCTTTCAAATCTTATACTTCTTTACCTCGGAAATCTTTCCCACCAATGTGCGAAATAGTTTACTCTCTCTTTGCTCCATGGTGGGTCGCATTGGCTCTATGCTGGCGCCGCAAACTCCCTTGCTGGTAAGTATCAGATCCTTCTAGAATTATAAACCAACTAACATAGTTATTGTCCTTAGGCTAAGTACTATGTGCATGCACCTTCGATCTTATTTGCAACATTTGCCTTGGTCAGCGGTTTTCTGACGCTTGGCTTTCCTGAGACTGCGGACAAAGTGCTGCCAACCACAATGGAGGATGCTCGGAATTTGGAGACTGTACGTCAAGAGCCTCGAAATGAGAATGAAGATGAGGAGACGCCCAGAAAAATGTGTTAATTAAGTATGTATTTTGATAAACATTTACCTCAAAGAGCTACAGGGTTGCTAGTAATTGCTATAGCCAAAGATTTTAATTTGTTCAAGCCGTCTTGCTTGCATTTTTTTATATAGAATTAAGTGAAAATGTCGATTTTACTGTAACACAAATAATTTATTTTTATAGTATTTTTTAAATTGTATATAAAATAAATCAAATAAATAGCAAGTAAGCAACCAAAAGATGTGGATTTAGCAGTATAAAAATATGTAATTGGTAATTTGGAAATTGGCAAAAATTTGAAATTCAGTTTATTGTGGCGCCATCTGTCTTCATAAAATAATAACACTAGCGGTGTTTCAAACCAAATATTTCCCAACAGGCAAAAGTATGTAACAATGCGGTAGAAATCTTGGATTCTGTATTTTTACAAAGTTTATTAGTTAAATTTGAACTTAATCTTTTAATTTATTATATTATCTGCATGCACAAATCTTAAATTTAAAGCGTTGCTTGTAAGGAAACAAATGCGTTTATTATATTTATTTAATATTCGCCACTGAACTGCTTGAAGTGCACTGCTTGATTTGTGTTTACTCACAGTTTATGTTTGCATGTGGGTGATGATTTTAGGGTGGACCAGAAGGACCGACAGACAAATGTGGCACAATCCTAATATAGTCGGTGTTAAAGTAATTTATAGGGCAATTAAAATTACAATCTTCACTATTTCTTTGATAGTACATACTTGAAAAGTAATTGGAGTGCAAATAGCTTCGTTTGTAAGGCATGGAGGCACTCGAAACAACATAATTGAACAAATACAAATATTGTTACTCGTAGTATACAACAAACAATGCATCCAACAAATCGAGTAACATTTTTAACGATACTGTAGTCCAAACGATAAATTACTTAATTGAAAGTCGCAAACTTAAGTTGCCCAAATTGGTAAACAGAACACACCCAGAAAGAGCAGCAAATATATAAAAACATTTTAGTTATATGTACTTCAATTGCACTCTCGATTTTTTAGTTTTAAGAGGAACTGCCATGCCATTACTATATATATATATATATAAACAATTATCGTGGAAATAACAGATAGATCTCTGTGCAGTGGGTCTTATCGGAAGCGTCTTGTTGACATGCTGTCAACTTACGTACATTGATAATATCGAATCGATTCGTAACCTTAACTGTCACCTCATCAATAATTGCCGAGAGTGCTGTTTCAATTCAGTTAAAAATTGTTAATAATCGTGGCCAGACATGAGCGCGGACTATGAGAGCGATTATTTTATGCGCAGTCGGTTAGTTTTGTGGTCCAAAAGGAAAATAATTATAGCAGAATTGTTAATTACTCAATTACTTTAGAAAGGCACGCGATAGGCCACCGTTATGGGACTCATTCCAAGATCCTCCCTCGAAGCGTACAAGCGGTTCCGATGCCTATTGGAAGAAGTTGCAGTTGTTTCTTAAGCTCTTCAAGCTGTTTATATATCTCTTGGTATTTGGCGTTGTCTTGGCCTCCAGCGTTGTGGCTAAGCTGCTTTATCTTTATATGGCTGGCAATATAAATGGCGATACAAAGGTGCAAGTGTGCAGCAAATACCGTAAGTCAAGGCTGTGGCCGCAGCATGCAACAACATGTTTGATAAGCCCCTCGACATAACATAGAACATAGAGGATACATGTGGCACATCTTTCTATGCAGTTTTGCTTGATGGCCAAGTGACAGCAGTGCGCAGCAAAGTGGAACAAATTGCCTGGGTCTGGGCCCTGATCTTTGCCTTTGCCGCCCCCGAGCTGTTCACCTTCCTGCGCGCCCTCCGCATTACCATGTTCAAGCGCGAGCAGCGACCCAGCCGACTGGAAGTGGCTCTGGTGAGTAATGTCTGACGGTTGCACCAAGATTGATAAGCTCACCGTTGCGTTGTCGCTAATCAGGTCACACTCTTTGAACTGCTCCATGTCGTCGGTCTGGCTCTGCTCACCTTCACCGTGCTGCCACAATTGGATGTGACGCGTGGAGCGATGCTCGGCTGCTGTGTGTGCTTTGTGCCGGCTCTGCTGAGTAAGCAAACACCTCTTCCATCTTCCATTTTCCATCTTCCATATTTCAACTTCCATCTGCCAACATCTAACATCTAGCATCTTATCAGGCTTCTTGTCGGCCAGACTGACAGCAATTAAATTGATTGCCATTTGCTTTGCTTAACATTTTTACGCAGACCTTTTGATGGGCACACGTTTGCCGTGGAAATCTGCGGATATGTTTGTCTACGGCGCTTCCATTTTGGCAATGATATCGCAGGGCAGCGTCTTCCTCATATGGCCAGCCATGTCCAGCCAGCTTGAGGTGCAGTTACTGGCAATACCCTTGTTATTGGTCTCATTTCGCTGGTGGGAGAACTATGCCAATAAATACGAGTCCATTGGTGAGTTATTTAATTGATTGGGCAAAAGTGGCTTGAGTATACTGTGCAGCAAAGTAGTTAGTGGAGAGTATCCTAAGTTGTCAATATAAATTGCTAATTAGGCACTTGAAGCACTTTAAATAAAATAATTATTTTCCCATTTGACAATTTATAACATTACAAGAAACTTAATAGTTTGATTTAACTGAAGAAAATGTTGTACATTAACTAGTGTAATGAAAACTAAAATGTATATTAAAATAGCTACGCTTTGGTTAAATTGTTAGTCATTGAAATAAAACAATTTATGTTATGATTTTTTAGTGACCTAGGAAAAAAAAAAAAGAAAAAACTAGTGTTTTTATTTAAAAAAAAAACCTAATTTGACTTCGAGCCGACTAAACTCATCTCCAAACAATTTATATCAAATTATATTCTCGAAGTAGAGTCCACACAGCTTCTGTTTCGATTTTCGAATTTAATGATTATGATTTTCCTTTTTTTTTTTCTTATCTTAAATTTAATTAATTTCTCCGGTAAATGATTTTCTTAATGGCAATACAACTAATTTTTAATTTTATGTTTAATTAAATTTTTAAAAATTTACTATTTATTTTAATTGAGTTTATTTTTTTGGTACTTTGGAAAAAAATTTAGAAATCAGCAAATTTGCTAGGGCAAGTAAATACCCTACATGTTTTTATATGAAACAAAATTAACTTAATTAAGTAAAAAGTTTTTATATTAAATATTTTAATAGATTTTATATGCAATTATAAACACTTTTTACTTAATTCAAGGTAACTTTATTAAAATATTTAATAACAGAATGGCATTCTCTATAAATCTATTAATAAAATAATTATTTTTTATATTAATAATTATGGCCAACGTGACTATTTCACTCAGCGTAGTTATCTGCTCACATTTAATGAATTGTGCTTTTATTTATTTATTTTTTAAAATCAGCATTATGAAAATATTTTCAAAATAATTATTAATAAATTAATATGTTAGGATATTTATTTATTTGCCTTTGAATTCTAACTGCATATCATAAAATCCTACAAAGTTTTTTTAGCTTATACTGAACACATTTGTTATTTATTTTCTATATAATATTATATTACTTAATTCTTCCATTATTGTTGTACTACCTTTCTAGCCTACATAATACGTACAATACGCTGCACTCGTTCCCGTTACCACACATATCTATATCTGGCACCTCTAAAAATAGCCGTATTCGGTTTGATGGGTTTTCTATTGCATGGCCAGAATTTTGTGGAGTATTTTACGCTGTTTTTGAAGGCGTGGAACACACATCCCATAACTTTGACGGTTCGTAAAGCTCATTAATTCAAGGTAACTTTTTGACTTTTCGCGACAATGTTGAATTTTCAGTACTCGGATGGTTTGCCGGATACGGTAAATTTGGCACACAACATCAGCACCAATAGCAGCTCGTTTATCAAGCCGTCGACAAGCACTCAGTACACGTTGCAGTCAAATCGCAATGCCGTTATATATGCGCTGCTGTTGCAGGTGGGCGCTGCCTATTTGTGCCACATTTTCGGCAAGTTTGCGTGCAAGATTAAGATACAGCACTTTAGCTATGCTCTGCCACTCAGCCTTGCCACGCCGGTGACCGTTGCTGTGGCAACCTACCTGGCACAGCTGCGTGCCGCGGATGTATGCTCGTTGCACGGTCTGATGCCGGATTACCTGACACTGCAGTCACTTGGCCAGGATCTGTGGCAACTGGGCTCACTGAGCATTGAGTATGCACTGTGGTTATGGCCACTTTGGTGGTTAGCCCAGCTGTGGACATGCCTGCATATCTGGCAGCCGAGAAATGATAAGAACGCACCCACCGAGAAGCTATACATCTGTCCCTGGTACTGTGGCCTGCTGGTGGATCAGTGCTCCATGATGAATCGACGCATACTCGACTGGAACGATGAGTATTTAGCAATCAAGGTGGGTAGGAGAGTCTGTTCATTACATATGCTGTTCATTACGCATAACAAAATTTAAATGTGACTTGAAGTTCATGCTAATGAATTATTGTAATCAGGCGTTAACATCAATCATCATGCCAAGTTTCTGGCGTCAACTGTTTGCAGCATTGCTGCTCATTATCTGGAAGGCAACTCCCTATACCAATTCCTATTCCAATTCCTACTCCTTTCCGCCTTCACGCCTTTCTCCAATCTCCAACAATCCATCCCACGCAGGACTTTTTGACTGTGTCGCGTTTCGCTTCAAATGTCTGGCAATGTAATTAAGTTAAATGACGGGGAAACTGCAAAGTTCTGAAAATGTTTGTGTGCCCTCTCTCTATATATATTTTATTTTCCCCCTAGGAAAACATTCGTACACATGCGTGTATAGTTAAATTTTTGGTTTTGTAGATTTTGTCGATGTAAATTTAATTAAAAGGGCTATACAGTTTGTTTTGCGTAAAGTAAAGTGTTTTTGGTTAGACTTTAGAAAGGGTAACATAAAAATATAAAAGTAATTAAAAATAAAGTCGCACATGATTATTTATATCGTGCTATAAAATCATAAATTAGAATGTCAGTGCATGATGTGTTGAGATATTTAAAGAAAATTCTGTTTTTAGTTTTTTATGATTTTTTGTTAGTTTAGAAAATTTAAAAAATAAATTAGGAATTGTTAAAATAGACCTGCACAAGTAATTTTAATTTAGTAACAAAAAATGTGTATTAAACATATTAATTTATTAATTTATAATTAATTTATACAGCTGTCTTTTTCTTTACAAACCAATATCTCCGATTAGGATTTTGATAGTGCAGAAATAAATATAAAATGCTTTCTTTTATTTAAATATATATATTCCTTTATGATAATATTTATGTATATGAATATAAACTTCAATTACACTTTTGTATTCATATATAGAGCGACTTGAGTGCACCCAGAGATTCAGTATTGACAGCTGACTTGAATGTGAGTCCTGATATACAGGAGGAGGATAAAATACCGCAGTTGATTGTTTGTGCAACAATGTGGCATGAAACTGAAGATGAGATGATGGAATTTCTCAAATCAATTGTACGCTTGGATGAGGATCAATGCGCAAGACGAATGGCAAAAACGCATCTCAATGGTGGCAAAGCGGATGATGAATACTATGAATTGGAAAGTATGTAAATATGTCGAGTGCATTTTGCATAAGCAAAGAGTCTGCGCTTCGCTGCAGCTCCCCTAACATCAACACTGTAGTCCTTAGTGTCCTGTCCTGTCGGCAGCAGTTGTCCTGTCTTGCATATATAAAATGTATTTGCTTTTGGCTTAGCCGGGCCGTAAGTAAAAAAAACGCTGTCAAATTAGAAATTTATGCAAGCCAAATACAGTGCTGGTGAAAAGTATGCTGCAACAGCAGCTGTAAACTGAGAATTTAGGATACTTTTGGATACTATTTATAGCATTTGGCGGCTTCATTTCCGCTCTTGCCAAAATGGCGTACAGCCAAAAAGTCATCGCCAGACGAGTCCGGGTATAAATTTGTTACGGTCTTTGACAAGTTTACGAATTTTTCCTTTTGCTGTCAAATCCAAATTTCTTTTACTCTCTCTCTTTCTTTTTCTCTCTTCCTCACCTATAGCTAACATTTTCTTTGACGATGCTTTTGTGCTGGACGAACGACACTGCCAGAATAAGCGACATCCGCCTTTGAATGAATATGTGAAGACTCTGACACGCACCATAGACAAGGCGGCCTTTGAGATCTATGGCGTTAATATTCGAATCAAGCCGCCATTGAAGATTGAAACTCCGTATGGAGGACGCTTGGTGTGGACACTGCCAGGTCGCTCCAAAATGGTGGCGCATCTCAAGAACAAGGATAAAATACGGCACAAGAAGCGCTGGTCTCAGGTCATGTATATGTATTATTTGCTTGGCTTTCGCATCATGGAAACGGAACAGTTGTCGGCGCGACGTAAGGCGGTGATTGCAGAGAATACCTTTTTATTGGCACTGGACGGGGATATTGATTTTCAGCCACATGCTGTGCAGTTGCTCATTGACCGCATGAAGGCGATTGATGAACTGGGCGCTGCCTGTGGTCGCATACATCCTGTGGGTCGTGGACCCATGGTCTGGTATCAGAAATTCGAGTATGCGATTGGACACTGGCTGCAAAAGGCCACCGAGCATGTGATTGGCTGTGTCCTGTGTAGTCCTGGCTGCTTCAGTTTGTTTCGCGCCAGCGCTCTGATGGAGAACAGTGTGATGAAACGATATACACTCGTCAGCTCGGAGGCCATGAAGATGGTGCAGTATGATCAGGGCGAGGATCGTTGGCTATGCACTCTGCTGTTGAAACAGGGCTCCCGGGTGGAGTACTGTGCCGCCTCGGATGCCTATACCCATTCGCCGGAATACTTTAATGAGTTCTACAATCAACGCAGACGTTGGGTGCCCTCAACCCTGGCCAATATATTCGATATACTGGCCGATGCCAGCACTGTGGTGAAGAAAAATAATTCAATATCCACATTATATATCATGTATCAGGGTATGCTTATGATTGGCACTGTGCTTGGACCGGGTACAATATTTTTGATGATGGTGGGAGCTTTGGTTGCCGTCTTTTCCATTGATATATGGACCGCATTTTTATGGAACTTATTTCCTCTACTCTTTTTTATACTGAGCTGTGTTTATTTGAAACAGAAATTTCAATTGTTGATCGCATTTGTGATCAGTGCTCTATATTGTCTGGTCATGATGGCTGTGCTGATTGGCATCATTGTTCAGATGCTGGAGGATGGTCCCCTCGCCCCCGCATCTCTATTCTTTCTACTGGTTGCAGTTCAGATCACCATAGCAGGTATGATAGCCATAAAATCCAAATTAATTAAACTCATTTCTCTCTAAATCTCCCTGCAGGTTTAATGCATCCTCAGGAATTTCTCGCTTTGCTCTGCGGCGTCATCTATTATATAACAATACCCTCGATGTACATGTTACTCATGATATACTCTGTTTTTAATATGAATGATGTCAGCTGGGGTACTCGGGAGGCGCCTGTGCTTCGTGATGATGGCCAAGATTCAGCCAATGATCCAGACAATTATTTGCCCGGCTGGTTAAGCGATCCATTGTTAATAGACTCGGAACTGGGTGAAATATCATTAGTAGAACAACGTTTCTGGAAGGATTTGATAAAGCAATATTTAAAGCCTTTGGAGCTCAGTAAGGAGCAGAAACAAACCATGGTCGATGACTTGAAGGAGCTGAGAAATATGATTGCCTTTGCTTTTGTAATGGTCAATGCAATTTTTGTACTTATCGTATTTCTACTGCAGCTTAAAAAGGATTATTTGCACTTAAAGTGGCCCATAGATCCGACAGATTATGTTTCCTTTGATCGGGACAATCTGCAAGTGGGCATTTATCGGCAATACAAGGAGCTAGATCCCATTGGACTGTGCTTTGTGATATTTTTTGGCTTCATATTGGTCATACAATTTATTGCCATGTTCTTTCATCGATTTGCAACACTGTCCCAGCTCCTGGCCACCACACAGCTGGACTGGTTCCGCTCCAATGGCCAGCTGAGCGATGAGGATGCCGCCCTGGAGCTAAATGGCAGCGCTGTCCACATAGCCAGACGTTTGCAACGACCCAAGCGTCTGTTTGATGATGATGATGATGTGGATGCACATCATTATGATGAACTGGAACTGGGCCAGGAGCGACAGGATAGTCATCGGGAGAGCATGGTGCGTCGCCAGACAATCTTCAGGCTGCATGAGACGCGAAATAAACAGCATAATGATTACAGCGATCTGGTTCGGAACTTTGAGAGACGCTTCTTTAGCGAGGATGAGCTGAACATGAAGAATCTGGCATTGAGTCGAAAATCCATTAAACTTTTCCAAGAACGTCGCTCTGTGGCCAAGGTCAATGCAGCTGCCACACCCGGTGGCACACCTACGCCCATTACGGGCAAACGTCCGCCGGTAGTGCTGAATGCCAAGAAAGTGAGCTTTAATAATAGCAATATGCAAATCTATGATAACGGCGGTTACGAGCATACTGAATTTTAGAAAACAAGTATTAAATATGTGAGTTTATAAGCCGATAATAATTTTATAAAATATATTATCGATAGTGTCGATAAAGTATGTATAACTATGGTAAATAGGAACAGTTAAGATCGATAATTTTTTACATCATAAATTGCAATCAAACTCAACTACTGAATTCTAAAAATCAAGTATTAAATATGTGAATTTATAAAGCGATTATAATTAAAGAAAAATATATTATCGATAGTGTCGATAAATTATGTGAAACTATGGTATTTAGAAGCTGTTAAAATTGATAATTTTTTACCTTATAGATTGTAATTAAACTCAACTACTGAATTCTAAAAATCAAGTATTAAATATGTGAATTTATAAAGCGATTATAATAATTAAAAAAATATTATCGATAGTGTCGATAAAGTGTGAGAAACTATGGTATTTAGAAGCTGTTAAAATCGATAATTTTTTACCTTATAGATTGTAATCAAACTCAACTACTGAATTCTAAAAATCAAGTATTAAATATGTGAATTTATAAAGCGAATATAATTAAAATGAAATACTATCGATAATATCGATAAAGAATCTGAAACTATGGTATTTAGAAGCTGTTAAAATCGATAGTTTTTTACTTTATAGATTGTAATCAAACTCAACTAATTATTGATAGTTTATAGTACAGAAGTCGAAACTAATAATCGATCGCATAATCTATTGATTGCTCTTAAATGTAACTATCTAATTGTATCTCTATATTTATATATATGTATGCATGAAGCCTAACTATGCAAGTTTATAACCCTTGGAAGCCCTGTGGCAAAAAAAAATATAATTAATTGCATTTAACTCAAGTGTGGGAGTCAAGGCAGTGAAGCTTATTTCCAGCACTCGGTACCAGAACGTCTTGCGCCTCATTAGCATAATTAGAAGATGTGGGGGTGAGCTGGTGGAGGAAGTGGGGGCGTCATTCATCAATGTCGTGGCGACGCTTAGAGTTAAGTGCTCGCTCCTTGGTTGCGCTTTTTGTGTGGCAAGTAAAAGTTCTCTTCGCCGGTTGCAAAATGCAAATCAAAGTGTGATTAGCTTGGATTTGATGAAGTTTCTACTGCAATGCACAAGTTTTTCCTGCCTTCTGTCGTCAGCGTGTTACTTGTGTCTGTGCGTGGGCGTAGGGGCGTGTCTAGGTGTCGGCATAAGTGTTTTCTAAGTGAATTTTCTTTTTTTGCATTTTTAAGACAAGCCAAAGGAAACCTGGACCTGGACTTTACCAATGCGCATATATTAAAAAAAAAGAGAGAGCTGATAGAGAGCCAAGGAAATTGTATAGTTAAATTGCATTCCATACAAGCCTGAAATGAACAAAGAAAAAAAAGATTTGGTTTAATTACCAAAGGCATAATAAAGCGTGTATATGCAGGAATAATAATGAACATTACAAAACTCGTATATTTACTATGCTTGCTTTAAGAAATGCAAGTAAGAATGTTTCCCATACGAGACATCCTTTAACCCCCTCCAAGCACATCTTCCTTTTTATACATATACACGGATATATATATACGCCCAAAGCTCATTGTTGCCAGAAACCGCAAAGTCCGCGCTGCTGTTTCCCTTTAAATTGTGCAGGAAACATAGTTCTTGGAATTACTTCAATGTTTGTTATCAAAACATTATGAAATTCCTAAATTTTAAAGGGGTTATACTCAAAATTGTGGCAGCAAATCAAGTTAAACGTTTTAGGGAAGTGTTCAACAGAATATCAAAAATTTATAAATTTATATAATATACAGGAATTGCTGAGTTTTATTAAAATAGAAATTATAGTAGAGCTTGCATAAAAACATAAAAATACGGACTATGATATATTTTCATTACCAAAAAATTTTAGAAAATCACAAATATTGCGATAAAATTAAAGAACCCTTTGCAAGGGTATAAAGTAGTTATTGCTGTGTTTTTCCAATAAATTAAGCAACCTTACACATGAAAAAAAATGCAACAATTCATTGGGAAGAATTCTCACACACAAAATAAGAGCAATTTCAAACTCCAATGAGTTTTTTGCCAAAGGCTTACAAAGTATCTCCAAGTGCAAACTTCTAGTAAGTTTCAGTTTTAAGTCTGCACTTTGGGTTATTGTTAAATGCATAAGATGAAAAACAACAATTTTTGCCAGACTTGACAACATATTAGTTTGGAGTTTGCGTATACGTAATATTAGTCGGTTGAGCCCAAGCCACAGGCAAATAAATTCATATTTGTGTATTTATTTATAGTAGAGCGAGGATTCTTGTGCAGCAAAAACAGCCCCATGGACGCACATAAAACAAAGCGACACGGAAATGGCAGTGGAAACGGCACCGGCGCATAAAATACAAATTTCAATTGAAAAACTTTACATTTTTTTGCAGCTGCAGCTGCCTGTGTGTATTGGCAATTGAAGCTACCAGTATAGTAAAATAGTAAACCGGGTGCTGGTTACATAATTTTGCACTTATCTGACCCCAGGCAGTCGAGGGAAAGGTTCAGTTTGGGGTTCTGCTATTGTATATTATGGCTTTTCTATGCATTTTTGCTGTTGCATTTAAAGGACAGCACGGGACATGCGACAGCAACAAAACTTTTTTTTTTTTTTTGTAATATTATTATAATGTCATTTAATTATGAAAAATATTTTTGCTTGGGGTTGACTGTGCCGTGGCACTGGCAAAAGCTTCTATGATGGCTTGTCCAACTTCTGTTTACTGTAAAAATAATTAAATGAAAGCTGCAGGATATTTGCGCACAATGTGCACTGATTATGTACTTTGTCCTGTCGCCTATAGCCGGTTGCCTGTTGTAGCCCTGTTGTCCTTTTTTTTTTTGTCACGGACTTTGCTCTCATTCGCCTCATATTGCACTTTCTGAATAAACAAGTCTCACATTTTTGTCAGTTAATTAATTTTTCACTGTCTGTTATATGGCTTAAAGAGGTTTTTGCTGTTTTTATTTTTAAAGTTCAAAACTTGTTTTTTATATGTTGTAGTGTGTAATTATTATTGTGATTATTTTTTTTGCCATTTCTAGGTGAATGACATTTAAATATTTACAATATTTGAGCAGTAAAAGTTATAAAGTTTATTTTAACTATCACATTTTTAATTTTAATTGAATAATTAAATATATTTATATACCCGATATATGTACATGTTCAATTTCAAGTAGATTTCGAAACTGCACCTGTTATTTAATCTAAATTTAATCTCAACTTTAATCAAAGAAATGTTATGGGACAGACAAACAAGCTTATCACAACCAGACGCAAATTCTACGTCAATTTATGAGCTTTGTACCCATTTGGACATATTTCAGATTCAGCAAAGTATTCAAATTCTTGATTAGCATCAAGTACAATTAAAATAAAACTATGACAATGAAATTTCTTGAACACAATACACAGTTACAATTTGTTGCAGCTCATTCCACTAAAACAAACCCTAAACAAATTTTAATTGCAAATATAGTATATTTACTCTTAAGTCAAATGGTTCTTGGCTTACAATTCATATCTCTTATCAAGTTTATTAGCATCAGATAAAAGGGTTTCCAATTCCAGCTGCAAATGAAATGTGCAGCACAACTTCAAAGTGTTGGGTTTTTCAGAAATTAAATTTTATTTAAAAATCATTTTTGACAAACTTAGAAATTATTTGGTAATCATAAGCAATGCATAAAATTTGAGAAAAAATTATTAAAAAGTGATTTTTAATAATATTTATAAGGTACGCTTACCTTGATAAAAGCATTAAAATTTTTCTTAACTTTTTCTAGGTTGCCGAATCTTTATTAATTGACTCCACTTCCTCAATAATTTACTGGGGCACAGACACTCAAAATGCAACAAGGCTGCAAATACATAGATGCAGCAACAACGACATCAACCAAGCAAACACTGAATAGTCTGATAAGCACCAAGTTCTCCCATGCCCCACATGATAAGCGGCCAACAAGCTACTTCATGTTCAAAGTGTAAATGTTTGCCATAATCTAAAACTGAGCTTATGTGTGTGTGTTGTTGTGTGTGTTGATGTGTTGCTGTGTTGCTGTGCCTGTGATTGATAACATTTCTAATTGAATCACAACAAGAGCTGCAAAGCGTTAGAGGGTGTGAGGTAGAGTCCGGGGGCTACCATCACCAATTTTAATCGCAATCGCAATGAGCATTTACAATTACACATGTTTGCGCTTCATTATCAGTAAACAGCCGGAGCCAGAGCCAGTCCGTCATAATAGGTCCCATCACTTGGCACGGTCGTGCTTGGGTCTACAAAAATATATAAAAATCAGTTTTCAGTATAACTCGTTCGGCTTTACGGTACGGTTCCGTTGGCTCTATTAATTCGCTTTTAATTCTGTGATAATTGTGTGCTTGCATCCTGGCCAGGATCTGTGACATATACTCCTTGTGTTCCTTTTTTAGTGTGCTGCCGATTCACGGTTTTCTATTATAATTATACAAAATGCTGCGTAATAGCTACAAGGCACTGCGCAACAGCTTCTCAAGCAATGCCTGGAGAGCGGCCAGTGCCCATGGACCCAGGCAACCAGTGAGTGTATTTTAAATAAAATTTTGAATAGCTGAAAATAAAGCGGAATTTATTTTTTAAAGTACAAAATTCTGTGGGTATTTTAAAATAATTTTTTAACTGCAATTAATATGAATAAAGCCTTGGTTATATTAAAATAATTTATTAATTGCAATTAATGTGAATAAATGCTTGAATATTTTAAAATAATTTTTTAATTGCAATTAATGTGAATAAATATTGTATAGATTGCATTTTGAAGCATATTAAATAAAAAAATTAAAATAAAATTAAATTAAATTGAAATTAAAATTTTAGTGCATTTTAAAAAAGTTGAAAAAATATTGCATAATGCTTTAAATTGTTTTTTACATTGTGGAATTTATAATTAGCTCTGTTACCTCTTTATATAATTACTATGTCAATAAAATAGAAGACAAAATTATAATAAAATATATAATATAATATATATTAAATTTAAAAGTAAATTTATTGATTCAAAAAATTCTTTAAGTGTACAACATATGTGCAAAATAAATATAAATATTTTGGTCTGAGTTGTTGAACCTTTAATATAAAATATAAATAGACGTCTATCAGTTTATATAATTATTTACTAAAAACAGTATAAATTAGCAGATCTAAAATAAAATTATTAAAAATATATATTTTAATTTATTTTTGGTTTATTTTGTGTTTTAAAATTTATTAAAAAATGCATTTTATATAAAATTTTTAAGCTTTCAATGAAATTAAATATCTAGCATGCACTACCAGACTGACAATCAAAGTTTTGTTCTTATCATTTAGTAAAAGCTCTTTGAATATAAGCTATTGAACTTTGATTACCCAACACAATGCAGAATCGAGTTAAACTGTACAAAAATAGAACAGAAACTGGCGCAACGTAGGTCAGTCGCCCACTGCCCCAGACTGGAAAATGCGACTTTAAATATATACATAAAAGTATAAAATTATATGAATATATACCGTCTATAAAATTATATTAAAAAAAAAAACAAATGCGTGAACTGATAAGCGTTAAGTGTTTGCAAAAATTGTGATTTAAATGAAGGGGAAAATTACTGGTGACATGAAAACTGACAGCAAAGTCATGGGAAGTTCATTTGATGAGTTTACTTTATATACAGACTGTTTACGTATGTTTTTTACAAATTGCGTCAATTGGTTGTCCAGAGTTTTCTTATGTAAGCTGTTGATTGAAAATGCCGCAGATTCACAGATTAGGCAAAGTATTTTGCTTGGTAGTTAAATTTTTATCGGCCCTCAATCAGCACAATAAAAAAAGGCTACAAAAATACAATTCAAGTGACAAAATTTAGTTCAGCAGCTTTTGTTTCTCTCTTTTTTTTATGACTAATCGAAGTGGTAACAGCTTGAAAGGACAAAAGGATACTTGGGCATAAAGTGGGCCATCAAAATGCTTGGGTTGAGCTAATTGAATGGACAGCTAAAATCGATTTATTTTTATTTTGGTTTGGGACATGCTGTAAATCATTTGCAGTTTTTGGGTACGGATTGAAGGACATGCAAAACATACAAATAGGGACAAAAGTGACAGAGAGTGGGAAGTGTGAAATAAATGTATATACATATATGTATGTGTGCATGACAAGCTGATAAAATGTCACAGAAAGCCATCTCACAGCATGACAGCTGGCAGTACAATGCGGCGTATACGTGTTAAAATAAATTGTAAATTGTAAATATTGTATTTCAAAACTGCCAGAAAAAAACAAGAAGAGGCGTAGCTGTAAGTGGGGGCAGGAAAGAGGTGTATCGACCTCCTTTTTGTTGAGCCTGTGGCAATTCAATGCTGTATGCCTTTAGCCTTTTACAATAAACTTAAAACCCCTTTAAATATGCATCAGCCTGCCGTGGCCCCCGGGCAAGGGTCGACAGCTGCATTTGCATATGTCCAAAGTCCAATGTCCCATGTCCCATGTCCCAATGTCCAAAGTCCAAAGTCCGCAATGTCCGAAGAGTTCAGCGCTGCCTTTGACACTCAAAACGATTTGGCTAGGTCAGGGTCGTCACTCCGTCCGTACTCTGCCTTCCTGCCTCCTGCATAGTTTGTCGCCGTCATCGTCGCCTCAGTTTGACACGTGTTGGCAGTTATGGGGCAGCCAGCAAAGTGTGTGTGCGTGTGTGTGTATGTGTATGTGTTGTATATCATAAAAAAGCGAAACAGTAGAGAAGAGAAGGAAAACAAGCGTAAAACATAGCAAACAACAAGCGGCAAACGCCGTAGAAATTGTGTAGAGCATGAGAATCAAACAGCTGTTGTCGTTTTCTAAAGTGGGAATCGATTTGAGGGCTTCAACATACTACTTACGGCTTAGTTGTAGATGCCAAATGATGTCCAAGAGTTTTTCAAGAATTATCAATTATTTAATAAAGGCATTTTTAAATTATAAATACGCTTTTATCTTAGACCAAACACAACTCAGCTAACAGAAGGCACGTGGCAGGAATCTGTATTAATTCCCTTACCTGATTTTTATATTTTTACTTAAATTTAAAAAAATATATTTGCTCTACAAATAAATCCATTTATTAACCCTACAAACATTTCTATATACTTTTATTAATTTATTAAATTTATTCCAAGTATTTTAGAATCAATTCCACAGTACTGACCAACTCTAAACAGGTTGTTTTGTAGGCCATTAAACGTTCCATGTTGTTCCAACTTTTAGTTACTTTTACAACCGAATTTTTCACAATTTAATTTGTGATTTTATGATGCCTGCCTACGCACAGCTATAAATTATTCCAACCGAGCAAACTTTTCCAGGCAGCCAACAGTTTAATTGCTTTATAATTAGATTTTTGACAGTCACAAGTGTTAACCTCGCTCAAGAAGGGCAACATAATTTGTTATCAATATTATAATTATGAAAAAACAAGAAAAACACTCAAAAATATTTAATAACTTACAATAAACCAATAAAATGAGCATTGCCACATAATATATAACGTATTCGCCCCGCTAGACAAAAGATTCGACTTTAGTATTATTCCTATTGCTGTTTTATGTCGCGCAATTGGCAAATCATTTTCTTTTGATATCAAAATAAATAGAGCTATGATAACAAGGCGATATGGTCAATAGTCAAGTAAAAGCCAATAGAATAAATAAACAAATATATTTCTATTGCCATTTTTGTGCTGATTTGTACCGGGGACACCTATTGATTGCGTAAACATTTTTATAGACTGTAGTTTCCTCGCACTTAATACTCTTCCAGCTGTCAGCGTCGTTATATTGACAGCTAAATGTAACGAAATGAAAATATTTACGCCTCAATTTAATTTACAGTTCAATTGTGCAATAATTGGCCCTGAGTTTGCTTTTGCCTTAGAATTTGTTGTAAAATATGTGAACACAAGTAATGTGCCGCCTTTTATGGCGCCTAAGAAACCCAATCAACATGAAGACTAAACAAAATGTTGAATAGTCACTGAAGTGTGCATAGAACGACGGCGACGACGACGCTGATTGATTGATGTACAGGGTATGAAAAAAAAATGTAAAATCTTTTAAAACCATAAAGCTTAAATTGGGATGTATTATTGGGTGATAAATAGAGATAAAAATTGAAAAAAAAAAAAATTATTTAATAAAGACAAAAATATTTACAAAAAATACAGAGAAAATAATATAAAAACTGTAGTATAAGTTTGTTGTCAGATTAAAAAGCTAAAGGAACAAACTATTAATTAACATAGTTTTGACATAATTAATTTATATTATTGTATTTTATTTATTATTGTTATTTTGAAGCTTTTTAAATTAGCCAAAACCATTTTTTCTCCATTATACAAATAAATTGAATGAAAACTGAAAATCTTTTAAATCCATAATGGCTGGGTAAAGCTTAAATTGGGATGTATTATTGGGGGATAAATACAGAAGAAAACATAAATAAAAAATTTATTTATTAAAGACAAAATATTAAAAAAATGCTGGGCAAATAATATAAAAAAATGTAGTATAATTTTTTTTGGCAGATTAAAAAGCTCAAGAAACAAACTATTAATTAACATAAGTTTGACAGAATTAATTTATATTATTATTGTAATTATGAAGCTTTTTAAATTAGCCAAGAAGAAAACATAAATAAATAATTATTTAATAAAGACAAAAATATTAATAAAATGCTGGTAAAAAAATATATAATCCGCTACTGTAAGTTTAATTGTCTTGTTAAAAAGCTCAAGGAACAAACTATTAATTTACATAGGTTTGACATAATTAATTAATATTATTATTGTAATTTTGAAGCTTTTAAAAGAGACATTTTTTTCTCACTTATACAAATAAATATAATGAAAATTGATATATTTCAGCAACACTTTTTGTCTTGTATTATTTTAAATAATTTATATTCATTTATTACAATATTGAATTTGATTTTTGCAATTTCTCATAGAATTTCTGTTAAAAAATATATTTCATTTCAAAGTGTCAGTGTTGACGGAAGAATTTTGCTCAGTTCATATTTCCGACATCCAGAAATCAATCAGGCTTGCTATTATGTCCCGGAAGGCAATGCATTAAATTGTATTCATATATTGGTTTTTCAATTGTGTTACTGTCATATTTGATTTCACTTATGTAGGGGAAATATAAATGGATAAAATACAATTGCACTTGGGTTATTTAAAGGTATGCAAATACATATGTGTTTATTTGATATTTTCATATAATGTTTACTCGTGTGTGGTCTGCCAATTAGGAGTGAAATCATATTAACTATTAAATTCAATTAGCCATTATTTCTAATTAATTATGCGAGTACAAAATGCAATTGGTTTTTATAAGTTTTACGCACTGTTAGCTAAAAAACCAATTACCATACATAATACTTAATTATTAGTAGTTGCTGTAAATATTTGCAGTCACATTTAACGCCAATTGATGATTATGATTTACACATGCACACAATATTGATTAAAGTGCAATGATTAGAGTATGGAATCAAGCGCTCTAATTAAGTGGATTGTCATTTAGATTGTGTTATTTGTTTTTTTTTATTTAGCTCCTTGTTGTCGTAATTTTCGACCTTATCATGTGTTTTCTGATTGTAACAAATAACATTGAATTATACTCTGACATTGACTTATGTGTTCTATATTTGACTTTATGTTGTTTTATTTGTTTCCGCATAGATGTTACCGCCAGAGAAACGCTTGGAGAAGGCTCATCCTCAGTTTACGGAGCGGAGTCAGCTGAAATATGCCCGTCGTCTGGTTGTCAAATTGGGCAGCGCCGTGATCACTCGGGAGGATAATCATGGTTTGGCTCTGGGTCGATTGGCATCTATTGTAGAACAGGTGAGTGAAGAGGTTTTTTTATTATTGTAGTTAGCATCCTCATAAGAGTTCCACTTTTATATATAAATAATTATGAAATTGTTTGTCCTGATTGACTATCTGTTTTATTAATTAAAGCCTTTTATTATGGTAATTAAAATATATGAAAAATATGATTGCTTAAAGAAGTTTTTTGTGTTTCATCTGCTGAACTTATAAAATGTATAAATTTATATTTAATGATCAATTCTAAATTATTACTTAACACATGTTTAATTTACATAATTTTTGAATTTTTTTAATATGGTCACAGAGGGAATATTGAGATTCAGTTGTGGTTTTAGCATTTTCTTTAGAAAAAAACCATTTATTATTTCCATACATTATTTTTAAAGGCTCTTAAAAATACCCTCAGCATTAAATTCCAAGACTTAAGCAGTGAAAATCTAATAAATTAATTTTTTTCTTGATGATCTCAATGTTGTTAAAATTGCCAAAACGAGAAGAATTTTTTATTATTGATGATCTCAATTGCAATTTAATGTAGTTAAAATTGCCAAAAATCAGAAAAATAGTAAAAATAATTGCCGAAAATATTAACAATAAAATTTTAGTAAATGCCAAAGTTGTATTTAATTTATACGCTATTTTTTTTTGGCAACTCTTAGCATTCATTTTTATTTTCAAACTTAGAACATCATCATAAGTTTTCTTAATGTTTAAATAAATATCAAAAACTTTTCACTAACTGCTAAATTTATTTGGCATTCATTAAATCATTATTTTACCCAATTGCAATTATAAATCACAATTTGTTCTGCCAAGGTCGCCGAGTGTCATTTGGAGGGTCGGGAAGTAATTATGGTCACCAGTGGCGCTGTGGCCTTTGGCAAACAGAAACTGGCTCAGGAGCTGCTCATGTCGTTGTCAATGAGGGAAACGCTTAATCCAAAGGACACCAAAGAGGTGATATACATTAAAATCTCGAATTTACAATCCTAACTAAGCTTTCGACTATTGATTAGTTCGATGGCGCCACATTGGAGCCACGTGCGGCTGCTGCAGTGGGTCAATCTGGACTAATGTCGCTATACGATGCAATGTTTGCGCAATATGGTGTCAAGATTGCACAGGTTGGTTTTATCTGACCCTAAATACGGTTTACGGACCAAGAAAGTAAAGCTGAAAACATAAACTTATATAGGTGCTTGTGACCAAACCGGATTTCTACAATGAGGAGACACGCAACAATCTCTTCTCCACGCTCTCCGAATTAATTAGCCTAAATATCGTGCCAATCATAAACACGAACGATGCCGTCTCCCCGCCAATGTTCATACGTGACGATGAGCCCGCTGGTGGTGCCAGAAAGGTATGCTCGCTCCACGTGACTATCTTTCTATCAAATACTTACCTTGTTCTATATATAATACCAGGGCATACCCATCAAGGACAATGACAGTTTGTCGGCCATGCTCGCTGCGGAAGTGCAAGCGGATTTGCTAATACTCATGTCTGATGTCGATGGTATTTACAATAAGCCGCCCTGGGAGGATGGGGCCAAATTGATGCACACTTACACCAGCGATGATATGAACAGCATTGAGTTTGGCAAAAAATCAAAGGTGAGTGGATTTCTCTTGATTCCATTAAAGCACAGCCAAAGAGTGCCTCGAACTTAAGCTTTCTTACAAAAAAAAAGAGGGAACAGTACAGCTAAGCCGCTAATGCCATCTACACTGAGGGAAAAATTATGTTCCAAAAACGAAGATTTTTTATTAAAGTTATTTTGCTATCAATTATTCCTTGCTAAAAAAAGGGATTTATTTTTTGAGTATATCAGAACAAATTGCAATTTTACTATAATAATAAATTATAATATATCACTGAAATCTTATGATAAGTGTTGCATACCTGTAGGCGCATTATTGAGTGTTTTCAGACTTGAGTGAGTAAAATTCTCAAACCATTTTAGCTGATAGTATATAAGGCATAAAGGTTTCTCTACTTAAAATTTTTTTTTTTTTTTGTGGAGGTGTATTATTTTGTGCCCTAGAAAATAGTAAGTATAAAAATAAAATTCGTTTCACAATATTTTTGCATTGAGCACAAATTAAAAAGCCACAAATTATTTATTTTTTTTTTTTTTTTTTTTTTTTTTTTTTTTTTGCTATAGCCTACTGTTACTATTTTTAATAACTTATACTATAGTGAATATCAATTTCAACAACTTATATACACATTGACATATATGCACAGTTTCGTTAGGTGATATTAAATTTTTATGAAAAATTAACTAATCTATTTTAAATGAGACAGAATAAACTTGAATTAAAAATAAACAAATCAAGACCAAAGCGATCTTAATAACAGAACAGCGATCTTATATGTAAATCCATTCATAAAATACGACACAATTTAAACTCAGTTAGAATAAAACATTTTTTTTAAGTCGATAAGCACAGGGGTAAGAAAAATATTATTTATATAAGCAAGATAACTTGCAAAAGCCCAAAGCAAGCTCAAATTTATGCAGTCTAATTTAAATTCTAGCTCATAAAACAACATTCAGCATTAATCTTTGCAAAAACCAGAGAAAATGTTTTAATAAAATTAGCAGCCTAACTTAGTTTCAAAGTGCACTTATGTATTCATAAATTCGTATAAACAGATCTAAATTTGGTTTTTTTTTTCTTTTGTAGAGAAAAAGTTTTTAATATTTAGTGCGTTCTATTAATTTTAAAACAATACAAAATGAACTCACTTTTTTTAGGGGCTAAATGACGCTTTGTCTGTAATTGTTTACTGTTTTTGCCAACGTTTCTTTCATTAGCGCAAATCTAGTTAAATATTTAAATGGCAAAATGTGTTGGCACCGCAAAACTTTTGCCTTTCAACAATAATTTCTCCAACAAGTTGACAGGTAGAGAAAGCAACAGGAAACAGGACCAAACAGGCAACAGCTGCAGTTGTACCGCATTGCAACTTAATGGTGTTTATTACACAGGCCTTTGTTTATTGCATGCTTCACACTTTGGTTAAATTATTTATATAATACTCCCTGACCATACTACAGGTGGGCACCGGTGGCATGGACTCCAAGGTGAAGGCAGCCACTTGGGCACTGGATCGAGGCGTCAGCGTTGTTATATGCAATGGCATGCAGGAGAAGGCTATTAAGACAATTGTGGGTGGCCGAAAGGTTGGCACGTTCTTTACGGAATCTACAGAGGGCGCCAATGCCGTGCCCGTTGAGGTGATGGCGGAGAATGGTAAGTGGCAATATAAAGATTAGCTAGAATGAATAGAACAGTTTGATGGTATAATTTCTGTTCCCAAAATTACGAAAATAGCCTGATTTAAGGCTATATTCAGGCTTAAATCTCACTTTGCTAAAAAATCTCCTAATGATTTTCTTAGTTGCCTTAATAAAGTGCATTACTCTTGATGACACTTGGCACTAGCTGGACCCAGTCTCAGTTGCATTCTCAGCCTTCAGTTCGGGCCAACTAAATTGTTAAGTGGCTTTCAATGAGCGCGAGCTGGCAACATGCCCCGGGGCAACATCCTAAAAGTGCCTGTCTGACATGGTAGTAGCCATTTAGTTTTTGCACCCAATATTGTGGCTAAGTGTAAACACAGTTGAGAAACGAGGTCAACGTGGCTGCCTGTTGAGGTTTACCAACAACGCTTCCGCATTCGCATCCAAGCTGCTATGGCGCTAACGGGTCCTTTTCCTGGTCATAGTCCTGGCTTGACTGGCATGTTTTGCTGCAATTTTTAGTTAGCAAGATTAATTTAATTGTTATTAGAGACAGCTGACAACACGGCGTTGGCAAACAGCTTGGCAAGTGCTTGTTAATTAGCAAAGCTACAACTTGTTGAAAGTTTTTTTTGGGGCAATTGTAAATGGCCAACGGTTGATTATATCTTGGGTTAAAAATCAGACTAGCTTATGGATTAATCGTGCAAATATTTAACTATCGATAAACAGGTTTTTAACTAGGCTTAATAATTATCTAGATATTAAAAGTAATAATTAAGCCTATTTAAAAATATATATGTTTAAAAATATGCTATATATTAAAAGGTTAAACGAAATTCCTACGAATGTTTGTCTTCTGTTTTTAGCATAGTAAAACAATTAAAATGAACACAACATTTTTACCACATGAAAAAATTAATTATTTAGTGTTTTATAAATATTTTGAAATTGTGTAAAATGGAAACAAAAATCTCATACATAAATTTCTCTATCTTCTTTGTTTTTATTACTTACTTCGTTTTTCTGTTATGTCGAATTTTGAACATTAGGTGAATTTAGTTTTATTTAAATGTTTATATTAATAAATTGATTACATGCGAAGAAAATATCAGCTAACACACATAAATTCTTTGCCGGGACTAGAGATTATTTAAAAAACTAGGTCTTAAGTTAGACAATTCTTGTTTTACCGATTCTTGTTTAGCAAGAGTCAGCTTTTTATATACGTAATTCCGGTTTATCAAGCGTCTGCTTTCTATATACATAAGGCCGGTAAATTTATTTAGATCAATAAAATCGTGTCCATCAGAACCGCAATTTACGATAAATTCTAAAAAAAAATAAAACTATTTATCTAAATTTAATTCCTAGCCCCCGTTGGGCAGCATAAAGATTTCAGTTTGAGTTATTTTAAGGTATTTATCTTACTCAATTCTGATTTAACTTTTTACAACAAATTTTACCAATATTTTATTTCTTTTTATTAACCAGAAAAAGGGCTAATTGCAGGCTAGCCTGTGATTCCGTTTCGAACTTTAATTTTATAAAATTGATAATAATACCTTAGTATTCCATTTCTATATTACTTTAATCAAACTTTCCACTTTAATCAAGTATCACTGTGTAGTACTGAATATTATCTTGATTTTGTAACACTTTCTTTTTGGCAGCTCGCACTGGCAGTCGTCAAATGCAGGCTTTGAGTGCCGCAGAACGTGCCACAGCCGTTAACACTTTGGCCGATCTCTTGGTTAGCCGGGAGAAATATATTTTGGATGCAAATGCTCGGGATTTGGATGAAGCACAAAGGAATGGACTGGCTAAGCCCTTGCTGTCGCGTCTATCATTGACCTCGGCTAAATTGAAGAACCTATCGATTGGCTTGAAGCAAATTGCCGAGGATAGCCATAGGGTGAGTGTAACTAACTAGTAAGTTGAACTTTAATTAATTGTATATTAGAGGGACCATTTGTTAGCGTGAAAAGTTCAAGTAAATGCAATTTGTTTGGCTGTCGAAAAAATGATGTTGACTTGGCTAAAAACAAATTGAGTTAGTCGAAGTATGCAGCATTGGGAGCCGCACTGGGATTTGTTTTTCAGCAAAGTGGTCATTTTATGAGCTACAACAAAAGCAGCACAAATTGTTGTTCATATATGCAGCCATAGCTGCCATGCTTTAACAATATTATATGAAATCTCCAAGCAATTTTACACTTCAACTAAAATTGACACCAGAAGGACACAAAACGGGTGGGCAGGGTCAGGGACAGGGACAGGGGTTAAGGGACATACCTAAGCAAGTGGAAGATAAAAGAATGCTCCACATATACTACTCCTTACTGTGAGAATGGGGGCGCCACGCGCTTGTGGAATGTGCCCCCTTTTGCAGCCAGGCGTTTTATTGGATGTGATTGTGCGGAAACGCAAAACTTTTTGCCGCTTGCCAGTAAAACTTTTTTTTTTTATTTATCCACTACTATATACCAGTCTATATATTGTATATATATATATATATATATGTATTGTAAGACAGGCAGCGAAAATTGTGACGCAAAAATCATAACACGATAAACTTAAAAAATGTAAAATTGTGCGGAGAGAAAAAACCCATAACGCACTCAATAAATGTTGGATGGATGGAAAAATGTATACCCGTGTGTGTGTGTGTGTGTGTGTGTGCGACAAACAAATGCCGCGGACATTTTTTTAGCCTCAGGGCGCCATTCCAAAGTTGTGCATAATATTGTGTCATATGACAGGAAACAATGAGTTTGTGGGGGAGGGGGGAGGGGCTGTCAATATAGCAAACTTTAAAGTACAATATTCAGAAAATTCAAAACTTGTATTGTCAATCAAGATTTATGATTTGTTATTAGTCAGAGAAGACTTGGACGCTATTTCAATTTTTATATTTTACTTGTAATGAAAAATAAATAAAAAAAATAAATTTTCTTAAAAAAAAAATACCTGCTGCTTGCCAAAAATTAAATAACCCTAATGACTGGCTAAATAAATTGTTTTCTTTTTTTTTTGGATATAATTTTAATATTATTTAAATTAAATAGCGCCAATGTCTGGCTAATTAAAATATATTTTTTAATATGAAAAATTTCATGTTGTGATCTGATTTCAATTTAAATTTTTTTAAGCAAAAGAATAATAAACATAAGAATATTATATTTTATATGAAAAAATCACAGATTCAGCCATTTAATTTACAATAAGGAATTATAATTATATACACATTAAATTCTGAATATTTTTATTGAGTTCAACATAATAAGCTGCAGATTTGAATCGATTCTTCAAACTCATGTAAAACATTTTGCTTTTGCTATTGCAAAGTATCATAAAGTCCACAGCAAAGTTATTGTACTTTGCATAATAACGGTGCATAATAAACTTATTTTAAAATGAGTGTGCCAAGCTAGCCAGCTAGCCAGGACTTATCCAATTGTCCTTTGTAAATATAATTTAAAGTTTTGCGCCCAACGATGCCAAAGTCAATAATAATGACCATATAACCAAATTTACTCAGCCCTCAACTTGAGTTGCAGACTGAGGTTAAAGTACGGGGCTCTCTGGGTCTGGGCATGGCCAAGGACCATATCTACGTCTTGGTCCTGGTCCTGGTCCTGGTCCATTCTCCGAAAAACGAGGCTGGCAGCTGCTGTCAGCACATGATACCGCCCTCTGCCCCGTTCGTTTGCAATCTTCACGCTATCTGCAGTCAATTTCCAGCAGCTTTTTTTTATAACGCAAACGGAGCAGGGTTTCAAAATGGGGGCAACGGCAGCCCATTAAAAATAAATAAAGATTACGACAAGATGAACGTCTTGATTTATGTAAAACTGCCCCAGCAACGCCTCAAAATGGACGTCCGGGATTAGAATTGGCAACAAGGCGGAATTGCCGCATAAATATTGAGTTATTTATATTGCCTGGCCCACATGGCGTATGTGTAATGTATTAACTGCTGACTTGTC
This sequence comes from Hirtodrosophila alboralis, assembly GCA_035043045.1. Classification (NCBI taxonomy): domain Eukaryota; kingdom Metazoa; phylum Arthropoda; class Insecta; order Diptera; family Drosophilidae; genus Hirtodrosophila; species Hirtodrosophila alboralis. The sequence goes on along the minus strand of JAWNNH010000770.1, from coordinate 350,201 downwards.
AATTGGCTCATTTGTTGTTGTTGTTTATTTTCCAGAATGTGGGTCGCGTCCTGCGTCGCACTCGCCTAGCTGAGGGACTAGAACTGAAAGAGGTAACAGTGCCCATTGGCGTGCTGCTGGTAATCTTCGAATCCCGTCCAGACTCGCTGCCCCAAGTGGCCGCCTTGGCCATGGCTTCGGCAAATGGTTTGCTGCTCAAAGGTGGCAAGGAAGCCGCTCACAGCAACAAGGCTTTAATGGAGCTCGTCAAGGAGGCGCTGAGCTCCGTTGGTGCCGAGCATGCCGTGGACCTGGTGAGTCTGAATATAAATTATATATATTCTCATTTATAAATAAACTTGCCACTTTTAATAGGTCTCTACACGCGAGGAGATCAGCGATCTACTGGCCATGGAGAGTCACATTGATTTAATTATACCACGCGGCTCCTCAGAGCTGGTGCGTAATATTCAGGAACAATCTCTGCACATTCCCGTCCTGGGTCATGCTGAGGGCGTCTGCCATGTCTATATCGACAAGGACGCTGACTTGTCCAAGGCTCTGCACATTGCACGCGATGCCAAATGCGATTATCCAGCAGGTAATGTCTAAAGTTTTGTATAAATTTAAATTTAATATTTAAAAATGTAGATCAAGTTTTTGCATTTTTGGATTTTTTTAAAATCACTACAAGTTCTTATTTGGTAAAATGGAAATATTTGTATCCAAATTTTAAAAGTAACTTATTCTGCATATTGGTAAAATTAATTAGGTTTTTTTGTATTTTTGGATTTCCTATTAAATCATTTTTAATACAAGCTCTTACTTTATGAAATTGAAATATTTTGGATTATTTTAAAATCAATTTTAATACAAGTTCTTACTTGGTTAAATAGGAATATTTGTGTCCAAATTTTAAATGGAACTTATTCTGCATATTGGTAAAATTAATTAACTATATTGCATTTTTGGATTTTCTATTAAATCAATTTTAAAACAAGCTCTTTATGAAATAGAAATATTTGTTATTATATTATTATTTCTATTTTATATTTATTTTACTATCCAAATTTTAATAGTAATTTGTTCTGCATTTGGTAAAATTAAATAAGTATTTTTATTTTTTTTTACATTTTTTTAAAATCAATTTTAATACAAATTTTTAGTTGGTGAAATGGAAATATTTTTATCCAAATTTTTAAAGTAACTTGTTCTGCATTTGCTAAAATTAATAAGGTATTTTGCATTTTTGGATTTCTTTTTAAATCAATTTTAATTTGGAAAGCAGAAATATTTAAATCCAAATTTTTAAAGTAATTTGTTCTGCAATTGGTAAAAATAATTAATATATTTAATTTGGTATCTCTAACTTATATTTTCCGCACAACTGAGCATTGCTCAAAAATTAATTAATATTTTTTTTTTAACTTCTTTCCGGTACCGTAGCCTGCAATGCAATGGAAACACTTCTCATACACGAGGATCTAATGAGCGGCGAAATTTTCAATGATGTCTGCAACATGCTGAAACGTGAGGGCGTCAAAATCAATTCAGGACCTCGTCTGAATCAGCAGCTGACATTTGGACCGCCAGCGGCAAAGAGCCTGAGACATGAGTACGGCGCACTGGAGTGCTGCATTGAGATTGTGCCCAGCATGGAGGAGGCCATTAATCACATACATACGTACGGAAGCGGTCACACGGATGTCATTGTTACGGAAAATGGTACGAAAATTGAAAATTAATTTCAATTGCCTTGCAATTGAAGCAGAAAAATTGTTTGACCATCGATTGGGCATCGGAGAAGGGTTAGAATCAGGAGAGAAAATTCCAAAACCTAATGACAATTCAATATGTGGGCTATAAATTTGTATTGCGGCAGCATTGAGTGTTCCTAAAATATATATATATATATATATTGCAGAGTATTTTGTTATTGATAGCTAAACTTTGACGTAGTGCAATATATAACTTAGTTTGTGAAGGATAGAGGAAGCTACGATACTTGAGTTGAATGGCAATGAAAATTGGTTTAGGAAGTGTGATTAGTTAAGTAATGAATAAATTTGGTAAAAGGTTTAAATTTATAGAAATGCGTTCTTCAATTTTATGCTATTTAAATATAATTTAAATTTAAATTTAATAGGGTATTTAATTGGGAATTTTAATATCTGAATTTTGGTTTTATTTCATTTTATTCTATATTCAATTTATTATTATAAAAATATATTTTGAATTTAAATTTGATTGGTAATTTGATGGGGAATTTCTAGATAGAAATTTTGAGGCTTTTCTTTTCACATTAGCTAAATTTTTTTTAACATAAAAATATAATTTAAATTTAAATTGAATTGGGAATTTGATTGGAAATTTTAATAGCTGAATTTTGTTTTTATTTCCTTTTTATTCTATATTCAATTTATTATTATAAATATATGTTTTTAATTTAAATTGAATTGGGAATTTGATAGACAAATTCTAGATAGAATATTTGTGGCTTTTATATTCAGATTAGCTAAATTTTTCATAACATAAAAATATAATTTAAATTTAAATTGAATTGGGAATTTGATAGGGAATTTTATTAACAGATTTTAAATATCTAAATAGAACATTTGAGGCTTTCTTGCCACATTAAATATATTAAAAATATACTTAAGATTTGTTCACTGACATTTTTGTTAACTTAATTCAAAAAGACGAATGCCATTAGCCAGGTCAACTGGAATTTTCTATGTATGAAGTCATCGCCAACATCATGGCCAACTTTAGGGTCAGGTTTAGGTTTAGCGTGATGATTGCCACAACAAAAATTTAAATCATTTGGGAAATTAATTTTATTCAGCGTGTTCCCATGTTTGCATATTGCATTTTATATTTTATATTTTCCCATGTTGCATTTTCATTTTCGTGCAGATGCCGCTGCAAAGCATTTCCTGGGCACCGTGGACAGCGCCTGTGTATTCCACAATGCCAGTTCGCGTTTTGCGGACGGTTTCCGGTTTGGCCTTGGAGCCGAGGTGGGCATCTCAACGGCACGGATCCATGCACGTGGCCCCGTCGGTGTGGAGGGTCTGTTGACCAGCAAATGGATACTCAGCGGACAGGATCATGCGGCGGCGGACTTTGCCGAGGGCGGAAATCGTACGTGGCTGCACGAGCAGCTGCCCATTGATTAGATTTGTTAGATTCTAAGATTTTGATAAACCTTGTAAATACGTGTATTTTAATGGTAAACTAAAAGTAAATTGTGTTTTTGGCAATGCACTGCACCTGTATCAAAACATGACGGAAGGCTAATTAACACACACGGGTGTGGGTGTGTGTAGAGTATAGAGTGCGCCTGTATGATGACAGCTGCCAGTCGCGGCCACATGGGAGAAATTAATTTGAGTGGAAAATATTTGAACGGGTAACTTGTTTAATTAATAAAATGTGTAGAGCAAAATGGGAAAACTGTCAGCGTTCGTGTCTTGGCCGCAAAGTTTGCGTGCAAAGTTCAGTTTAGTTCAGTTCTGGCTACTGCCACGCCCACCAGCTGCACGCAACGCCCAAATTTTGGAAGCTGTAGCTGTAAAAGTTGAGAATTCTGCCATGCCGCATCGTTGTTGACAGTGAAAATTAAATTAAAATTACTCAGGCAGGCACGGACACTGCTTAAAGTTGCAATTTTTCATAAATATATATTTTTCCAAGAAAATAGAAAATACGAAAAAATTTGAAGAAGAATATAAGATCATAAATTAGCCATAAAACGTGAACAATTTCCTCGTACCCCTAAGCCCAAGTTCCGCAGCCCAAACCCAAAAACCACTTGGTATGCAAGCGTCGCTAAGTATTTTAATTTTTATGTGCATTGAGGCAAGTTTTCAGCGCTCAGTTTTCAGTTTTGCAGTTTTCAGTTTTCAGTTTTTAGCTCTCTCAGTTTTGTGCCTGGCACTTTGGCAAAGTTTATTTTAGTGCTGCACGCTGCATTGCGTGCCAAAGTGCCACCATGCCCCAAAAATATATATACCCTGCAACAACAGCAACAACAACAGGACTCGCAGTGAAGGTGCTGCTTTGTCCTGTCAACGCATTACAGTCTCTGCAATCGCTTTTAGCCAACATTTTTGAAGTTGTAGCTGGAGTTTGGGTCAGTTCCCCGCCATTCTCACATTTTGTAATGCCAAAATTTTGTTAGCGCAATTTTCAGAGTCAAGTAATTGCTTGGGTTGCTTGAAAAGTTGCTGGCATTTTAAATAAATCAATATAAAATATTAAATTAGTTAAATTAATATTAAATAAATCAATTGATGCATATTCATTACTTAGACAATGTCAGGGACAGGCATTGGGTTGATAGGGGGAAAAAAACAAATAAATAAATAAGCACATTTTTAGACAGCAGCTTTCGACTGCCGTATACTCTGTTTCCAATTTTTTATCATATTTCCAGTGTGAAGGAGAGCGAAAGAAATAATTGTAATATTAATTGAAATTTTTTAATAATTTTGTAGTAATTTTTAATGCAATAATTATATTATTTAAACCATATTTTGAATGTGGTATATTTGAGAACGCAATAATTAATTGTATAAAAAAAATGAAGCTTCATAATTTTTTTTATATTGGAAAAAAAAAATCTTAAGCGGTTTTTACAATCAATTAGAATATGCAAAAAATAAGTGAAAAATTGTTATTTGAAAATTATTATTATGTCATTAATATATATATTACATATCAAATATAATATAAAATTTATTTTCATCTGCTTTTAGACAATTGTATGGGTGTGCAAAACATTATTTTGTAATATATAAATTCTATTAAATATTAAATATAATAAATGCCAAGAAAAAATGCTAATTTATATATATTCCCAAGAGTCATTTTTCCTTTTATTAAAAACAATATTTTGAATTTATTTTTTCTGCTTTTAAATAATTGTATGGGTGTGCAACAATTAATTTTATTATATAATAATTCTATTAAATATTAAATATAATAAATGCCAAGCAATAAATGTTATATTATATATATTCCTAAGAGTCAATTTCCCTTTTATTAGTAACAATATTAAAAATTTATTTTTGTCTATTTTTAAACAATTGAATGGACTTGCAAAAAATTATTTTATTATAAAATAATTCTATTAAATTTTAAATATATTAAATGCATAGCAAAAAACTATATTATATATATATTCCTAAGAGTAATTTTGCCTTTTATTAAATATAATAAACGCCAAGCAATAAATGCTTTATTATATATATTCCTAACAATCATTTTTCCATTTATTACTACCAATATTTTGAATTATTTTCGATAATATGTAGCTCTTTTATTTTATTTATTTTTAATTATATTTAAACGAACATTTCTATGTATATTATTCAATCTGTGTTTAAGATACACAGCATTCAATTACGACAACAAATAATTTAAAATAAATTTGAATTATTTATGCACAACTATAATTGATAAAATCTAATAGATAAAACTTTAAAACTGCTCCAAAAATGTAGCTAGTTTCTTTGCTACATGAGTAGATAGCAAAGTGCATAGACGAGCATAATTTTTAGACATTTCAACTGGTTTTTCGCGTTGGCTGTGAAGCCCAAAGTATAGACAATGATACGTATACGGGCAGTACCTGCTTCTAGCAACAGTCACGTAGTTTTCAATAGTTTTACCAAAGCACTTGAAAAACTTTTGGCCAAGGTAGGAGAGACGTACGAGTAGTGTATGTATATTTTGAGTTTTTTTTGGCAACACGAAATTGCAGTTGAAACTGTAGTTTTCTAACTTGAAAAGGGGAACGTGGCATGTCTGAGGTATGTATATCATTCACTGCCAGATAATGCAAACTTTAACGCTGCACTTAATTAAAATAATAAACAGCACGCATATAAATCTCGTAGTTAATATTACGTTAAGATCTGGCGATATGCACCGACACTGACAACCGAGAAATTGTCGAGAAATGGCAGCACACACATATACATAATAATTTTATTTAAATTAAATAAAATCTACACACAAATGAGCATGTGTATTTTGTCTTATTTAAATTTTAGCTTTTGATTTTATTTTGATTTTTTTGTGGGCATTGGGCTTCTTGGGCCGCACCATCTATGGACTGAGTGAGCGAGATGTGAGTGAGCTGGCCACTCAAAACATTTTGTCACATCATTGGCACAAAATTTTGTTATACTACAGCAAAGAAAGAAAGGCTGTCTGGTGGATGTGGCCAAGTATGTAGTACACTGCATTGTTCAGCGAATTTATTTATATAAAAACTTAAAAATATAACAACAACCACGGATGCCTATACAAGTCCTGGCGCATATTCGCCCTCATGCAACTGAAACATCAACGTTTGGCACAATGCAACAGACATAATTTAGTGAACATGAAATGATACAAGCTGATATTGAAAACATTAAATGATTTATTTAATACTCTATCTTGATTGTCAAGGCAACATTTCGGAAATTTTATTAGAGTTGTGATATGAAAGCTAAATGTAGTTTTATCATTTTTAAAAATGCAATATAAATTATATCTGTATTAAAATATATTTCCAGTACAAAAAAAAAAATTCCAAAAATATATTATTTAGCTGGCCTTACAGTTAATCTAAAAAAATAGGAATAAAGTAAATGGAATTATTAATAATAGCATTTTTATATATACAATTCCTAGTCGTTTGATCACAATTTAATTTGTACATATTTTGTTAACAAAGTTAAACTTAAATTGTGTTTTTTTTTTAGTTTTGTAGAAATCTTAAAAAGTGTTTTTAGAGCTGAATTAATGTTGCACATTTCATAAGTTTATTTATTTTTACCCCACAGCAATCGGTACATTATTTAACTGACCTTAAACTTAGGCTAAATATATAATAGAATTATTATTATTTTTTATACAATTTCTAGTTTTTTAATAGCAATTTAATTTTGAGTTTTTGCTTGCAAAATTAAACATAACAATGTAGCTTTTTTTTTTTAAGTTTTTCTTAGTTTTAAAAAGCGTTTTTAGGATAGAATTGTGTATACAATTCCTAGTCAATTTATAGCTATTTAATATTTAGTTAGTGCTTATAAAATTAAACGTAAAATGGGGTTTTTATTTTTACATATTTTTAAAATTTTTAAAAAGTGTTTTTAGAACTGAAGTAATGCTGCACATTTAATTAGTTTATTTATTTTTCTCCCACAGCAATCCATACATTATTTAGCTGACCTTTAACTTAGGCTAAAAAAATATAGGAATTAATCGAATTTAATCAAATTATTATTAACAGAACTTATATACAGTTCCTAGCCATTTGATCGCCATTTAATTTTTACATATTTTGCTGACAATATTAAACATAAAATATAGGATTTTTATAAATTTTCTTATAAATCTTAAAGGTCGTTTTTAGGATGGAAGAAATTTATTCAATTCCTAGTCAATTTATAGAAATTTAATTATTAGTTTTTGCATATAAAATTAAACATAAAATGTCGCTATTTCTTTTAACTTTCTTATAAATCTTAAGAGCGTTTTTGGAATGGAACCAATGTATACAATTTCTAATCAATTTATAGCAATTTAATTTATATATATTTTGCGGGCAAAATAAAACATAAAATGTAGTTTTTTTTCAGCTTTTGCATAAATCTTTAAAAGTATTTTTAGGATGGAAATATTGCTCTCATCAAATCAGCTAATTTTTAAGAATTAAATATAAAATTTCCCTAAAATATTATACTCTTCTAAGGCTACTAAATACACAGCCAATTCATTCTACCCTTACTACTTAGAGAGTCGAAATAAATGATGTGTTGTCATGTCTGCCCTCACCTCCCTCTAGGCACCACCGACAGAATTCATCAACATGTTACTATGCCGAAAAAGATCCATTGTTCGATGTACGAGATGGTGGACACAGAACTTATTTAAATGCAGATGTCGACTATAGAGCGAATCACTCTGATTGCTGTCGCTGTGGTATATAGACGTCGTGAGTGCTGACGGTGTCGCTTGGATATCGACAAGGATATATACGATATATATATATATATAACGTCTAGGGTTTCTTTATAGTGCTGCCTGCTCGCTGAACTTAACAAATCCTTAATCCAAAATGTGTGACGAAGAAGCATCAGCTTTGGTTGTGGACAATGGATCCGGCATGTGCAAGGCTGGCTTTGCTGGTGATGATGCACCACGCGCTGTCTTCCCATCGATTGTGGGCCGTCCTCGTCATCAGGGCGTGATGGTGGGCATGGGTCAGAAGGATTGCTATGTGGGTGATGAGGCGCAGAGCAAACGTGGTATTCTCTCCTTGAAATATCCCATTGAGCATGGCATCATTACCAACTGGGATGATATGGAGAAGGTCTGGCATCATACCTTCTACAATGAGCTGCGTGTGGCCCCCGAGGAGCATCCAGTGCTGCTGACCGAGGCTCCACTCAACCCCAAGGCCAATCGCGAGAAGATGACACAGATCATGTTCGAGACCTTCAACTCTCCAGCCATGTATGTGGCCATCCAGGCGGTGCTCTCTCTGTACGCCTCCGGTCGTACCACTGGCATTGTCCTCGATTCCGGCGATGGCGTCTCCCACACCGTGCCCATCTATGAAGGTTATGCTCTGCCCCATGCCATCTTGCGTCTGGATTTGGCTGGTCGCGATTTAACCGACTATCTGATGAAGATTCTCACCGAACGTGGCTACTCTTTCACCACCACCGCTGAGCGTGAAATTGTGCGCGACATCAAGGAGAAGCTGTGCTATGTGGCTCTGGACTTTGAGCAGGAAATGGCCACAGCGGCTGCATCCACCTCACTGGAGAAGTCCTATGAGCTGCCCGATGGTCAGGTCATCACCATTGGCAATGAGCGCTTCCGTACGCCCGAGGCTCTGTTCCAGCCTTCATTCCTGGGCATGGAATCCTGCGGCATTCACGAGACTGTCTATCAGTCCATCATGAAGTGCGATGTGGATATCCGTAAGGATTTGTATGCCAACAATGTGCTGTCTGGCGGTACCACCATGTATCCAGGTAAGTTCATATGCCAAGAGAGAAATATTTTATATTTTTTCCAAATAGAAAAAAAAAAAATAAAATAGTTTAAATAGTTTCATATCCCTGAACAATTTAAAATTATTTTGATAACAGTTTGAAAATTTTATAAAATTTATTTGTAATCTTGCAAAGAAAATTAGTCCAAGATAATAAGAAAAATATTTTTCTTATTGCAAATATTTATTAAATATTATTTACAAAATTCTAATCATTAATATTTTATCAAAGCAGTAATACTAGTAATATTAATATTCCTGAACACTTGAAAATTATTTTGATAAGAGTATTGACAATTTTGGCACAATTAGCATATAATTTTCAAAGTTAAAATTAATTGGAAATTTTATAAATTTAATTTATAATTTTGCAAAGGAAATTAGTCCAAAATAATGACAAAAAATATTTTTTTGATTGCAAATATTTACTAAATATTATTTACAAAATTCTAAGCATTAATATAATAATATTTTTATATTTTTTCCAAGCAGTAATATAATATTAGTATTTCTGAACTCTTGAAAATTATTTCAATAAGAATTTTGAAAAATTTGGCACAAATAATAATAATTTCTAAGGCTACTATTATTTGGAAATTTTATAAATTTAATTTATAATTTTGCAAAGGAAATTAGTCCAAAATAATGTTAAAAAATATTTTTCTTATTGCAAATATTTACTGAATATTATTTACAAAATTCTAAGCATTATTATTTTCATATTTTTTCCAAGCAGTAATATTATTTTAATTTTTCTGAACGCTTGAAAATTATTTTGATAAAAGTACTGACAATTTTGGCACAATTAACATATCATTTTCAAGTTTAATATTAATTGAAAATTTTATAAAATAATTTTTAATTTTGCAAAAGAAATTAGTCCAAAATAATTTTAAAAAATATTTTTCCGATTGCAAATATTTACTAAATATTATTAACAAAATTCTAAGTATTAATATTTTGATATTTTTTTTAAGTAATATAATATTCGTTTTTATAAAAACTTGAAAATTATTTTGATAAAAGTACTGACAATTTTGGCCTAATTAACATATAATTTTCAAGTTTAATATTAATTGGAAATTTTATAAAAATAATTTTTAATTTTGCAAAGCAAATTAGTCCAAAATAATGATAAAAAAATATTCATCTGCTTGCAAATATTTACTAAATATTATTTATTCTAATTTCTGCAGGTATTGCCGATCGTATGCAGAAGGAAATCACCGCATTGGCTCCATCCACAATTAAGATCAAGATTATTGCACCACCCGAGCGTAAATACTCTGTATGGATCGGTGGCTCTATTCTGGCATCTCTGTCCACCTTCCAGCAGATGTGGATCTCCAAGCAGGAGTACGATGAGTCCGGCCCCGGAATTGTGCACCGCAAATGCTTCTAAGCATTTAAAGCACACAAACAACAACAACAACAACAATCACAACAACAACAATACCAACAACAACAACAAGTGGCGTTTATATATAGCTTATATGAAAATATCTTATATGCACATCTTATATCTGACATTGGGTATATGTTTAGCTATGGCCAGGCTAGCTGCATCTGGGCATGATGCAAAAAGTATCTTTAAAATTACATTTAGTTGAAGAAGAAGTTGAAATGGAGGACAAGTAAACCCAAGACGAGCGGGGCAGAGCATCTTTTATATATATTTAGTTTTGATTTGGATTTTCATTTGTTAACTAACTTACGGAGCTGACAACACAAAAACAAAAACAAAAAAAACAAAAATGAAATAAAACAAAAGTAAGACAATCGGATGTACAATAAAACTATATATGTGTCCAAAACTGAATTCTAGAAAACAGTGAAATGTGAGTGTCAACAATCAATATATATTTGTAAAAGTTTTTTAATTACACTAACCGAGCAAATCTCTGTTATAATGCCAAAATGTCAATCAGCAAGCTGACAAAACTTTTCTAATGGCTGTATCTGTAGCTGTAGCTGTAAATGTATCTGTATCTGTATCTATGTAGCTCAGTTGCCTGGCCAACTATGCTGTCACATCTTTCGGCTCAACTTGCTTGAATCTCTCACGGAAGTTGCTCAAACTTGTTCGAATGTGTGTGTGTGTGTGCGTGTGTGTGTGTTAGCCATGATTTATGCCCTGACTGAGTGACTATATGACCGTGTACATACATATGTCTTCTGCTGTCATGTATCAGCTGCGCAGTGCAACTTAATGCTCGTTATGTTTCTGTCATATACAGGAATATATATAGTATATATAGTATATATGTATATATATAATGTATACACTTTGTTTGCTTGTGTTTTCTATTTGCAACTTGTCAAAACTGCAAGCAAACTTTGCAGTCACTTTGAGGCAACATGCCAAAGACATAAGAGCAACAATAAACTGGTCAAAAGATGTTGCACCTGTCATTTTTGCCACAAAAGTTCTTGTGGCTGCAGTTTGAGATCGTTGCCAGGTGCGTTAACCGCCATGTAATTACTTGGCCAACAAACTTTTACTGCCAAAAAAAAACTAACTTTAAAAAAATCCTGAATAATGTTGTAATGTATAATTAATTAATTGCGTTGAATTTAAAGGTTTTAAAGCTTTAAACGATTGCGTGTAATTTTTTTTTTACTAATTAATTTTATTTTTAATGACAAAAAATGCTGTTCCTTAAAAAAAAAACAAATTTTTACTGCCAAAAAAAGAACTTTAAAAAAATCCTAAATAATGGAGAAATGTATAATTAATTAATTGGGTTGAATTTAAAGGTTTTAAATCTTTAAACGAGTACGCGTAATTTTTTTTTTATATTATTTTATTCAATTCTGAATGACAAGCAATGCTGTCCCATAAAAAAAAAAATTTTACTGCCAAAAAAAACTTTAAAAAATTCTGAATTTTTTTCTATTATTTAATTTTTTTTTGACTGAGAAAAATCCTGTCCCATAAAAAAAAGGTAATAATATTATTTAATTTTAGTGCAAGTATAGAAAAAGCCTAATAAAACATACATAAGTTTTAAATATTAATGACACTGACCCAGAGGAATTTTATTTGCCATATGATTGCAAAAGAAAGATTAAAATTTATTAAAGCCTGAGAAAAATCAACAAATATCTTAAAACTGATTTTATGAGGTTCTGAAAATATAGAAGACAATACTAAGTATATAAAAAAATAAAACGATAATAAATATGTAGTCATGGATAGTAAAATTTGCTTTTTTTTCTTTAGATAGACACGAATAAACTATTTAAAAACTAATGATAAGTATAAACAATCAAGTTGATTTTGCTATTTTTGTATATCAGTTTTTTTTATAAAATATTTAATCTCATCAATTCTTAAAGCTGCAGTTTAAAACCTCGCCTAAAATGCAATGAAACTCCTTCATTATGAAACAAATTTAAACTTTAATTTATTTAATAATTTTCAACTTTAACTGACGCTCAATAGAGTTAAATTTATACATTTCATTCATATATGAAAGTAAAACACATCCTGAAAACTTGCTGGGAAATACGATCTGCTTTCTTTATTATAACACAAATTTAAACTTTAATTTATTTAAAATTTACCAAAATTTGACTGAAGCTCAATTGCGCTTAAATTCTCCGCATTTATATTTATTTTTAAATAATATATTCAACGCGTTTAGCGGTTAGTCTGCGTCAGAGTATCTAAAATTGATAAACATCAATTGCAGTGTAGAGTTAAATTTATACATTTCATTCATATATGATAGCTAAAAACACATTCTGACAACTTGCTGGGAAAATTCTATCAACGATGCCTTTAACCAACAGCCAAAATGTCAATTGCATGCATTTTGTATAGATATCGAATGACGTATACGCAGCATGTGGCAGGAAGTATACATTTCTAAACCCCCCTCCAACACCACAATCAATGTCTCTATGTTACACCCCTCTACCCCCCTCAAATGTGCGTCCATTGTTATTGCCGCTCCATTTGGTCAACATTGCCTCCTGTCGACCCAAGTGCGGTTTCATTATTTATCCAAAACAGAATCACAGAAAATTAGGGCCAACAATTGGGTCATGTTACCCTTACCCTTACCCTTTCCCAGACCCTTCACCAGTTGGACAGGCACTCAATCAATCAGTGCAGAATGGATACCCAACTGAAAGGGGAATTGAGTGTGGACTATCAACAATTTTCAGGCTCTTGTATTATTTTGCATTTATTTTGTAATGTGGCAAATTTAATAAAATACCTCCTCTCAGTGCAAATCTGTTGGCTTTTGTTGTCTCTGTCATTTGGGCATTGGTAATACCTCCCACGCGGCTGGTAGCCTCCCCCTCTAATGTGTTTTTATACTCACTAGAAAAAAGTCTAATAATAATGGGTATAAACACAGATATAATTTAAATTTTTAGCAATTTATTTAGTAGTATTTATCTATGATGCTAGGTATAAATTTTGTGGATTTAGATATTTATTTATATATATATTTTATTGATTTTTAAATTGTTTTTTTTAATTTGTTTTTTTTTTTTTAAATTTAATTTTAAGTGCGTTTCTATTATATTTAAAAGTCTGCTCCAAGAGCGCAAAATTAGCGTTAAACTGAGCTAATAGAAAATATATTTTCAATTAAATTAATCTAAAAATAAATCGCCAATAAATTTTGTGGAATTAGATATTTTTATATATATATATTTTATTTATATATTTTTCAATTTAAATTTGTTTTTATTTTAAATCGAATTTTTAGTGCGTTTTTATTATAATTAAAAGCCTGCTCCAAGAGCGCAAAATAAGCTTTTAACTCAGCTAATAAAAAATATATTTTAAGTTAAATTAATCTATAAATAAATTGCCAATTTTTTAAATTTTTCACCACAGAGAGAAATTGATGGAAACTGAAACTGAGGCAAACACAAAAGACAGAGAATTTAAGTCAACAAAAAGGCATTTTAAAAATTAATATAAATATTTTTATTTTAATAATACAGGGCACCTTTTAGTTGAGCACATTATTGACTATATTTCTAATATTTTGGTTACTGTTTAACAGTGTTGTTTGGGCATTAAATTGAATTTAATTGCATAAGCTGGCCAGCTCCAAACTGAATTGATGTTTGTTTTGTTTTGTTTGCTGTTTGCATTTTGTGAAAATTGTTTTGTATTTTGTAACTATTACATAACTGAACTGTAATTCAGTTTATGTTGGCTATTCTGGCTTGTTGATTTTATGCTAATTTAATGCACTTGTCCAGTTTCCAAGTCCCACTCTCAACCCGGCCAACGTCATTGATACCAATATAATTTGCTGCTAATGCGCAATGCAAACTCTTTGCAATATTTGCCATTTTCATTATGTAAATTTTGCAAGACAAGCCGCACAAATATTGACATTAAAGCAAAGTTAACGAGTTGCTAAAACAGGAAGTGTCCAGACTAGAACGGAACTCGGACGTCACTTGGACATGGACATGACATGGACGTGAGTTCAACTCAGCGCTCGTTGCTTTTGACAAGCTAACAAATTGTTTTTCCGGTTTGAGGTGTACACCACATGCAAACAGGAAATTAATAAAACACAAGACGGGAAAGCTATCTACGGTTGTCGAACATATAACACACTATATACACTACACTTCATACAAATCATATGCATTTATTCAAGCTAAAAATTAATGTGTTTCTATTTTGATTAAATTTCATTTAAATTTGAGTTGATTGATGTGTTTACAGCTTAAAAACTTGTAACACAATTAAATCAACCGTGTTACACTCTGCTTTATAATAGTTAAATATCCTTAGAGAGTGTATAAGAAAGGAGCCGAAATTCATGCTGACCTAAACAGACTTTAATTTCGTCATCTCTTCGATTCAGTCATCGTCACCGTCATCATCATCATCTTCATCTTCATTCAATTTAAATTTAAATTTATGTTGCCATTGCGTATGACAGCTTAAAGCATTTTTCAAGCTAACTATTTATAGCATTTCTAGGAAAAAAAAATGTTTTTCTATTTTAGAAACTCAATAAAATAAATATAAAAAATATAAATTACTTTTCAATTTTATTTGTATATATTTATTTTAATTTTTGTTTTTCTTTTATTGTGTTAATCCATACAGGAAAAAATATTCAAAGTTTTCTAAATTATTTAAAATTTAACTATTTATACAATTACTAGGAGAACACAAGGTTTTCCTTTTTTATCTACTCAATAAAATAAATATAAAGTACAATGTAAATAAATATAATAGACTCAGGGGCGCTGATTGTGCTTTTTTTTGTGAAAATATAAATTTTTTTTCAATTTTATTTATATTATATATTTTCTAAAATATTTAAAATTTAACTATTTATACAATTTCTAGGAGGACATAAAGTTTTTCTACTTTAACTACTCAATAAAATAAATATAAAGTATAAATAAAAATGATAGACTTTTGTTTTTTTGTAAAAATTAAAATTTCTTTTTATTTTTATTTATATTAAATTTTTCCATTATTATTTCCAATTTAACTATTTATACAATTTTTAGGAGAATACAAAGTTTTTCTATTTTATCCACTCAATAAAATAAATATAAATTATAAATAAAAATGATAGACTTAGGGGCGGTGATTGTGTTTTGATTTTTTGTAAAAATATAAATTACTTTTCAATATTATTTATATTAAATTTTTTCCAAAATTTTTCAAATTTTACTATTTATACCATTGCTAGGAAAATACAAGGTTTTACTAAATATAAAGTATAAATAAAAATAATAGACTTAGAGGCGCTGATTGTGTTTATTTTCTTGTAAAAAAATAAAATTTACTTTTTATTTTTCTTTATACAAAATTCTCATTTTAATAACGACCATCACTAAAATATTCTACAGAAATATTGTCGTAAAACTAAACGACCTTTTTTTAAATGAGTTCACTTCAACGAGTGTGCACTGTAATAGCAATTTAATATGTACAACATTATTTAATATTAAAAAAGGGACACTTTATGCCAAATGAGTTAAATAATACAACACTCTCTTCAATGCTGAATAATTTTAATTGCCCTTAATGCTCAATCTCATTTCATAATTGCTATATATATATATTGTATATATATGATATAAAATTGTCTGGTAATTACTTGATGCTTAACAAGTTTCACTTGAATTTTGTCAACAATTTTGAATTACAGTCAACACATGATTATTAGCTTTATGTCAGTTAAGAGGCTTCAACATAATTATCAGCATAATTGCATTAAAATTATCATCATCTTTAGTGGCATTTTCCTTTCCTTACTCCTTATATACTCTATCCTGCTAGATTGTATGCAGGCTGAGTAAGCAGTTTGTGCTGCTCTTCATTTTATTGTAGATTTTTACAATAATCACTGCACTTAATTACAGACCAGCAATTAATTGAATTAAAAGTGCACACACAGAGAGATTGAGGCAGGTAGATATATATATATACATTAAATAGAGAGTATCACAGTTGACTAGACAAGAATGGTAGAATCTCATCAATGTTGTCAACGTTCTGACTCAATGCAAAAAGGTTTTGATCGTTGCCATGGATAGCCTGGCACATCCTCTGAGTAGGATGCAAAGTTTATGAAGCCCCACACACATCTCTATCTGCCTTTTGCCATTATAAATAAGCCAAACAGGTACAAAGACTGGAACTGAGAGAGGGGTAGGGACCGGAGCTGGGCCAGGTAGCTGAGTTACCGTACCCGGGTTTTTGTTTGGTTGTTGTTTGCCGTGGCTCGCTACACTTCACTGGCTGCGCCAACATTGACAAAGATGCGATAATCGCTTCATTCAAGCCTTAAGCCTTAAAGCAGCCAATGCAGCCATATATAGGCGGAGAAAGGGGAGAAAGTAGGGTTATTATTCCACCTCTCACCAGCATATATCCTTAACTGAAGCTGCTGCTTTGTTGCGTAAGGAACTCTGTTTTCAGCCATCTCCTTTTGACTCTGGACTGGTCGATATTTTCCCTGCTCGATGTGTGTTTTTTTTTTACCTTTCATTGCCAACTCGCTTGACTAATCACTCTGACACTTTGAGTTTGCTTTAATTTTGATTTTTTGCAATTTTTTTTTGCATTTTTGTTGCAATCTATCAATGTTCCATATGTTCGCTTTGATTCTGGACTGCATTCTGTGGCTAGTCTCCAATTAATTTACAGTCACACATAGACCAAACTGCTTTTGTTCACATTTGACTAATATTCTGAAAAATATTAATCTGCTTGTATTGATTTTAAATAAATAATAAAAAAAAAAAAAAAAAAATGAATTTTTCTGCAGTTTTTTTCTAAATTTAATTGAGCATTAAATTTATTTAAAAATAATTTAATTTTTAATTGGCAATAAATATATAAATAATATTTGAAAAAATTATTTTTTTTTTGGCAATATTAATTGAAAATGTATAAAGAAAAATATATAAAAAATTTAAAATTTGTTATATGTGGTATTTATTATTTAGTGAAACGAACTAAAACATTAGTAAAAATGTAAGCTCTAAACCCATAAAATAAAATTAAATATATGAGATACTCAAAATCAAAATTGCAAATTGTTTATTAATATATTTTTTAAAATTAAACGATAAACAAGGTCACAAAGGGGATATTTGGCGATTCCCGTATGACTTAAAATTAAAAATAAAATATAAAAAAAATATATATAAAAAATATATGCCTTAAAATTAAAAATAAAATAAAAAAAAAGAAAATATTTTTAATTAATTTTATTTAACGCCAACTAAAAAAATATATGCTTTTGCGACATATGTGATATATATTGAAGGAGATTAATAAAAACATAAAACGTACAAAATAAATTTATATAAAATATAATTTATTTAATTTTGATATTTATTAAGGCTTTCAGTGCTCTAAAATCTTTTTCAAAATGTTTATTATTATTTAGTGTAAATTAAATAAATGGTTTAAAATTTTAACACAACATTTTTTAATTTTCTTGAATGTCAAATGATTAAATTTAAGGACAGTAAAACTTTTAAAGAGAATTTAACTCCCATTTAATTAATTTTCTCAGTTCTTGCAGCAATTGAATATTAAGTAATTTTCAATCTTTGCCTTTAATTAACATATTTAAAGATGGGTTTTAAATAAATATATGCGACTAGTAAATACAACCATGTAAAATGGTAAAAGTAAAATGTCACATAAGTCAATATGGATGGTTCTACGCTTAAGTAGGCCCAGTTCCGGATAGTGGGGAGGGAGGAATTTTACCCGACAGACTGTTGAATGTGAACAGATGTCGCTTTAAGCCGGCACAATTTACAATTTACATAAGAACTCGAAAGTTGGAGCCTAGGGTAGCCAAGTGCCACATAAAGCGCAACAAGGTAAAGTGGGCACAATGTTGCCACACTCCCTACCTAACATATATATGTGTGTACACACTCGTGCCACATTCGCATATCGATGTGGATTTCCTTTAAGCAGACGCCATTTATGTGATTGCAATCCTTGCAAGGACTGAAGAGAAAAACACACATAGAGAACTCTAGCTAAAATGTATACAGGAAAATCCTAAAGGAAAATAGGACGAAGAAGACGCCGCTGCATCTAATACAATAAAAAAACATTGAACATTTTAGAGGGTATATTGAAAAGTATTGAAAGATTAATAAGTCCAGTTGATGATAAAGTTATAGGCAGCGGAAACAATATATAATTTATGCAACTTTGTAATTATGCATTCTAATAATTTACTATCGCTGACAATCTATTTAAATTATGGCCATTTCTCTAAAGGCTGTTTAAGTTATCTTTTAGTGTATTATTAACTAATTTTCGCATTCAATTATAATAGCAATAAATTTGGCAGATACAGTGCAGGCTTACAAGTTAGAAACGCTTTTGTTTTTAGGGTAATTCTAATGTCTGAAATATTCTCATTTTTATAGGTATATTTTTTTTATATAAATGAGAAAAAAAATACAGTAAAATTACTTCAAAAAACTACATTTAAAGTATTTTTTTTAAGTTAATTAATAACTTGTTCTGACTTTTTGTTGACCTTTGCTTGTTAGGAGATTAGTTTAGTCGGCTCGAGGTCAAATTATGTTTTTAAATAAAACACTAGTTTTTTCTTTATTCTTTTTAATAATACTTTTTTAATAATAATCCATTAATCCATGCTTACATTAAATAAGGATTAAGTGCAATAAGACAAAACATAAAAATGCACTTCAATTACATAAAATATATTTTTTTTCAATTAAGAATAAAAAATCGTTATGTATTCAGTAAAAAACTGATAAAATTAATTACAAAAACTAATTCGAATTTCTGGAAATTCCAATTACACAAAATATATTTTTCCAATTAAATAATGAAAAATCTATATGTATTCAGTAAAAACTTGAAAAAATATTTTATAAACTCTAATTCAAATTTCGGGAAATTCTTAGTATTGAAGGTTCTAATTTGTGAGTGTCAACTGTATTATTTTTGGGCCCACAATTAAATAATAAATAAATTTCCGGCAATAGTTTCTAATGGTATTAGACCAAGATTTCCGTAAGCTTAAAACTCTCTCAACTGATTGTGGCTTAAGCAATAATAATTTATTTTAATTTCAATTTTATTTTACATGCCTTAACAATAAATGACGGGTTTCTTAAACTGTTGCTTCTGAGTGCTTCCTTAAAGCTTTAAATACTTTAATCTTTTAGTCTAAAAAACTATTCTAACCCCACTCGGCTTATAGCCACAACTGTTACGCAGTCAGTTAGCTTTGTTGGCCACTTCAAAAATTGACTGCATTGCCTAGCTCAGTGGGTGACTTTCTAGTCCAAGTCCAAGTCCTAGTTCATGTCCATGTCCATGTCTTAGTCCAGACAGTCAACATTTTAGTTCCGTTGCTCAATTTGGATTTGCAGCTCGTCGTCAACACATTTCTTGCATATATAATTTTGTATACGTTGTCGTGCTGGGTTTTTCCTTTTGTGTTTTTTTTTTTTTATTTAAATTTTTCTTTTTTTTTTTTTGCACTGTCATAATGCCATATGAAGTGGAAAAATGGCAAAGTTCTTGGCAGCTGGGGAGGATTACTACTGCTTGAATATCTTTAATTTGGCTTGCACAACATGCCGCATATATATATATATATATATATATATATATACATATATATTCAAAATTGCTATTGCAAAAATATTTGGCCCAGGATGCTGTTCAGTTATGGTTCTGTTTGGGTTTTTGGTTTCATTGCATAGTTTTTGGTTTTTTCGGTTGTTTTGGCAAGGCCAAAACTATTTTCATTTGCAAGTCGAACAAAGCCGCAAACTAGACGAGGCACAAATGGGGGTCAAGTCCAAATAAAAAAAAAACTTTCGAGTAGTTGAACTCAAAACCGCAGAAAAGTTGAAAAGTTTTGCGTGATTTTATGAATATTGACCAATCAAACTCAATTGAATTGAAGGCGCCTCCAAAGTGCGCTCAAACTATTTAAAAAACAATTTTTAACCATTTCCAAAAAATTGCATTTAGAAGAACACACTTTTGATTTTATTGTGGTCTACAATTTGCAATTAAATTGCGTAAAACCTTTTTTATTTTTGTTTTTTGTCCAAGTGTTTAGCCAACGCCAGTGAAAACTTTTAGAGAATAGCTTCATTTAGCATTGACCTAAAGTAAAACCACAAACTCAAGGCTCGACTATTAAACACCCTGTATTCAGCACTTTACTGTCTGTTGCATTTGCACAACTTTAATACTCCTTTTACCTATTTTCAAAGGGCTTAAAAAAGAATGTATTAGCTTATTCCAATCAAACATAATAGTATGAAAAAATCTTTTGTTGTATTTTTTTGTTAACATTTTTTTTTTGCTTTCATTTTATTTTTAATAAATTTGCATTAGGTTTTGTCTGCTTTTAATATAATTTTTGCAATTTTTTTAGGGCTGGCTTCATTTTAATAATATTCCTGAATTTAATATTCAATATTTTTATATTACGCAAATTCTTGACGTTCCCCCCGCCCTGATGTCTGTGCCACAGTTTGTTTGCATTTTTATTGTGTTGTTCCTTTTAGCTTTCTCTTAATATTGTACAATATGCACGGAGCGGGGTGGCAATATATATGCAAAAGTGTGTGCGGGGTGAACTGAAAAGGTCGAAGAAAATATGGCAACTGTTTGCGGCTTTCAGTTATTGTGTGGCTTAGCTTAACGAGTTGGTAATGCGAGAGTTGCGGTCGTTATTTATGCTCTGAAAAGAAGAAAAGCACAAATGAAGGATGGTTAAAGCCAAACAGCTGGTTAAGCTCGTCACAAAATAACCAAACAGCCAAATGTGAAAGGTAAATATGAAAGCTAAAGTAAAAGAACAACGACATGTATACAAACTTTCTATTGCAGAGCTAGTTTCCAGCTAAAATATATTAAAACTGTTACTGAAGAGTTTTTTGGCATTGCTAATTTCGTCACGAAATCTGTTATCCATTGTTGCTTTGCC
This sequence comes from Hirtodrosophila alboralis, assembly GCA_035043045.1. Lineage (NCBI taxonomy): Eukaryota > Metazoa > Arthropoda > Insecta > Diptera > Drosophilidae > Hirtodrosophila > Hirtodrosophila alboralis. Next base: position 328,688 of record JAWNNH010000770.1, on the reverse strand, counting down.
TTGTGAGTTAACAGTGTATTAACATGATGGTGTTTTTTTGCATAAAATACCGATCGGTCCTTCTAAGCCTGCCTTTTGAGTAAATTGATACATTTTGTGGCTTACTGCATTTGGTCACACTAGCGGCGCCATGTTGTGCAAAGCGCAATCGGAAAATTGTTGCTCGCGAAAATTTGTAAAAATTTAACAATTTCGTGCGTGTCGCGGGGCTCGGGTCACGGATCGCGGCTCGCGGCTCGCGTCGTGTTAGTTATATTAAAAAGTTGTGCGCTTGCTACGGTGTTCCCAACAACAACAACAACAAGCGAATCGTGTTTGTCCTCGTGTAAAGTGCATAAGTGTTAGCAGCAAGAAGGTGTACAAATGTGTTGTGAAATAAGAAAAGTGGCTTAAGCCCAATAAGTGTAAGTGGTATAGTGAAATATGCAAGTGTGAAAAAGTAATAAGTGGCTGTAAAGATAATTGTATTGAAGAAGAAGAAATTAATTACGCATGGTACCAACATGAAACAAAGCGCAATCGGAAAATTGATGCTCGCTAAAATATGTTAGAATTAACATATTCGTGCGTGTCGCGGGTCTCGGGTTTCGGGTTTCGGGTCTCGGATCGCGTCGTGTTAACAACAACAACAAGCGAATCGTGTTTGTGCTCGTTTCGTATTGCGTATTAATAAATTGCAGCAGGCGCTCTTTGAGCTGCAGTCACACACACACACGCAACTGTGTGAAAATTTTTTTAAGAATATTTTTTTATAGTGTTTCAAGTGTTTGGGAATATAATTATAATTATAATTGAAGAAAAAGGGGCAGATAAAGTGCATAAGTGTTACCAGCAAGAAGGTGTATAAATGTGTGGTGAAATACGAAAATTGGCTTAAGCCCAATAAATGCAAGTGATATTGTGAAATATGCAAGAGCGGAAAAGTGATAGAAGGCTGTGAAGATAATTGCGCATGGTACCAGCAATAACCCGAATATACTATTGCAGAATATGAAAAGCGGCTTTGAAGATAATTGCGCATGGTACCAGCAATTACCCGAATATACTACTGCAAAAGATGAAAAGCGGCTTAGATAAATGTAAGTAACATAATTTCCTTTCTTTATATACATATGCTTGCATCGTAGTATTTGTCCGCTGGAGTCTCACTTTTTTCCATATTGTACGGCATTTTAAGCTCCTTTGAAAAAGCTGCGCGAGCTTTTATGTCGATCGAAGCTTTTATGGCGGAGTGGAGGTAACAGCGCTTGAAGCTGTACATTTTCGGTCAAGCCCGAAAGTATACTACAATTTATTTTATGCAGCTGGCTCTGTTAAAATTTATTGTATGCTTCAGAATATAACAGAAATTTAAAAGTAACATGGGAAATTTATCTGCAATTGATATAAATTGACAAATTGTCAGTTTTTATAAATTATTTAATATACAAATACTTATAATATATTTAAATTTTTTTAGACAATCTAAAAATCACAATAATCAAATAAACTTAGAAATGTTTATTAGAAATAATACAATTGTTTGCCGCTTTGCTGCAAATAAATCTGAAATTTTATCGCGTTGTGTAATTAAAACAATTTAAATTGTACTACAATTGCCGATTATGTAAAGTGCTTTAACACCGAAATATTTATTTATAAATAATTCTCTCAATTATTTCAAATTAGGTTGTTCTTTTCCGTAATACTAACGATAGTTTAGCTAGGTTCAGGTATTTCATAGATATTACCCTAATAATTTGTTGCATTATCTATACCGATATATAGTGCAACGCTTAACACAATCTGCAGATGTAATAAATTCAATTTATAATTAACTTCCTGCTACACACACACACATTACATTAAATATTAATTAGCAACGCCCCTTTGAGCCGAACATTCAATTAAATTTATGACAATCGCACACAAACGATTTAACAAAATTTCAACAACTTTTGCCAGTTTGTTACCCACTAAGTGGAATTTTTAAATCATTAATTCGAATGTCACAAAGTATTAGTTAGTTAGTTAGTTATGTACCGGAAGTGCACATGAGACGCAATTAATTTGTTGCAAATAAAAAAATTGATTTATAATTTTATAGTTTTGGCTAAAACCAAAAACATTGTTAGCCATAAATAACAGTTTTAAAAAGGGAAAATCCGTTTGCTTTTTTGCGGTTAACGTGGCTGACAGGAACACTTGCCGCACTTGTCGGAAACAGAAGGTTTCTACACATTTACACACATTTACACCCACATACACATTCGTTTTCACACCCAAAGCCAAAGAGCAATTCAATTGCCAACTTTTTGGCATTTTGGCTTTTTTTAATTCGATTTTTGGCTTGTTTTTGGCCATCAAACTGCGTGAATCTGGCCGTCAATAATAAAAAGGGCGCCAAAATCGTTTCTAGTTTCTATATGCTCGATTCGACTATTCGCATGTTTTGCACGTTTTTAATATGAAATTGCGGCACAGTTTTTTTTATAATGCAATTGCCATTCTTGATGGTCATTGATGTGACCACAAATCGTGTCATATATATATATATATATTAAACCTTTTTGGCAATCATAAATGTATTTTATAGCAATTTTCAACTTTGCAAGCGCTAACGAGCAGCTGCAACAATTTCAAATTAATAGTTGTACACAAAAGAATTTTAATTGAAATTGTAAAATATTTTAAATTCTAGTCGCATTGTTAATTAGTAATTACGAGTATGTTTGTTAATTGGCTAGTAAATTGTACTTCAGTTGTTATTAGCACATAGAAATGTGGTTAATTTACAAGTTATTATGTTTGTAAAAAAAAGGAAATTAGGTGGAATTTTAATTTAAAAATTTTGTAAAGGTTTAAGAAAAAATTCCTGAATTGATTGCAGCAAAAATTTGTTAATAAAAATTATTTCATTTAGTAGAATTATAAACAGTTGAGCCAATTTAAATATATATTTCTATATTCGCATGGAGGTAAGCTGAATGTTATTTTCTGATTTATCTGCTGAGTAATTAATTTAGTTCTGCCTCAAGGGTTTAATTATTTGGGTTATAAGATATATTTATCTATTTTATTTTTATTTATTTTATATCTATTTTTTATATATTTCTATTTTTTTTAAAAGGCAAATTATATATTATTTTCTGATTTTTCAGCTAAGAAATTAATTTAGTTGTGCCTTACCAGCTTTTTTAGCTGGATTTTTTTTTGAAGAAATTATTAATAATATGCTTCAAGTAAAATTCTTCAATATTTTTACTATTTAACATAATTATCTTAATTCGAGATTGTAGTTCATAATTAACTAATCTCAAATATTGAAAACAATTCTTGATTTATATATATGGAATTATTTGTTTATATTTCAGATTCCTACTTAGAAAATATGTCTAAAGTCTAAGGTTTTTTTTTCAGACCCCACCTGAAGCCCAAAATAAAAAAGGAGGCCATAAGTTATTATTTTTTCCTGAAAGGCAATATAATGAACTAAAATATTGCAGCTTTACTCTTGTCATAATTTTAATTCGGTTGAAAAAAGAATTTTTTTGAAATTTTGCAAGCTATGTTGTTCGAACAGCGGCCTAAAAGGGGTAAATTTTTTATTCTATCTGCAATATCTTTATTAAAAAGTATACTCTATTGAAAATAAGAAACATTTGCCCTGTATCTGAGTATCTTTGGTTTATTAAAAACTATACTCTATTGAAGTATAAATATTTTCCTTGTATCCGAGTATCTCCAGTTTATTAAAAAGTATTCTCTATTAAAGATAATAAACAGTTGCCCTATATATGTGCATCTCCTGTTTATATGGACCTCATTAATGCATCATTCTCACATAAATGCAAAGCGGCTTGGCTTTCTCCAACCAACTTGTTTAACCATTATATGGCCAGACATATTGCACCTGATGCTGTAAATTCCCAAACTACCATCGTGTTGTATTATTTGACCGGAGACAATGCTCGCTCGTTCTGCCTGGCTGCTGTCGGAAGCATACACACAACACACACACACACACGAATACACACACATCTTGTCACTGTTGTTGTGGCAACGTAAAATGCAAATGACACGCCATTATCCGCAACAACAACAACAAAAAAGCGAAAAATGTAAAGATGATGCTCAGAAGCGAAATGCTTGCCACGACATTTTGTTAGCTCTAATGGCTTTTAATTGTTTTATAAAATTGCACCAAAAAAAGAATGCTGCTGCGCCCCAAAAAAGCGCAAAGGGCAAATTGTGGCGGCGGCCAACAAGGCGTATGTGCAATATAACGCATACGCCTAGTTGCACGTCAAGTGCATTGCACCCGGGGGCACAGATTCCGCGTGAATCGACTGGGATTATATGTATTTATAAACAAAACTGCGCCAACAAATAATTGCAACATTTTCCAGCTAAAAAAGCGAGTTTGCATTCGCAATTAATTCGAGGTGTTTATGGCAGGCCAACCAAGTGGAATATTGTGCTTTAATAAAAGCAAAACTTGCAGTGGGTCAAGTGGGTCAAGAAGCCGTCAAGTTTAGCCACATAGAGCAACTTTAATTGGCGCATTGCCTTTTGAAACTTTGTTGTGTATACTTCAAATATTTTGTATGAGTTCCGTTTGCCATTATTTTTCATTACCGATGAAAATTCTTGCTAAATATCAGTAAGCAAATCAAATAAGAAAAATTCACTAAAGAGAAAACTGTGTTCTTTATATTCTCCACTGCACTGCTTTATCGACTCGACAATTTGCTCTTAATTCTCACTCGTTGCTCTTAACATTTCTCTCTGTTTTTTGGTTCGTACAAGTAGAAAATTTATTTACATTGCCCGCGTATCACAAATCACAAACAAATTCGACCGTTGAGTAGGTCAAGATACTAACTCAATTGGTTTCTTGGTAAAGCTAAAACTTATCGTATTTTTGCTGCAGCGCAAGATACAGCTGAATATTGCAACAGAAAGTTTAGAAAACTGCAGAAAAAGGCAAAGAACAGAATTTTATAGTAGTTTATATTGTACTTGCAATAATATTCAAGAGACTAGCTTTAGTTTAAGTTAACTAGATAAAATTTAACACAGATGTTTACTTCTTGCTGCAAGCAGGGATCGATAGATAGAAAAGAATATATATGATAATATATGATTAGTTAAGAATTCATTTCTATTTTATAAACAATTCCAACTTAAATTGTGAGTTTGAGTTAATAAAATTTGGTTCAAAAAGGTTTTTTCTTATTTTCTTAGGATACTTATTAGTTTATTGAATTTTTCAACCAAACTTTAGCAGAAAATGCCGTGTGTAAAAGGCAAAGAACAGAATTTTATATTAGTTTATATCGCAGTTGTAATAATATTAAAGAGACTTGCTTTAGTTTTAGTTAACTAAATAAAATTTAACCCAGATGTTTAGTTTGTGCTGCAGGCGTGGCTATGTGCTAGAACCGGCTAGATTCGATAATAAATATTGAGTAAAAAATTCACTTTTTCTTTATTAAATATTCCATTCATATTTATTCATTTAAGTTAATTCAATTTGGTTCAAATCGCCAAGCTTTTATTTCTTAGGAAGCTTTCTAATTTATGTAATTTTTTCAATCAAAGTTTTCTTAAAATATGCCCTTAAATCTGTTAATTAAATATGAAATAAAATTAATTTTATATTGTAAAAATTTTTGGAAACTTTTGTTGTATATTTGACATCACAATCTGTACTTTATTCCCCAATCACATATCGATAAATATTCATAATCTAGGGTAATAATCAACTTTAACTACATCCCTTATGTAAATTTATAATTCTTATCAGTTTAGCTGACTTTAACTTTATGGTCAGCTCTATTCCCATTTCGCACAACTCGTATTTCAACCTGGTATATTGTAAGCCCCAATACTCTATGTAAATTGCGGTAATTTGTTGTTACCTTACAAATGTCAAATAATGAAACTCATTTGACTACGAGTATCGATTTTTTGTGCAAAGTGCCAAAACTTGTCGCATTATTTTGCTAGTTGCGGATTCCCAGGGTGACCTATCACTAATTGCGGGCTTTTAGCTTTAATATATGCAGAATGCAGAATTTTTTATTATTTCTTTTTTTTTTTTAGCAGCTTTTTAACTGACAGACAAACAGTCAGTGCGACAGGCAGTCAAATGAAGGGACAAGCAGCTGTCCGACTGTCCGACTGACTGACGTTGAGATTTTTTGATGGCGACGCAGTGAAATGCAAGCTAAAAGATGGAAACACAGAGACAAAGCACAGAGAGACAGAGTATAAAAAGTATCTGTTATTATGATTGTTTAGTGCTGTCGCCGGAAATTTCATTGAAGTGGAATGCACTAGGGGGGGGGAGGGGCGGATACAAAGAGCAAGGACAAACAGGCGTGAAGGCTGTTGCTTTTACCAAAGGCAAACAAGATGCTGACAATAATAACTTATGCTTGAAATCAAAAAGAAAGAAATACAACCAAAAAAAAAAAAACAAAAATTAAATTTACTGACAAGTTGCAAAGTTGTGCAGCAGCAGCAGTTGCACAATGTTATGTATCTGTGTATCTGAGCAAGTCGAAAAGAATCTTTTGCATATTTCATTGCTCTCATGGTGATGCAATTGCCTGAATTTCAACATTAACTCATGCAATATGCAGCGATCTAAAGGAATTGAAGCACAACTCCAAGACTTGCTTATAGTATCCTTCATATATTACATATATATATATATATGTATATCCTACATGAATGAACTCTCTCACTCACATTCATCCAATGCGCACTTCGTCAGCGTCTTTTTTGGCATTATTTTGTTTGCTTTAACAGTTTAATCATCGGCATAACACGCACAAGGAAGTTCAGTAACATCCTCTAAAAGTTTAGGGGGAGAAAAATAAACAGACATGCAGGATAAATAAGAGAACTTGACAAATTGTGTAAAATAATTATGTAGAAAATACTTTTATGAATTAATTTAAAGTTTTAGTTACACATTTTTGTAAAGCTACTAAAATTCTGGTTTATTAACATTTTTTATGCAAATTTTTTAATTTTATAATAATTGTTGTTTGGTAAATTCTTAAAAATGTTTTAAGCAGTTACTTTGTTAGTTATCAGAGCTTAAATAATGCAGAAAGTAAGTTAAGCACTTTATAATTTGCTGACTCGATGCATTAAAGCAGGCTTCATTTAATGAACGTTTAGTAGAAGCTAGAAATCTTAAATTTTTACTGTAGCTTCCCATTATATCGTAGATTGGAACTAAAAAAAAATTCAATTAAAAATTTATAGGAAAGTTGATGGAAAATGCATTTTAAAATTATATAAAAATCTCAGCTGGATTAAATCAGATGGCGCAATAGGCTTCAATAATACTGACATTGTAGAATATAATTAATTTGTTTCTTTTAATTAATTAATTAAAAAATTTAATTAATTTATTATCTTTTTTTGAGCGAATTTGGGATGAGCTGGTATACATAAATTTAAGTAATAATATTTTGACATTTTTTGCGGTAGCTCTGAATATCCTATTAAATTAAATTCACATGCGCCATTCACACAAATATTCAATAAGCAATTTTATTCAAAAGATTTCCTAAATTCATAAAGTCTGTGAATAAATAAAATAAAAACAATCAATTTTGATTTATTAGTTCATAAAATAAGCCACAAAAGCAACCACATTTATAATTTGTTTTTATCAATTCAAACTTTATATATTACCCAAATAGCACAAAAGATAGATTAAGCCACAAGTGTCTTAACAATTTTTTTGCCAGCTTTATGCTTAAATATTTTGTATTTTGTTGGCAGATAACATTTTGGTTGATTTTATTGTTGTTTATTTGGTTTTCGGTTTGTACTTTTGTTTCATTGACATTGTAGAACAATTAATTTGTTTTTTTTTTCTTATTTTATTTTTGTCAGGAAGGGGAGCAGAAGGAAGTAACTTCTAAATTGATTTAAATACAAATCAAAAATAATTTTCGCATTCCCAAACACTTGTAACAGCCCTCGCTTGCTGCTGAATAACTGAAACAATAAATTAATAGTGGTATTAAATATGTATACCGTGAATATGTGTAAAAATTAATGCCTGTATATATATTTTACATACAAACAGCAGTCGAGCAGCAATAAAACAATCGAGACAGACTTTCAGAAAATACGCAATGGATTCCGTTTTTATTTAAATAGCAGCAGAAAAAGCAACTGAAGTAGAGTTTAATATTCACTGCAAGACAACTTAAATAAAGTAGTGATAATTAAAGAAAATATATGATGAAACACGCATTTGATCAGCGAATTCCTGTTGTGTATACCCTTAAAAAAAAAAGACAGTAAATTACATACATAAATTCCACATCTTAAAGCTGAACGTGAGGAACTCTGATGTCAAAGCTGATTTATACAGAAAGTTGTAGTTTTTGCCTTTTCCCCCTTTTGACCACACAATTTACGAGTGCAATTTTATATATAATTTTATACAGTGCAACTCTTATATGCAAGCTGGCAACTCTGCTGTGTGGCTTGTAATCAGTTTTCAGTTTTAATGAAATGCAAATGTGAGAACTCTATGAGTTCAGGGATTTAAAGGCGTAGGTTCAACAAAAGAAAATTTCACAGCAGCTGAGTCAAAGCCAAAAGCAAAATGGCCAACAATTATACTCGAAAACACACACACACACACACACACACACACACACACCAAGTACAATTGAAATTCAATGCCTTGGCGGCTTAAAATAAAATTTATGCGCAAATTGTAAAGTCGGGGCAAGTTGGCAGCATGTCAGACCATTCAGGCAGCCCACTCAGCCAGCCGTAATTCAATTAAATGATGACAAACAAATTGACTTGAAGTTGGTAGCCAAGGCAATGCCAAAATAATGGCCATAATCATAAACCAACTCAAGCAATAGAAAAACAAAATAAAAACATTGAATTTCTTAGTACTTATATAATGGAAATATACTTTGAGTATTATTGTACTTAGATTATCAATAAATAAATAAATATATATTATATATGTGCCATAATTTTTTATATTAATAATTTGCCTTTTTCCTATTTATTTTTTTTATTTAGAAAACTTTGAAACCTGTCAATAAATACATACGTGGGCCAACTAGTCGTATGATTATTTACTGAATTTTTAATTTTTTTGTTATTATTTCTACGTGATTTATTTTAAATTTGGCTTATAGCATTTAGCTGACAATGTTGCTATTTTATTGGGGATTACTGTAAAAATAATAAATGTTTTTTAATGAAATTTGGGTTTATTGAATTTAACACAAGTTAAGACGATTAAATTGCTTCAAGCAGCTGAAATAAATTTTTAGGTTACCCTCGATTGATATAAAAATGGATATAAATAGAAATAAACAATTTTATATATGAAATGTCTGCGTAGTAAATTTAATTAATACCTGATAGTTTTGTTGAAGTAACGCAAATTAATTAATATATATTAAATGAATATTTTTAGTTTATTAAAGCAGCTTCAAAATTACATTTAATATATATTAATTAATTTGCGTTACTTCAACAAAACTATCAGGTATTAATTAAATTTACTACGCAGACATTTCATATATAAAATTGTGTAAATATATTTAAATTTTGTTACAGCTAGTATTTATTTTTAATTTTATTGATGTTTTGTAATAGAATTCCCACAACTTAATCAAAATTAATCCAATTCTCATCCGGAATGGCATTTTAATCATGTAATTGTCCCTTAATTTATTTTCCATTCAAATCAAAAATTGAATATTTTTTCTGACCTCTGATTTCCATCAAGAACATTCCTATAAGCTTTAAATAACTGTTATAGTTATTTGATTGAAACTCAATTGATTTTTATTTGAAATAGCATATTGTTCATGGTCTAACTTCTTAATTAATTTCTGAAATTGAAATATTTTTGATTGTCATATTTTCTGTTGGTGATTATTAATATTTTATATACTATATATTGCCGGAAATTCTCCTTCTACACTGTTCTATTACAGCCTCTTACACCTGTTTAATGGCTACACGCTGTATAAAAAAAATTTATAATTTTCTTAAAGACAATTTTATTTAAAATAATTTCCATTAAATGTCAAGCTTAGTTTGACTGCAACTTTTTACAACATTATGGAACATAATCACTTTTTAACAGTATAAAACTCTTACGAAAAGTTTGCCAAACTGCAGAAAATAATCATGTATATAAAAAATAACCAAAAGACAATGAACTTGTGCATAAAATTTTGTTAGTAGGCTTGTATATTTATCGTATGGCTGTTGAACTTGAACTGCCCGCCAAGATGATAGTAGCCACATGTTGCCCAACCTACTACTTTGGCTCTTGGCCATTAGAGGCACGCCGTCTTAGCCATGTTTACCAACACAATTTCCAAGCTGCAAAGACAGACAGCAATGGCCCTAACTAATACATGCCCCAGGCTCATTTATCGTGTCCTGTACGCCTGTCATAGTCATTACCATTTCATTTGGAAAATGCGCACGCCTACGAGAACAAAAAACATTTGTCTTGCGAGGCCCCTTGACTTGAATTTTTATATCGAAATAAAACAAATTGTAAAAAAATTTAAGTGCTATTCTGCCTCTGTGTGTGTTTATTCCATTTTGTTTTGCAAATGACTTCTTATCCATCTATTTATTATGCGCCCCAATCGAAATGTCATTTGTTATATATTTATTTCTTATTTTGGACTTTAAAACTTTAATGGCTGAAGCTTTCATTTAAATATTTACCTGTGCCTCGCTAATGCCACGCCCTGTAGCAACGCCCAGGGCTTAATATAACTTAATTGCTGTCGCTTGCAACACATGTGGGCGCCATTAAAATCAAAGCCACGCTTAAGGTTGACTCTGCCTCTGATTCTGCCACTGACCCGCTTGTTGATGTTGCACTGTGTGGTGTGTCCTGCCTCTCTGACAACACATTTGTCATATGCAAAACGAATGATAAACTGCCAGTCAGCCGGTCGGTTTATAGCCTTCTGACATATTTGTTGTTGGCCATTGGGCGTGCCTCTTTGTGGCCTCTTTGACTTTGCAACCGCAAGTTGAGTTGACACACCTGCAGAGAGAAAAAATGTAATTTAAAATAGGTAGGTTGAATATAGAGGCAGGAATATTTAAACTCTAGTTTTTGACGAGAATCGAGCAACAATAAATTGAAATTAATTTTTTTTTATTTAAATTAAGTTTTTAAGTATTTTTTTTAAATTAAGTATGTACTTAGGTTTGATTTAAAGATTTACTAGAAAATCTAAGCCTTGTAGGAATTTTAGATATATTCTGAATTTAAATAAATAATAAATTTCCTTTACCAATAAAAATCTAGACTTGAATAAGCGGAAATTTTGCTTTTAATTTTACATTTATAGATATAAAAGAAAATACTTACTTAACAGGAAATTTATCAGAAATTTTTTTAAGTCGCATAAAAAAATCATTTAAAAATAAATAAATTAAAAATAAATATTTAAAATAGTGTGGACCTTATTGAACATTTTCTTCCCAATCTTTATTGTATAAATAAAGTCTAAAGTCTAAATTACTTTTTAGTAAACTTGAACAACCATTTCTTCCTGTTAATTTTTTGTATTTAAATATTTAAGTTTACATAATACGCTTGGCTACTAAACACTTTCTACCTATTGTTTATTGTATATAATTTATTAAATTTATATTATTTATTAGTAAACTTGAACAAGCATATATTCTTGTTATTTTCTGGTATTAAAAGACTTAGCGTACCATAATACCATTTGCTGGACTTGAATAAGAAGAAATTTTGCTTTTAATTTTATATTTATAGATTTATATATATTTAAATTAAAATACTTACTTAACAGGAAATTTATCAGAAAATATTTTAGTCGCATATAAAACTTATTTAAAAACTAAATAGTTAAAATTGTGTGAACCTTATTGAACATTTTCTTCTTAATCTTTATTGTATAAAATTGATAAAGTCTTAATTACTTATTAGAAAACTTGAACAAGCATATGTGTCTGTTATTTTTTTGTATTTAAATATTTACTTTTTTATATTTAAATATCTATTTTTTTGTATTTAAATATTTAAGTTTCCATAAAACCCTTGGCTACTAAACACTTTTTTCTAATGTTTATAGAATACAATTTATTAAATTTAAATTTCTTTATTTAGTAAAATTGAGCCAGCATATGCTATTGTTATTTTTTATATATTTAAAGATTGAAGTTACCATTAAAGCCTTGGCTACTCTGCGAATATTTGACACACTGCATATATTTTTATATATATTTTATTGGTCGCCTTGGTTAATAGACACCTTATTTCTAATGTTTATTGAATAAAATTTAATAATTCTAAAATTGAGAAAGCATATCCTCTTGTTATATTTTTGTATTTAAAGATTTAGCTTACCAAAATACCCTTTGGCTACTCTGCAAATATTTGACACACTTTATATATTTATATTTATATATATATTTTCGTTTGCTATTTTGAAAAGGTTAAAAAGCCAACTTCCAAAATCGAAAGCAACACAACAACTTCAGTTAATGTGCCTTTTCATTTCCACACAAAGCAGTATATATTGGCCATTTCTCATCAAACTCATCAATACTCTTATATTTTTTTTGCCCTTTTTCAACAAACACAGTATCAGAACATGGCACGCAATTTACTAACGAAATTGTCATAACATGGCCATAACAGCTTAAGCCATATGGAAGCAGCCACAAAAAGCTGCACGAACCATAACTTGGAAAATTGTTGCCGCAACCGAATCGAAGAAGGGCACAAAAAACTTTTCTGTTCACTTTTTGGGTGTAATTTGGCCAATTGAATTTGTATTGGCCCTGTTCAAGTCAATATGCGTGCGGTTAGCCCCTCCGCTGCCCGCTGCCCCTCATCGCAGTGTCTATGCCTTTGTGTGTGTGTGCGGCGTGCATGTCTGTGCGTGTTTGTGGTTTAACACCAGACCTACTATTGAATTGCCCCTTTCCATATCTTTTTTGGGGCAACTCTGCCTTGCGGCCTGCCTCAACATGTCAAAGCAATGGGGCAACAACAGTTGGGAATAGAGCTTCCAGTGCCTTTACGGGTTCTTGACTTCCGGCTGGCTACTCCTGGCCCCTTTAACTGTCAGTTATTTACTCGAAGCATTTCATTTGCCAATTTCCTTGCAGCTTAAATCAGCGTAGCATGAAAATGACACAACAACAGAAGCGGCAGAGGCAGGGGCAACAACAGGCAGAAAAGCGGCAAGTTCGCTGTAAAATGGCAGCAGCAAGATAAAATCCAATTAAAATAGCGTTAAACTTATAAAAAAGCGCTAGAAAACTATATAGCATAATGTGGTGCACTAGGCAATGCCCTGCAAAACAACAATACTTATATATTTCTCCATTTGTGTTAACTGTCTGATGTACAAGAATTAAAAGCAGATATTAGAAATATGAGTTATAAGCTTAAAAAAAAATTAAGCCCAATTAATCATGGATTTATAAATTTAGGAGGAAGTATTCTTAAAACAGGAAACACTTAATTTTTAATATAAAATTAATTTTTACTATAAAATTAATTTTTACAATCAAGAGCTTATGTTTTAATAAATAAATTTCCATTTTTATTTAAAAATCATAAAATAACTCAAATTTTTCAAATTTATTTACATATTATTTAATTATTTCCATTAAAAAAAATTATGCCTGTAAAACATTATCTAAATGAATGGAAAAATCTTAGATATAGCAATTCAGGTGACAGTATCCATTAAACAAGAAAAACATTTATCTTTAATTTTTATAACAAAAATAAATTTTTAACCATTTTTCGGTTAAAAGACTAGATTATAATATAACAAAATAAATTTAAACTTTTATTTAAAAATTAATTTTTTATATTATTTATTTATTTCCATTAAAAAAATTCAAGTACAAAAAATATTATATAGATGAATGGAAAAATCGTAAATGTGCAAATTCATTATACAGTATCCTGGAAATAGGAAAAACTTTATTTTTTTAATTTTTATTATAAACATAAATTTCAAACCGTATTTTCGATTAAAAATTAAGATAGTTATATATTTATTATTTATTAATTTTTCCTTTTATTTATTTATTGGCATTTTAATTATTTTTTTGGAATATGTAAATTTAAATCATTTTTTAATATTTATTTTTAAAGTACAATTATAATTTTTAGCTCATCATTTTTATATTTAAAAAGTGATATATTTATTATTTATTTCCTATTCTTTTTATTTATTTAATTACATAAATTATCTGTCAATTTTTTTTTTTTAAAGATGAAAATTTAAATAATTTTTTTGTATTTATTTTTAAAGTACAATTATAATTTATAACTTATTTTTATATTTAAAAATGATAAAAGCCCTGATTGAAAGATATTATTTATCGTTTTTCTATGATAAATAAGCCTTGATTGTTTACATTATGCAGACATTGGGAATTTTTTAAAACATTATAAAAAAAAAAAAAAAAATTGCTTGCTATAAAAATTAATACTTTTGATGACAATGACTTTTTCAATACACTTTTATTCTCCTGTCAGATTAATGTTACAAACATAGCCAGAATGTTAATATTCTTCAAAAATACGCTTTCGTATGTATTGTGTTAAGGGCATGAAAACAGTGTGCGCAGGAGTAAAACGATGGCAACGAGGTTGCAAGTAAAACAAAGCATAAAATCTATTTGCAGCTGACGGCGGGCAGCGAAAAGCGGCAGCCAACAAAAGTTTATGCCATGTAAATAACGACATCATAAATTTCGTTACCAGAGGTCTATATATCTGCATATCTCACCTACATATACAAAGAGATATCCACACACACACACACACACCAACACACACCCGCATATGCAGTTACATTGGCGGCTAGTTCCGTTTTAGTAAACAATTTTTTTGTGGTTGTTGTTGTTGTGCCTGTTCCACTTGCAACACAATTCACAACCCACACCCACGCCATTTAACTGTTACACTTTTCATGCCACTCGCCTCGCGTTGCGCCTTTTTTTCTTCCTTTTGTCATAAAACACTGGCAAACAATGAGGGGGTGAGGGAGTGGGAGTGGGAGTAGCAGCAGGAGCAGCAGTAGCCTCTCTGCACGCTTGTTTTTCTGGCTTTTTCCTAGCCACTCGTCAGGGGAAATAAAAGTTACGTTGACACGGACACCGCCACCAAGTGCCGAGCACTTTGCCCTTACTCCCACCGTTCCAAAGCCCAAAACTCATCGCAATCCCGGGCCCTTGGAGTTGTTGTTATCTGATTTTTATTTCTATTTTTTTTTTTTATTTTTTTTATTTTTTTTTAAAGGTTCTGTAGTACTTAACTCGGTTTCACTGTGGTAAAATGAGCAGCGTATAAAATGTGTAAGAAATTAAAACGATTTGCACAAAACGCAGCAAAATCAGCTCCAAAAGTGGCACAGAAAGCTGAGAGGCAACGAGTAGAAATCTGGAAATGAAATCCAACTCAGACTAAACGAGTTCGAGTCTGAAGCCAAAACAACAAGTGAGTCTTGTTTTTTACGAGTCCTTTTTTGGCCAAGAAGGAGTTGAAGCAGCTGTGAAAAGAAGCTTGCAACTATAATCTACTTGTTGATATTCTAGACTTTGAAATGTATAGGAAAAAGGTGCCAAAAAAAAGCGATAAGCTGTTGATTTAGCAGGTAATAAAAAAGGGAAGGAATGTTGAGTAAAGAGTTTTTCAATTTTTTTTTAACTTGCAAAGTAATAAAATGTTTTGAAGTAAGAAATAATTCTAATTGATACTGTTGTAAGCTTTTTGGAATAATTTTAAAATACAAAATTGAATACCAAAGTAATTATAATGCTACTTAAGCTGTGACAATTTGTTTTAAAAATAGAAATTTATTTTTGTGTAATTTGGCAAAATTAAATTCCACGCTTTTGTTGTTTGTTTCCTAAGTGCTTCAATTGGGCAGCATATTATGTCGAAATGTTTGCTTTTTGTTTTGTTTTAAGCCCGTCTTTGTCCGTCTTTGTTCACATTTCAATTAGATGTTGGACAAGGCAGGCCAAAACAATTTCCAAAAAACAAAAAAACAAAAAAAAAACACTTGAAAAATCTTTTAATTGGGATTTACAGTACAAGTTAAAATGCCAACATCAAGGAAATTTATACTAAACATTTCTATATATTGTTGTTGTTGTTGTTGTTGTTGTTGGGGACCCAAAGGGTACTAAGGCCATAAAATACAGCAGAGTAAATCTCTTTTATGGAGGGAAATCTGTTACGCCAGAACAATGTTTATTTGCTGCTGTGTTTTTCCCCGTTTTCATATTAAAGTTATATTGTGTTTAAGTAGCCGACTTTTATGACTCTGCCTGCAGCCATTTATAGGTAGTATATATGTTTCTATATATATATATATAAATATATTCAACAGTTGCTGTCTGCTCTTAAGTATTTGCAAATTCAGCAGAACCTTAAAAAAATGAATTGGTTGGCAAAAATAGCCAGGAAACATTTTCTGGCCCCAATTCTACATATTGTCTGCCCCTCAAGAGTTAACGAGCTGAAGAGCGGGGCAAATGGTTGTACTACACATTTATATATATAAATATATATATATATATATATATATATATGTATGTGTGCGGCTGGGACTGTTGTTGAAATGATAAGCATGTGTGCAATTAAAATGAAAGCGTGCCTCCAATGTTGGTCCAGGACTGTAAATGTGACTGTGACTGTGACAACGACAATGACAACAACAGCAATAAGAGAAATGGCCAAAATAGAGGAGGAGGTGTGGGTGGTGGGTGTGTGTGTGTGTGTGTGTGTGTGTAGGGTACAACGATGCCACAACCCATGACAATAAAACAAATGTCGCCTATTTTACATAAACGTTGTGTGCAAAATTGTTGTCCTTGTTGCTGTTTTTGTTGTTGTTCTTGCTTCTCTCTCTTTTATATATATGACCAAAAAAATGTACAATAAAGTGTACAAGGGGGGGTGGAAGGACAGTGCTAGACCACCACTGACAGCAAAAAACAGTGGCGGGGATTAAAAGGAGATCAAACAAATCATATATACTATGTCTGAAAGTAATTTTCGAATATAGAAATTAATAGTGTGTTAAATGAATAATAAAAATATATCGTCAAATTTCCGTTTAATCGAATGAATATTTGTTAAATAAATTTGTAAGTTTCTAGTGTACACTGCAAGAAAAAGTTCCTTTTAAAATGTAGAAGAATATTTTTTTATATAATAAATTTTATTCTTCATTTATCTTTTCAAAAAAGAACTCTGTTAATTTATTAATACTCTGAGAATATGAAAACAAGTTACAGTTCCAATAAAAAGAGATTTTATCACAGTCTGCTCGTAAAGTTAATATGCAAATATTATGTGTATATAAAAATATATATATACAGATATAGTTAATTTTTATTTGTTCCCAATAAGCTTTATTAATGTGTTTTTGATTTATGTGTTGGCAAGCACTGACTCTTGAAAAGGCAGTAATAATTTTCCGAGTAACTTAAGCTGTCAATATAAGGAAGTTAAATGTTTGTTAACAAAACAAGTAAATGAAGTTAAATTAAACTCAAAAAAATTAGCATAAAATATTTATAACAATATTCTCACATAGTGCACAAATTAAATGAGCGCAAAATTTTAATAAAAAAGTAAACAGATTTTTTTTTAAAGTTAGTTTAAAATTTTATATAAATATTTTAAAGCAAACAGAAAATAATAAATAAAAAATAAAAATAATAATAATGATATATTAAAAAACTTATATAAAAAAAACTCAAATTAAATAAAAAAAAAATGTACATTAATTAATAAAAGTGTTGCATAGTTTCAGGCGTTGGTTTTGTAATGTGCTTCTGTAATTCAAAAACAGTCTTAGCTGTCAGTATATAAGGCATCAAGATTTTTGCCCATTAAAATATTTTTTTTTTTTTTTTTTTAATTTTTTTTTTTTTAATTTTTTTGTGTTCTTAAATCAAGTGAAAACAACAATTTGCATAAGGCGCAAAAAATGGCCAGACAATTTTAGTTCTAGTTATTCTTTAAAACTGTTTTTTTTCTAGTGATTTAACTCCACTTTATAAGCACGACCGACCCCCCCAATCTCTGCACTTCTCTGACCTGTTACCGACCCCATTTAGTGTAGTTTCAGCATGCAAACGCGACCTGCACATTAAGGGGCTCAAAGCAGCCTCCAAGCGTCAGCGAATTTTTGTTTTTGCTGGTCACAGTCATAAAACCATAAAAGAACTGCAAATTAAAATCGCATTAAAATTTGTTGCTGCCATCAAGAGTCGGCCATGTGTGTGGGCACTTGATAGTAACCAAAACGGTTCTGAAACCCGTATAAATCTGCAATTCCTGACGTCAATAATTAGGACCGAGCTAGGGTCCGACTTTAAATTGCTTTGATTTTTGGCCCCCAAAAAAGTAAACATTACAAGAGCGGGGACTGGGCCTGGGCCAGACAGCTGGCCGTGTCTGTAAATGAGCAATTAGTCGTAATAAAAACATCAGAGCGCAGGCAGAAACTAACACTCAACACTCTACGCCCCGTAAAATACCCCAGCTCCTGTTTCTGGTCCCCCACGCCTCCTGGCCTAGCTACTGCGTCTGCCCCTGAAACGATGTGCACTTAATTCAAATTGCAAAAACTTAACCTCAACATGTGCGCTATCCAAACACACACACACGAATACATATACATACTAACACCCGCAACCCTATAGAGGCGTAAAATTAACACACAGATATTCCGGACAGGCCCAGGAGCTGACAGCAACAGCTTAGACATGCACCAAATGGCCAAAAAATGAATGTGAAATCCGAAACCGAAACTGAAAGCAAAATGTGTTCTGCATATTTTACAATTTTCAAAGATTTCAGTTTCAATTTAGTTTAAATTGTAGATAAATATAGGTTTTTTTTTAAATTGTTCAAATGGGTTTATAATTTAAAAATCGAAGTGTGGAGTGTAAAAAATTATTATATAAAATATATTATATTAAAAAAGCCATCATCTTAAATTAAAGCAAAATTATTATAGCTGTTGTAAGAAATTTTAAAAAATCATTTAATCATTTTCTATTGGCCGAGAGAATATTATAATTTTATTAAAATATTTAATGCTTTGAAATATTACTTTCTATGGTCATTAACTAAACAAATACAAGCAAGACTGCTAGCTGTTGTATTTTAATTTATAGATAAATTTAAAATAAATATTCATATTTTTATAAATTAATCAAAATTGGGCTATTTAATTTACAATTATTTATTTGCTATCCCAGACACGATCAGTTAAAAACTGAATTTTTTTAAATAGTATTTTTTTTTTTTAAAATACAAACGTTTCACTAAAAATTCTGATAACCTTTTACATTTTAATAAACCGCTGAAAATGATAGAAATTTGTGAAAGTAAATTACTTATAAAGAAATCTACTTTAAACTGAGTTTTTTTATGCCCAAAAAAAAATATTATTTAATACCTAATCGAATCATATAATTGACAATCAAAAACTTGAAGATATTTCCATGAAATTGCTTTCCAGAACACACCAGAAATGCAGCCCATGATTCACCGACTTCACTGTCAGCAGACGACTGATGTACTGCCTACAAAGTAGGGGAAGTAGGGGAAATGGGGGAAACTGCAGGGATATATAGACTGCCAAGCAAACAAACAAACAAACAAAACAACTAACAGACTGGTAGTACAATGTCTAACAGACTGAATCCAACTCAGTTTAGACAATCGAGGCGTCATGTCGGAAACTTTTTGTTGTTTTCTACATTTGGGTTGCGCTTTTTCAAAGATTTTTCATGTGAATTTTCTCTTAGTTTTTTTTCAGGCGGCACCTGCTGCTATTTGTCAGTCTATTTTGTACACACACACACCTACACACGCACACCCGCAAACACAACTTGGCTTGTTATTATTTTTACTGCATAATAGCGGGCGCAGCAGGTTTATGAACTGTTTTGCCTTTTTTTTTTGTATTTTTTTGTATAGGTTGGCTTGTTGGATGGTTAGAAAATGGTACCTGTGTGAGTGTGAGTGTGTCAGGACATGAGCCGGCATTTCCGGTAGCAGCAGCACCGCCATCGCAGTCACACATTTGACATTGTCACGTTGTGCTATTTACATAAATAAATAAAAGTGAGCGCGCAGTGCAAAGCATATAAATTCTGGCTAAAAACAATATAAACAACAAAAATAGATGATTTTAACATTTATAAGAAAGTGCGGATACCCTTTGAAATTAAGGTAAAATTTATTTATAAAATATTAGAAATTAAAGGTAATATTAACTAGAAAAAAAATGTATTTAAATCAGGACCGTCTGTAATGAGCCAGGGCTCCCGCGGAACTTTTAAGACAGCCCTGATTTAATTAAATATTAGGAGTATAACTTGTATATTTATAATTTGAATTAAACTAAAAATTACTTAAAATTCAAATTCAATTAAATTATTTACGCTTAATAAAAAAAATTATTATTGATAATTTAATGCCAACCGCAACCTAAACAATTATAAAATATAATATTCAATTATTACAAAAAATTCAATTCAATTGAAATCTTAACAAAAATAGACCAACATCATTAAAATGCTAGAAGACTCATTCATAGGGCAGCCTTAATAATATATACGAATATATATATAGAAAGGCCTTCATGCTGTGCCATGTCAGGAGTTTGCCCGGCTTGTCATTTGTTTGTTGTGCGGCTCATTTTGACGTTGGCGGGAGGCTACGACAAAACGGAAGTCGCTTGTTTGCCTGCGCTTTTGCGGTGAGAGCTTTAAGTGTTTACGTGGCGTATTAGTAATAAATGTAATGTGCATAAAAGTGTCACACAGACGGTGGTGGTGCACTGGGGCTGCTTACTCATAAAAACAAATGTTTACAATGTGCTCCTTGGCGCCTTTGGGCCAAATTCCAGTGTAAATTTTTACAACTTAGTCCAACGACTGGGCGCAGTAAACAAGCAACGTCAAGTGGCACGTCAAATGCAGGCACTTAATCAATCAAAGCTGCGAATGAGTCCTGCCCAACAGCAGGCAGGCAGGCAGGAAGTAAGCACAGGACTCAATGGTGTCCTGTTATTAGATGGGTACGACTTTCTTTAGGCTTTGCTTTTGCTTTTGGCAGCACAAATTATGGCACTGCCACTGTCCAAACATTGTGCCATCTGTTTGAATAGCCAAACGCACTTTCAAGGACTTTTGCTTTGATGGACTGATTGGGTCCCATGATGATCATACTTTTAATGTACAGCCTGATACGTGGTATATTTGTGTATTTCGGTAATCTAGACGCCCAACCTCAACCCCCAATTTAATGCGTTTGCCAGCTTTGCCCATACTCTGATTTAAGCTACATTGTAACTCCTTTAATGGTTGGCTACTTAGGTGTGTTTATTGGTAAGACCTGAACCTAAAGCCCAGACATAATGTAGATAGTTAGATTCCTCCTACTTCTATCTAAATGTGATGTGGTATTATTGAATATTTGGATTAATGATGCATTTCAGGCATGTCGAAAGCTTTAACAGTTTTTTTCTTATTAAATAGAAAATTATTTTTTGTTTGAATTTTTTGTAAACGCTTCAATTGCTAGAATTTCTCTACTGGGTAATTTAATGTTTACAAAAAATATTTAAAGCAATTTTATTACGCTGAAATGAAAGTGCTCATTTAATTAAAAGTTTTGTTTTAATAGCAAAAAAAAAAAAAAAAAAAAATGTAAGTTAAAAAAACGGTATACAGGAAGAGCCTCTAGCTCTTAAAATTACTGAAATATTAGTTTTTTCTTTATAGACAAACAGAGGAACAGGGCTAAATAGATAAAGCTGTTGAATCACGAATATATATATATATATATATATATATATTTTAAAAAATCAGAGGAAGAAGCCTCCTCTTGCCTCTTATATACAAACATTTGAACTGTTTTATTATGCCGCTTTTAGCCATTTTTAATGGTCCCAGGTTGTAAGAATTTCAGTAGCAACTTAAGCCCTTTTAAACTTATTTATCTGATGTGAAATATAAATGACTTTTGCGGCATATCTTTTAAAAATATGGATTATTATGATGGCCTGAATTTAAGCATAGTTAATGTGAGCAGTAGACATAGACCTTAATATTATTCTATTATTAGAATTCTCTTTTGTATTTTACCAGACTTTTATGCGCTTTAAAGTGTATCCTTTTGCCAGCTTTCATTATAAATAATTTTCAATTATAGCACATTAAACATTTGAATAATTTCATGGCAACTAAAAAAAACCTTCGGTCTGATAAGGGTTTACTTTTTGGCTATTTTTAATTAATTAAAACATTTTTAAGTCGCTGAAAGTAATGTTAGATGCGCATAAATCATATTTTATTTTATGGTCAAGCGAATATAATTCGGCTTTAAAAAGAGACTTGGCTTTAATTTAGGCTCCACTAAAATTTGTTCAGCCAATTAAGCTCAGTGGGGGCTTTTAGCCAAGTGCACAGCATAAAAGGCACAAAATACTAGAATGCAGCCGGAAATTAGAAGTGTTTGTTGTGGTTCAACTCAAGTGGCTGTTGCTCAAATTAACTTCAAGTTTTTTTTTTAGCTTAAAGTAGCAATATTTTTTTTGGTTTTTTTTTACGGATTTGTGTGGATTATTTACGGGCGCAACGGAAGCTTCTAACAGCCCACAACAAACTGAAGCGGTCATAAATTTTATAGCCAACACAGACTGACTATCCGCAAACACGCACACACCAGGCGTATGCACAATGTCGTTGACTTACTAGCCGACAGGCTCTAAATGTTTGCGTTTGCTAAGCATTTTGCTAGCTTTTATTTTTTGGAGAATTATCAAGAGAAAATGCTGTTGAAAGTGCAGAGTAACGATGCGTATGTGTAATATTTAGATGCGACTGCATTTCCGGCTGAAAGTATTAAGCCAAGTTGTAACTTTAGCTGATTATCAAACAGCTCAGCATCTGTAGCAATTAATTAACGACACTCACAGATGTCGCATAGCACCAGAACCTGAGCCCAAGTTCATTAACTTGGCACACGTGGCACGTGGCATCATCATTGAGTTGAAATTTTTGTACTCTCGTAAATAGCTCATTATTCATAACCGGCACAATCAATCTTCGCCGTATCACTTGTCTTCTAGTTGTTGGGTCCATTTGTAATGGTCAAGAGACGACAGTGAAAATGCGAATATAAAATCAGCAGCAATTTGTAAACAGAGCGTCAAAGAAAATGTTGCAATGCTGCATAAATATTTATAAATATTTTCTATGATCCACAATTCATATTGCTAGTATTTATAAACTGTCTGCCAGTTTTTATTTTTTGGCCTCTGCTGACTGTTTTGGCAATTTGTAGGCGCATGTATTAAGTTGGCTAACTTATTGCCATGGGACGAGACCAATTTGTCTGGCACGTGCCGCTGTGAAAATTATGATAACTAGCCGAAAGTTAATTCAGAGTACACGTGACTGAAAGTCTACTATTATATATATAAAAATAATCGTTATCTTGGTCAAATTAAATCAGATTTTGGAATGATCTGCAGAAGCTTAAAAAAAATATAAAATGCAATTTTCAATTTTGTTAAATTAATTAAACTAAGCTCAATTCTCTATAATATTCATAATAAATTTCTTTTAAACTTTGCGACGCTTTTTTGGATTGTAGAAAAAATCTGTAAAAATATTTAAATATACTTAAATATAAGCTTAAATATAATTTAAATATTACCTTTAATAAATCTGCTTTATATATAAAAATAATAGCTATTTTGGTCAAATTAAATCAAATATTTAATTGTTGGTCTGCAGAAGTTTAAAGAATGAAATAAAAAATGCTTATCAATACAATGTTGGGAATAAAATTATTAGAATTTTGGAAAACTAATTAAACTCCGCTCAATTCTCTAAAATATTCATATTAAATTTCTCTTAAACTTTACGACGCTTTTTGCATTTTAGAAAAATCTTTAACAAATATTTAAATATAATTAAATATAAGCTTAAATATAATTTAAATATTGCCCTGAATTAATGTGCTTTATCTATGTTCAGGCCATTTAAATAATATGGTTTATGATATTTGTTATTTTTTACATATTTTACACACTAAAAAAACTGCAATTTTTTTCTACATTTTTTTAAAATAAATTTAAATATGTTTTGGATTGTGTGCCTATTTTATTTACATTGCAATATATATCTACATATTTTTTTCGCTCTTCCAGTTAAACAAACATTTAAAATATTGCAATTGAAATTCCATTTACACTTTTCATAATTGTTTTATCAATGCAATTCCCAGAACAGCGCACAGCAAAAGTTTATTTGTTGCTTTCTAATTGGTTAGCTGCATAATTTATGGGTATTTTTACGAGTTCTATGACTATATCTATTTTATAATTTATATTCAACGCAACATAGTCTCTGATGTCTATGAAAAAATTGAAATATATGTGTTAATTTTTATTGCACAGTCGCATTGACGCGCTCCGATATATTTGCATATTTATAATTGAATGGCTGTTCCATGTTTTCCATATGTACATATGTAGTTATAAAAAAATATCACAAAATTTGTGGCCTGGCAGTTTGATGTGGCTTCTATAAATACATATTTCAAAGTGCCTTTAGCTTTGCCATATGATTTAGCTTTCATTATTTTGTCTGGCTTTTGAATTTAAAATTTATTTTGATTATTTCATTTGCAATTCGCCTTTGGCCTTGGCCGTCCTTGGGTTGTGTCAAGTTTAATAAACATTCAAAAAGCGAAAATCTGCTTTATTCTTTGCATCCCAGACGGTGTTGGCCATAAACTTGGCCATCGTCTGAATGCCTCGGGCTTAAAGTATTATCATGTGACGTAGCTAAAATTTGATTTAAAAATAGATAAGAATATGGCGCTAGTGAAAGTTAGTCGAGAAATAAAATTAATTGCATAGCACAAGTAGGATTTATTTAGAAAATGTAGTGGTACTACGATTTAATATTATATTATATGTAGTTAAATGGAAACTGCAGGGCATGAAATATACAAAAAAATATTGTTATGAATTTTTTTTTTTTTTTTTTGACCTCGAGCCGACTAAACTCATCTCCTATAAAAAAAATATTTACATATTCGCAAAAATTACTCTCATCACACAGAGCATAGGCTAATTAATTTATTTTTATAATAATATATAATAAACAAATATTATGATTGTTTGATAGGATAAAACAAATTTTTGTTATTGATATACATATTTAAAAAAAAATAAAATAAATTAAAAATTATTAAATTTTCTATATAAATGTTGGGTAATAGAAATTGAACAAAAATACAAATAAACAATTTTACTGACCACATAAAGAAAAAAATACATTCTACATATTTTTCTAGTTAATTTCCAATTTATAAAAAAATATAAAAATATATTTAACTGCTCAAGCACTAAATGAAACTTCGAAGTGTCTAAATTGTGCCAAACTGAGGATAATAATTAATAATTGCCGGGCATTCATTAACCTTTAATTCTACTACTTTAACTTTGTCACAAATTATTCCAGACCCGCTGTTTATCCACCGCTAAACTTTTAAAAGCAATTTGACAGCCAGTCTAATTATATTTCATTCACTTTTTTTAAACATAAATAAAGGATAATTAAAAGTTATTTATACCTTATTATTAAAAATTCGAATAAAGCTCATCTGCTCTTTTACATTTCTTTTATGTAATTTATTATGCCAATGCTACATTTAACAGCCAACAGGCAGCTCATAGCTAAATATAAAACGTTGCCCTTCAATTCGTAATCTCTTTGGATCATTAGGCACATAATCCTTACCTTTTGCTCCTACTAAACCTGATGAATGAAAATTCCTGGTCGCCTTGAACAAAGTGCTGCTCAATGAGCCGCACAATAAACAATTAATTAATGCGCGAAAGGTGCTTAAAAGTCATAAACAAATAAGGGAAAATTTCTGAAACGCTGGATTCGGAAAATCCTGACTTATTGAAGCAGAATACAAGAAAATAATACTGTTTGTGGCATCAGTCAACCAAGTCCCTACAATATTATGAAGTTTTGTGATCTGGTGGCGTGAATCCTTCGTCGTATCGAAATTAATTATAAAATACCTTTGTGCATAATTTGGCGACTGTTTTGTTGTCCTTCTGCCAGCTGTTGTTGCTCCTGCTGCCGCCAGTTGTTGCTCCTGCTGCTGTTGCTGCTGTTGTTGCTCCTGCTGCTGCCTGTCGAACTTTGTTGCCTTAATAATAAATATTTTTGGTTGCCACAAGGTTTTCTATTAAGAGTTCTTCTTTGCTGGAGTTGATTTTCAAAGACGCTTCGCCGGGCTGTCAACAATTGCCGTTTAGCGTTGCCAAGTCTCCAATTATGTGCGCCGTTAGTCAAATGGTGTGCTGTGTGTGTTTGTGTGTGTGTGGGGGGGTGTAATAGGTGGTGGGTGGCTAATGGACCTTCTCAAAGGACCTTCCCAGACCTTGGCGCGAGTAGCGCAAACATTTTGCAATTTTCAGTTCAACAATAGAAAGCAATTACAAAACAAACTCAACGCTAAATGAGAGTGTGGCAACCAGGCAAACAAAACTGTGATGAGGGGGCGTTATTGTGCGCGGGGGCGTGGCAATAGAGGCGTTCATGTTGTGCGTGTGTGTGTGGGTGTGTGATGATAGTACACACATGACTTGGCGGTTGTCAGGCGAGGGCGTTGTGCTGATTGAAATGATTTTTGGTTGTCTGGCAAAAATATAAAAAAAATATTGAACGAAGAAAATATATTTAATTGATGGTGGATTTTTTGAATGGATTTTATATGTTTTTTATGAAGCCAAATAATAAAAGTTTGGAGTTAATTTGTAGACGGTATGGCCGGAGATTTATTAGAACTAAATAATCCTAAAATAGAAAGCAAAATTTTGGCTGCAAACTTGACAACAATATTGACAACAATTATTGATAAAATTTGTATTAAAAAATATTCAAATAGTGACAACAATTATTGATTAAATTTGAATTGAAATAATTAAAATATTGACAACAATTATTGAGAAAATTTCTATTGAAATTATTCGTAAATATTATAAGAATCGTGATTAGAAAAATGTTCAACATAAAAGGTTTTTTTCAAGTCTCAGCTGGAGCTTAAAATAATAAAGGAAGCTTTAAGTCATTAACTTTTCCTGAAAGCTGAAAATATGAACTAAAATATTACATTTTTACTTTTATTCTAACTTTAATTCAGTTGAACAAAGTTTTTTTTTGAAAGTAAGCAAATTTTGCTGTTCGAACTAAAATTTGCTAATTAAATTAATTGACTTGAATTTTGATATATTTTTGTTTTTAATTAGTGTGTGAAACCCTTGTAAAATTGTTTTAAATGTTCTGGCTTTAGCTCTAAACCCGCTTAGAAAACTCCTCCTGCAAAGTAAGATTTTTATAGATTTTAAAGCCACATTGTCAGAGTATTTTGTAGCCGATTAAAGCACTCTTAATGTTTCCTCTGATAATACCTGCTAATATTAAATTCTATTATATAAGTGCCCATTCATTCTGTGTGGCATTCTATGGCACTAAGCATTCCTATTAACATTAGCTGCAGTTAGACTTCAAATATGCCACGATAATAAGCGTTTCTTGCATTGTGAGCATGTCCCTTGCAGCTTCTGTGGGCATTGCGCATACGCCCCATGTGCTTGTGAGCGCTAATTGCAAAAGCAGCCATAAAGCGGCCACTTGGATGTAACTAACAATGCATTTTATGTCACAGAGAGAGAGAGGGGGGGATAAGAGTGAGAGAAAGATGGACTAAGGTACGCTGCTCAGGTGCAGCCAAATTAAAGTCACAGAGAGAGTCCGCCAACTAACAAAATATGGCATAAAATGTAACAAAACGGAAGTTGGCGTCGTGGAAACTTTGCCGTTTATTGTTGACTCGACTGCTGCCATTTCCTGCATCCGGGTTGTAACTTGCAACTTGTAACTTTAACCTGCAGCTGCAACTGCAACTGCAGACAGTTTGTTTTATGATTCCGAGCTTGTAGACTTTTCCCCAATTTGCAAGCAATTCTACAATTAAATTGTACGGCGTTGGGTTAGAGCAAAATGCAAACACTATTTGTTGTGTTAGTTTTTGCAGCTAACAATATTTCGTGCAGTTGATGAATACTCTCACTTACCGACTTCTTGTTGTTTTCTGTATTCGTATGCAATTATACCGTAAAGCCAATTAGTTGGCACAAAGTTTATTCTACTGTGCATAGCCAACAACCAACCAACAGGATGTAGAATAGTTTGACAGGGCCATCAATCAATCAAGGCCATAAAAGCCTGTCAATGAACCCTTAGAAGTTGCTTATATTTATATAAGTCTAATGTATAATTCAATAGAAATCTTTAGTAAACAAAAATCTTATGTTTGCGAAGCGTAAGAAAATCTAGGAAATAATTTAAATTAAACATAGCTATGTACATAATAATTTTATAATATTTCCTTGCTAGTAATTTCACATTTTATATATATATTTTTTTTTTAATATTTTTTTTTAAGTAACATCTGCTAATGAGATTTTAATGACTATTTTTTTTGTAGTACATAATTTATTATTTATGTGTTTCTTATTCAATTCATTGTGCACAAATGTGCTTAAATGCTCTGCATTTTATATAAATGTAAAAAAGCGTACAATTCAAATGACAAATCGAATTTAAAAAGCCAAAAAGATTGACAATTTTAAGACTTTTATCAGTTTAACAAATGCGTCAAAAAATTTAATTTCAAATGTATTTTTTGTTAAGCGCCAAGAAAAAGTCGTATTAAAAACTTTTTAAATCAAGAAACGTTGCATAAGCTAATTTAATTCAATCATTTTTTATTTTTCATATTTTTGCTTTAACTCGACATTTCCATTATACCATAAAAACGCTTTGTAACTGGCAAACACACAAAAGGTACAACAAATATCAGCTGCAAATGACGTGCGCTGCTTGTTAGCCAACATCAAGGATAATAACGCTATAAAAAAAAATCAATAAAAAACATTTTCATTTAGATTGTCATCAAGCACAAAAATTCCACACACAATTAAACAAAAATTCCCATGTTAGTTGCAGTTTCATATATAAAATGCTGAAAACTATTTTTCTTACCTAAGTACCTATAAAGCGTGTATTTATTTACATTTTGCTACAATTCAAATAAAATGTAATGGGCTGGCAAATGTAGATGTGAACACAAATAACTGAGAACTCAATTAAAACACTTCATTAACACGTTTTTAGAGGGTTTGGGAGAATGAACTTCAACTCCCTAGAGCATTATCATCATCATATATGAGGAGGTTTAAGTAATATTTCTATTTTGTTTTTGTATTACATTCAAAAGGATTGCATGCTGTGAGTTTTATGGCAACAAAACTATAAAGAAATCATGCATAGCTGAGCTGAGCTTTTATTACAGTTCTGTTACAAGTACATACATGTTAATTACGTATATTTTCCTTGCGATTGTTAAAACACTTTCGAAAGTTTTCAGCAAAATGTTCTTTAAGTGTTTGTTTGCGTGTTAAATTATGGTCAGCATGGTCATAAATTATAACGCGGTCTACATTAAAATGTTTAACCAAACATGCAATCACGTTTAAGCCAAACAATAACAGAAGCAATTTAGTCCTTGAAAAAATACTCACATATTTATACACACAACGGAAAAATGCATAATTAAAATACAAAAAGTCGAACACAGAAGCCAATTGTTGCTCATTTAGTTTTGTAAAATTTATTTCACAAGCCGTTAATTAAATTGTCACCATGGCACAAGTGTGGTAAAAATGTGTTTTTATTTATTATGCAAGTGTTGTTATTTATTTTGTGTTTTAATTTGATATACTTTTGCTTATTAGCTAGCAGTATTTGCTTTTAAAACTATAATAAATTTGGAGTATGTTAAATTTTGAGTTTTTTAATAATAATAAAAGGTGTAGGCATTATTTATAAATTTAAAATATGAATAAATTTGGAGTGTGTTAAATTTTGAGTTTTTGAATAAAAACAAAAGTTGTAATCATTATTTATAAATTTAAAATATTATGATTGCTTTTATTTCAACTGGCATTTGAGATTTCTTTATAAATAGTAAATATTTAGCTTTAATAAGTAATAAATATAAAGCCTGAAAGTGTTGTACAAAATGCGATTTTTGAACATACAAGTCTTTGGAAAGTGTATTTAATTACCTTTACTTTGATATAACCTTCTATTTAAAAAATTTAAAAAAATCTATTTAAATCAAGCTACTTTATTAATACATTTTTGACCATTTATTAATTGATACATCTTAAAAAAAAACTCTTTAAAAACTCTAATAAATCATTACTTTGGAAAACAAATCTAAATGTGGCATTTACATTTTTTAATCGATTTTTTCTCAATTAATAATGGTGAATAATAATTATGGCATTAATAAATTGGTTAAATTGGTTTTTTGATTTTCTTTGATTTTTTCTCAATTAAAAATGGTCAAAAATAATTATGGCCTTAATAAATTGGTTAGATTTAAATATATTTTTTCACTTTTTTTTTTAAAAATGAAAAGTGAACGTTTTCATATCAAAATAAAGGTAATTAAAGAGCTTTTAGAAAAAAATATAAGCTTGTATGTTCGTATATCGCTTACACCTAAATAAATGTTCTTTCATGCTTGAAAAATTAAATAAAATATTTTTTAAAATTAAATTTTAGTTAAACTACTTATGTCATTATAATTCTAATTAGCAACTAATTTTTTACTTTGAACTAACATGCTCGTTAACATCTAAAGAATCTTTACACACACATAAGCATAACTCCGCGAAATCCCATCCAATTATATATATAAAAAAAAAATCATCTGCTAACCGAAAATCCAACTAAATTGCGCATCCTTTATGAAAGAAAATCTTTCGACTGCCAATGGTATTAACATCTACAACATAAACAGCGTTTGCAACAAGAGTGTGTTGCCATAATGCTGTTTGCCATGCAGCGAGCCAACACACACACACACACACACACACACTTAACCACATTATACAGGACGAAAGCCCTCGTCCTTTAAGGTTCCCTTATATGCAACGCAAAAAGAAAACGTAGCATACAAATGAGCTCAGCTTGAATAAAATCTGAAGCTGAAGATCAACTGCAAACACAAAGAGCAAATAACAAACACAAGCGCTGTGTGGATTTATGCAAATAAATATTATATTATATATATATATAGCAGGGAGGTTGTTTTCTGAGATGTCTGAAATTGTCTTTGTACATATATATTTAACTCAACTCTTTCTGAGTTAAACTTTAGCTGGCAGCAACTGCCAAAAATGTTGCAAACTATTAAAAATATTGAAAATCAAATTTCAGCACACAAATCTTATTTTCAGCGCGTTGGCATTGGTATCATAAAAAATGCCGCAATTCTTTGCCATCGACAATTTTTTAATTGCAAATCGGTATGATATACGACAACAGGGAATGCTTGCTCACATACCGACCGCAGTAATATCAAGAGAGTTTCACAATTCCATAAGGATATTGTATGTAAATCTTTTCATTTTATAGTATAAAATATAAAACTGAAATATTTTTAAAAAATATTTGTTCCATGCATATGAAAATTCATGTGTTGCTGCCATGTAAAGTGTCCAATAAAAAGGTTGCATACCTTACTGCATGGCAGCTGCTCGAATGCCAAGGGAAATTCATATGTAAGCTTGCAACATGCAATGAGAATGCTATTTTGCACCTACACAACCAAAATAAAAGCTAACAAATTCTACTTCAACCGAGAAGGACGTGCAAAATGTTACATACAGTTTTAGTTGTCCTTAAAATAAGAGACAGGTAGCTGCTGCAGTAAGGGATCAATCTCAAATATCAAAAAAAGATGAAGAAAATTTTATGAATTTTTAATAAATTCTATGCTGCGATTATATTATAATTTATTTGATTAATTTTTTGATTTTCCCACATATAAAAGTTATTTTATAACTATAAAATATTTCTTTAGTTAAATGAAAGGATGGAAAACTTATTCGTTGATTTTAAAAGTTCAGGATCTTATTATAATTTATTTGATAAATTTATTTCAATTTTAAAACTCGCAGTGCTGTGCCAAAAATAAAAAATGTAATAAATTATATAATATTTCTTTAGTAAAGTGAAAGGATGAAAAAGATATTTGTTGAGCTTAAAAGTTCAGGATTATTCTGTTATTATTTTGTTTTGGTATATTGTACTTTTCACTTTTGCAATTATAAGAGTTTTTTTTTATTTAAATGCAATCTTATAATTTTTTTAATGAATTCATTAAAAAAGTTTAGTCATTTCAACATTTCTCAAGCTCTCATGTTCATTGCATTAAATGTTCACAAAAAAAAATAACTTATTCTCTATATACGCAAAAATTGTCGAGTTTTACTCCAGAGTATACAATGCAATTGTTGCTTATGCCAACAATAAACATGAAAACTCAGAGCTCTTCCGATCTGCGTCCTGTGTAGCTCGCAAGTCCTTCAACAACACAAACAACACTTTTATGAGTAAAAGAAAAATAAAACATGAAAATAAAAAAACTCAAACATGCAACTGCGAATAGAGTAACAATGCAACAAGGTGGCAAGTCACAAGCACAAGCAAAAAAATTGTTGAAATATGTTACAGCGCGCTAATTACAATGTTCATTTATAATATTTAATGAATTTTCTTCATTTAATTTTTGCTGTCAGCAGCAGATGCGCTGCTGCACCTTAAAGAAAATATATATGTCTGTAATTGAAAATCAATTTCCAGTCGATTTCCACATTCTCTTTGAAAATTAACTTCGAGAAAATCAATATTCAATGCAATTACGCAGCGTCATTTGGTTAGAAGGGTTTTGCCAAAGCCACAAAGCTGAAAAGTTTGATAAATTTATTGATTTAAAGGTTTAAGTTGCGATTTAAATTGTGTAATAAAATGAAGAGTAAAATTGTTGCAATTTTATTAAGAATTAAACAACTGCTATCTGATGTTTGCCCTCATAAATTCTGAATTTATTTATGGAGTTTTTATATTTTTATATATAACTTTAATATAAAAAATTATTTTATTTAAATTATTGCATAAAAATTTTGACATTTTTTATAAATTCTGAATTTACATGCAGAGTTTTTATATTTTTAAATTGAAGTTAAATACAAAAAATTGCTTTATATAGATGTTTATTTAAATTATTGCCTTTTTTTATTTTTTGTCAATTTAATTTGCATTAATTCCATTGAGCACTTAACATTATTTTATATATGCTTATAGACTTATTGAACGGATTTGCTGTAATGATGTGCTCTTTAGCCACGTTAATGCCCAACAACTGAATACATTCCGAACTCATTTACTTATTGTAATCCTCTCATAATCCCCACATTGCTCTTTGAATCTCACATTGTGAATTTTGCTCACGTTTAATGACTGTATTTTCTTTTTTTTTCTTGTTGTCTTTGTTTTGTTTTTACGAGTGTGTGTTTTGTGTGTGTTTTAGCCTGGTCTGATGAATTACTCCAAATAGATAGAAATATGCACTCTAGCAAGCACTAATCTAATTAGAACATTCAAGTTTTGTCTAATTTGCTGTTTGGCATAGTTTTTGGCTCTGCCCGTCGTTATTTATTTATTTTTCTTGTTGGACTTAGTGATTTTATTAGCATTCAACGCGGAAATAGCAATTAATTCCATTAGCGTCGACATCGTTGTCCTGGTTTCTACTTATAGTATATATATTCGAATGTTCCTTTTTCCCTTCTACCTTTCTGAAGTTGGCGCATGAGCACATTAAAAATAAATAGCAAAAACCGCCTTATCAACAAGGACAAATGAGAACTTCTAGAAAAGACAGTCCAACTGATCAAATCAGTTTAAAATACTTGGTATACAAATCTGTTTAACTTTTTAATTGCCATAATTATTTGTGCACCTCAGGCGAAAATTACAAAATTACGGTGAGGAGTACGGGAAAGTGTCAGCCAAGGCCAACTAATGTGATTAGCCGCCTTGGGCAGTAAAAAAAAGTGACATTAAGCCAGCTGCCAAAGCGGCTAAAATACCAAATTAAAAATCATGTTTATTTAGCGCCAGCCGAATGGCACAATATTTATTGTTATTTGATTGCGAGGGTAATTGCATTAATTTCTGACTTGACTATGTATTTATTTTTTAATCGATAATCGACTTTTATATTAAGCTGTATTTATTATTTAATTATTATCTGACGGGACATAATTATACAGAATTCAAAAATTCCTCTTAAAAATCATCCAAAATTGTTTTGCACATTTCCAATTTCCATTTCTGTCAATTTTAATTTTTTACGTCTGAGCTTCATTTGAGTTTTAAATTTTTGGAATAAATATTTTTAATTTATACAATATATTCCAATTTATATTGGTATCTCATAAACCGATGCGCAGTGTCACATGACAATTTATATTTTAATTTATAGTCAAAATAGAGTTTTTTCATATCCACAGTTCAGTTAGTTTTTTTTTTAAATTTGATTGACATTTTAGTGATTATTCACTCAAGCTAAAAAAAAACTGAAAAATCAACATGGGCTTAAACATTAATTTATCGACATGACAGACTTTAAAATAGAGATGATGAGTATAAATCATAAATTAATAAATAAATTGTTCAAATTATTTTTTCTGAGTAACTTTTTTAATTATTCTTTTTTTTCTATTCATTTAACATGTTACATTATTTTTATTATTTATGACGACAAGTTAAAGGAAATTGATATGTATTGATGTACTAAAAAAAATATAATACTGAAAAAAACGCTAAAATTGACTTGTATAGCGGTTTTTAACTCATATATCAGTTTCATAATTTATAATTAAGTATAATCGAATTTCGCAAGTTGGAATGAGCAAGTTTTTATGAAAAAGCTTATATAAATTGATGAGCTTGTTAATTAAATATATTTTTTTTAATACATATGACTTTTTTCAAGCCAGGAAACACGCGGAAAAAACGTTACATCCATAATTTAGCATTATTGACATAAATTACAATATTCAACTCACTTTCGGGTACTCATTCAACTATTCTTACTACTCATCCATGACAAAGAGTGACGTGAGCAGTTGGCAGCCTTGGTTGTCGGCTTGAATATATTATTATTTCATTAGTTTCATTTATTTATTCAACCGCAAATGACAACTGTTGGTTTTGGCGTAGAATGCGTCACAATTACATGTGAAAAGTTGTGACTAAATAGTTACAGTTGGTTCAGCATGTTTACACACAGAAATTACATAAATTATTCATCAGGTATTCAGATCAAAACACAACATTAGCCAAAATAAATAGGCCTCAATTATCTAGAGTTTTGGCTACCAAATATATTTTGCCAAATTGTGCTTTAGTGTTGTTTATGCATTGCAAATTAAATTGACAATTTTCTAGCACCATTTAACCTGATCAACATTTGACAAATGCCTTAATCTGTCTGCTTATTGTAAATGCACTCGGGCTGTTCGAGATATATATGTATATGGCATTAAAATGAACATAAATAGCTGCTGACAGTTAGCAGACACTGTTTTGGGCCAGAAATAGAGACTATTTTAGTCTGTTTGGGCTCTTCACATATCGATCTTTGTTATTTATGGCATTTTGTTGTTAATTTGTCTTGCCTAGGGAGTTGCTGCTTTATTGCAGCCCTTGCAAACAAACAAAAGCTTAGCCAAATAATTACGCATACAGTGCGTATGCTTGATGTATGGCATACAATGCCAATATAGAGCTTAACTTCTGGCCCATAGTATAATGTGGCACAGGCCTTTCGCTTATTTAAACCAGCATTGACTAATGGCCTTCAAGCGTAAACCACAAACTAAACGGCTTTGTGGACAGTTTGTGCATATAGGGTTTGGGGGGGGGGGGGGGGGGCAAACAGAGAAAACTGAATAACGTTAGTCGGGTACTTTAATATATGCAGTTTGCTCATTTAGTGCATAATGATAATTTTA
The DNA here is from genome assembly GCA_035043045.1 of Hirtodrosophila alboralis. Classification (NCBI taxonomy): domain Eukaryota; kingdom Metazoa; phylum Arthropoda; class Insecta; order Diptera; family Drosophilidae; genus Hirtodrosophila; species Hirtodrosophila alboralis. The sequence goes on along the minus strand of JAWNNH010000770.1, from coordinate 292,587 downwards.
ATAAATTTCATAAATTTTCAGTTGAAATTCTATTCTTTCAGCTCTCATAACTTTCTCAAAAATGGACAGATTTTCATGCGGCATATCGTTTTGTTGTTGGTATAGACCTCTAGAATGATTTTGCATTTAAATTTTATTAATTTTAGAAAATCAAATTTTTTGGATTTTTTTGATTTTTTGCATACCTACCCCTATTACTTTTTGCAAAAAATGTGAAAATTTTAAAAACTCTATATTTTGTTTTTAATCGATTGCTGACATTATAATTAGTATAAAATACTTGTGCAAAACTTATTATAAGCTGTATTTCAATTTTTAGGCACAAAATAAAGCATAAATTATATATAAAAAAATGTGAATTTTCTTCACTTTAAATTCTTATAACTTCCTCAAAATAAAATCGATTTTTAAACGACATGCCTTTTTGATGAATATATAATTTCTAGATTTCTCTGAGACTTGATTAAAATATGCCGCTTAACCAGTCTGCTTATTATTAAACAACTGCATAATTTTTACCTAGAAGATATAACAGAATTACCTATATATTCTCCCATATTTATTGCATATTATTTCCACTTTGTTGTCAGTTAATAGTTAACTCAATTGTCTGCAGCCTTAAGTCAATGACAAAGGCCAATCTCTTTCAAAACCTGCCTCCAGCTGACCATGTCACATATTCACGGGTCTAGACCTGGTTTGCCATTGCCCAGGACACGTCTCTAGCAATGCGCCGTGTAGTTTTACTTTGCACCAGCAAGGTGTTCGTAATTGTATGTGAAACTTGTTGAAGGCTTCAATTATGATGTGTTTGCACACACAGTGTGCTGACACACACACGTACACCCACTTAAACACACTCAAACACACTTACACACACACTACATACACAATGCAACCGCAGCAATGTACGCGACTTGCACTTTGGCATGGCTTGTTGGCCAAGTTTGTTGTTGCTGCTGTTGTCCTTGAATTGCTTGGCTTTCATATTGCTGCTGCTCTTGATGCTCCTGCTCCTGCTGCTGCTGCTCCTGCTCCTGCAGCCTGTTGTTGCTGTAAATGCAGTATAATTGGCGTAAATAGCAAAACAGCAAATTGCCATTAACTATTGGAAAAATGTGCACTGCTTTCAGCCTTGTCGTATCGAACCGGCAGCTCTCTGTTCAAAATCTGATTTCTGCTCCTGTTGCACAGTGTAGGTGTCGGGTGATTAAGCGAAATGCAATTAAAAATATTTAAGCTGCAGCAACATGCAACAATGCAACAATGCAGCAGCGACAACAGCATAAATAATGGCCAGAGGACCCAACGTTTATTAAAGCAACCGATGAGCTTAAAGCGTTTTGCAGTTTTTTATTTTTTTTCTTTGCTTATTTTTCAAGCTTAACTTGTTACACATTCCGGTCTGATTTTTTGTGTACTTTGCTTATTATTGGTCATAAACTGGGGATTTTGTAGCATTTTTACACGTTGCAGTGGCTATTAATTAACACGGGGATTTCCCTGTTGAGGTTGTTGCTTGTTTTTTGGCTGCTGAGTGGCTTAAAAGAGTGATAGTTGTTTATAATAATGGTAAAATATTATACTGGATATAATGTTGCTATTTTTTTAAATATTTTCATCAGCGTAATTTTAAACATGGTCAAATGAAAGCTTTAATTAAACTCTAATATTTAATTATTGCTATAATATTGAATTTTAATATACTATTTATATTTTTAATATTTTATATCAATCAAATAAATCAGTGCTCACAGCATAAAAGGATTTTAATATAAATTAATTGTTGAAAAAGTAAAAAACTTAATTACTTAGTATAATCTCGAAAATTTGCTGTCATTTTTAATTTTTTTATGAATTTTAAGATAATTTAAATGCAATTTTGATTGCACAATTTTTGTAGTTAAGCTTTAAAAAATTATATAAAAAACTAAAATTCCATTAACTTTTTAATTTTTTATGAATTTTAACATGATTTAAATTCAATTTTGATTATCTGTTTATTTTAAAATATTAATATAAATTTCTTTTTAGTTTTTTACTTAACAACTATTTAATTGAATTTTTTTAACTGCCGCTTGATGCCTTATAATATAATAAATTAACTAAATTTGTTCTCTTTAGCAATGATATTTAAATTAAAATATTCCAATTGACTTGCTTAGCTTAGTTGATTATCCAAAGCAAACTTCAATGACTTTTAAGATTGTTTACTTTAATTAACGCCTTAGTCTAGGCGGCTTTAGTATTCTATTAAGCAAATCACACTAAAAATAACAGATTCATTCAATCTGCCAGCCAAAAGTCTTTTAATAGAACACACATGGACTTGGCCAGCAGGCAAATCTTTCACATATGCGCATAGTTTAGCATAATTTGAAGGCATTATCTAAAATATTCGAATCTGCACACATAAACAGAAATATACCCACGCACACACACACACACACACACACACGCAGAAGAAGAAAAACATTGCATAATTTGAGGCGCCTCCGCTTGTAGCCATAAACGCATTTTGAGCAGGCTCAGAAAGCCTCAAGTCTTAGCTAAAAGACGTTGCAAACTGCGCCACTTGAAGCCAAAGCCGTGATGCTTATTATGTTAATTTACATGTCTGATGGCCTTAAAGCCCGGCTAAGAATCTCACTCACCTGCAGGCGGAACCGAAGGGCGTGACGGGCATGTTGTGACTACCTCCCTGCCTGTCGGCAACTAATGCATAAATTCTCTAGAAAGAAATGTACTATATATACACTAGTCTGCCATATATGTATGTATATATGCAAAGCTATGCAAAGTTAGACGACGTGCGCCTATATATGCTTTTGCAAAGGACACGCCCAACTCTTTGGAATCATCGCATGAGCAGCCGCGCGTGTTTTATGCCAAAACAAAATGAGTTTCTCGCATGCCTGCCCCCGGGCCAACCTCGCTGCCTCTGATGGGGGCAAATGCAACTGCAACTGCAATGCCAGAGTGTGTGGTTTGTGGTGGCTTTTACCTGTCTCGGCGGTGGGGTGGGGGGTCTCTATAATTGAGCTTCAAATAGTTTGCATAAAAATGTAAATTGTCACATATCCTGCACATTTGTATTTAGTTTTGAAACATTTACCAACGCTGTCGGCTTCGGCTCACATTGCAAATTGTTTGCGGCTTATCCAGTTTGTGGCATCTCTCTCCGTCTCTGCCTCTCCCTCTGCCGATATTTTAGCCGTGTTGTGCCACATAAATAACGGGCATTGTTACGGGTCCCGAGTTCCTCACAAAATGTCAGGCAATTTATTTTAGCTGCCTATTAAATGCGGGTCTGACTGGCAATTGTTTGAGTTCACTCGTTTATTGCGCAATGCAATTTTAAATTGAATTGAAATGCAACCAAGCGACGTTGATGGTTGCGTGAAAGCCGCTAAAATAGTTGGCTAATTTTGCTTTGGTTGTACAATTATTATTGCTAGAAGGAGGGGTTTAATAAGCAGTGTTAATTAGAACGCGCCACGTGCCAAGAAAAAATGTTAAATTTAGATTATTATACTACAATTTTAAAAGCAGTCTTTTAATTATTAAATAGATCAGATATCTGACAGCCAAGTAGATTATAGATTGAAATGATAAGTGTACTTATTTATTTGGCACTATAAATAAACAACAATTTATTGTTAATATTTTTACAAATATATCAGGCGCAATTTCAATATAAATAAATATTTTTCTCAGCTACAGTTGGTCAATATAATTTTATTTTATTTTATTAAAAAATGAAAAATGATTTTTTTTTTAATTTTTTTAAAACCATTTATCTGCAATCTCTTCTGATAAATCACGCTTAAATATGGAAGCCAATACTTTGCCACTCCTGGAGATGCCTGAATGGAAGCTGCTTCTCTTTATAATAACAATAAATAAATTTGCCGTATTATAATCTAAAAATTTGCATATTTTATTAAAAACAGTTTTTTTAAAAAAACTTTTTTTTAAATGTCAAAAAGACTTGTCTTAACTGCGCCAACTAGACGCTATTATAATTTAGTATATGCTTAGCTATTTAAACTTACAAGCAAGACCACAAAAAAAAAACACTTAACTACAAAACTTGGCTCATTTGGCTTGACTTGACATAAATCACAGCTACATTTTAAATAAATGGCCCTCTGCATATTAACATGCTCAAGTCATAAATGTGGCAAAACATGCATAGAAAACTTAATAAGATGTGCAAAAAAATGGTATACCAAAAAACAACAATAATAAAAACAACAACAATAATAAAAACAACAACAAAATCAACAATAGAACCGGCACAGACAAATAGGACACGTGCAATGGCGTCAGTCTGTGGCCGCGAGGCTTTTACAAAACTCAAATAAAGCCCAAGAGAGAGAGGCCCAGACAGACAGTCAGACAGAAGGTTTCACATGTTTATATATATATAATATATATGTGTATTAATATGCGTGTGTGTATGCAGACAGCCAACACACAGATGAAGATGACTTTGGCTTTGTTTGCTTGCCGGATGCGGAACAGGCGCCATTTTGTCGCCGCTGGACATTCGTCCGGGTTCTTCTGCTAGAACGTTGACAAAACTTAAGTCAACTAAATGGATGTTGAAAATTGTTTAAATAATTTTACTTAGCTTTGCTTTTTGATATCCTGTTGCTAAACGGTTAAGCATACGTTGAGATAAAAGGAATTTAAAGCTGGCACTGAGAAAAATAACTGAGTAGTTTCTTAGAATTTAGTTGGAGAAAGAATTTAAAAAAAATTAAAAATTGGCAGTTTCCAAAATCAACGCTCAAATGCAGGCTATATTTTGAATTAAGTTGTACCAAGAATTAAAAATAAAATTAAAAACTGACAGCTCCCAAAATCAACTATTATATACAGGATATATTGAAGTATATTGTACTCTAATATATACCAATTTGTTGTGCATTTTAACTCTACATATATTTGCTGCAGATACCATATAAATCTTGCCACAAGTTTTCTCACTGCAGGTGCGGTTTCAATTTAATTGCATTTGCCGCTGCATTTTCATTTGTGTTTTGTGTCCTGGCAGCAAAAAGCAATAGCAAAGGTGGAGAACGGCAACGGCAAAGACAAGGACTAGGGATTCCTTTTACGCATTATTATTTAACTAACAAGTAACTAGAAAAGTTTTAATACTTTGGTAACTTTCGCTTTAAATTGTTCGTAGCGCAAAGGACAAAGTGGCGCAAAGATGTCGACGACAGACGCCTACAGCCGAACGGCAGCAAAGGCTGTCAGGCTAAAGGGGTATAAAGTGAGGGGGAGAAAAGACAAAAGTATGCTTAAATTAAATAAGATAAAATCTCATAAAAATGAAAATAGTTTTCCAGCGTGTGGCTGCCATAGTAGAAGAGAGAGAAAGAACAGGAATATCCCTTTGGTCGCTGTGGCAAGTTGGGCAAAAATATTTAAATCAAAAATTTATCTCATTAAATAGTTGACAGCTTCTTTGGCAGCGGCTTTAATATCGAAATATTTTTGTGGCCTGTTAGTGCATAATATTCAATAACGTAGCTTTCATATTTTTGTGCCAGTTTGTTTTTGACATGGATTAAGCAGGACTCTGCAATCCTTCAATGTTGTCATGGAATAAGAGCAAATATTACTCAGACTTGTTGACAATGGTTGCAAATTACATTTGAACAGCAGCAAAATGGATAGAAAATGACAGAGATTAAATAGTGAAATGTAAAGAGCAGCTTTTAGTTCATTTAATTTAATATTTTGTTCAAAAAAAATGTGATATTTTGTGAATAAATGTGACAGATAACAATGAATTTTTTAAGAACAATTTTATTAATTTAGTTAAGTGTCTTAAGTGTCCTAGAAATGTTGCATAGAAAATATAAATAATATTTTCTTCTCAAGTCTGAACAAGGATATTCAAATAACACTTTTAATTAAACAAAGGCAGCCAAAAAATTATCGTCAAGTTTTATGGCTCTTCTTGAGCTGGGAAAACTACCAAAAAATATATAATAAATAATTTTATAATTAGGTCTTATGCGCGTCTGTGGAAAGCAGATAAAAATAATGAAAATTTAGTGGCACCTTTTTTAAATAAATTGGCCCACTAAAAAGCCATTGATATTTGCAAGCAAACTGTCAAATGCAAATATATACCAAGGACAAACGTTGTCCCTTCAATGACAATGACAAGTCAAAGGGCCAAACAGGCGGAAGTGCTCGCCAGGACATGCCACGGAAGTTCCTTTCACACATACTCGTACACACTATTCGCACTGGGAGCATCGCTTGGCTAACTTCCTCTGGTAGTACTCTACTCGGGTCAGTCCCTGCGTTCAGGTTCTATTTGCCGGATGGTCACACAAAAGTTGCACTTAAACATCGTCAAGAGCTGCCCACATTACCTGTGTTTTGTACAATGCCAAAAGTTATACACACAGCTACGGGTGTTCAACTGAACCAAAAAAGTTTATATAACAAGGCTTGATGCACTCTCTAGAAAAACTTATCCACAAAATGTTGTTAAATTAAATGAATTATGGTTGCATTTATAAGGATTATATATTTAACAAACGAAATATTGTAAAAAAAAAGTTTTAAAAAATGCATAATTCTAAAAAAATCATTTAAAAATTAAACTAACTAAATTTACAGTGCTATAAAATTCTCTATAAAATAATACTGTTCCTACAACTAAATAAATATAAGAAATATGCAGTTTGACTATACTCAGAGTACATTTATCAATAATTCATTTCATTCCAAAACATTACAAAATTGCGGTAATTAGTAGCTAAACAAATCTGTGGCTTTACAGTGAAATTAGCTTAAGGAAACAAATTTTGTTAAATAATCTAGCCGTCACATAACTCACATAGCTCACAGGTTATTAGCGTAATGCAGTCGCGATTGTCGCAGGAGGCGGCAGGCAGGACTAATAGGACCTAAAGGAGATGCCGAGTTAACCACATAGAGCCACATAGATTGCCATGTGCATAAACCGCAACGTGTGCTGCATATAAGGCTGACAAATGGCTCAGTAGCTGGCCTGGCGAACTGGCAAACTGGCAACTGGCAACTTGGAACTGTCTGGTTTAGCATTTGCATTTGAAATTTATAAGCAGCCATAACTAAAGTCCTGGTCCGACTCCTTGCACATTTGCAAACGAAAATTTGCCATTATTCGAGACTCTAAAGTAAAATGCGCGACGAACTGTAGCGAGAGAATTGCTTTAAATATATTATTATGGCATAAATGCGGGCACACATAGGGAGATAAAGTTTTTTAAAAAAAAAATAATACTAAAAGTCCATAAACTCTATGACAGAGTTGTAGCCAAAGATATACTTATTCAGTAGATTTTTATTGCAAGTAAAAGTAATTTTAAAATTTGACTTTGGGGTTACCTACCTGGTATTTAATTAATTTTTATTAATATTTAATTATTAAGTTTTATTTAATGCATTTTTTATTAAAGCTAAAAATATATATTAAAAGCTATTTTATTTTTATTTATTGTCAACCTACAAGCAAAGACTGCTTGCAGCATTTAAGCCAAGATTCATCAAGATCGGCTTAAAAACTGACAGTTTACTTTGCATAGAAACAGATAACTTTATTCTTCAGAATGATAAGGAATTCAAATTATGTCAGCAAATCAAAATACTCCCTGCAATAAAAACAAATCAAATTATAGCCTGAATCACAAACTAAGCTCAAATTATTCATGATAGTTGAATCATAAAATATTAAGTACTTTTCACACTTTCAGCTGGCTAAAAAAATCAAGAAATATTCCTTGTCATAGGAAAGCCAGTCGACTTGTTTATCAAAACTGAAAGCGCATAAACAATAAATTTTATTTTAGTGTGCAAATAAATGCACACATAAATATTTTTACGACCCCATGTCAAATTGGCGCATAATTTATGTTTGCAGATGACACAACAAAATTGTCGAAAGGATAAGCGAATAACCCCCCAAAAAAATAGAAAAAAAAATAGAAAAAAATTAAAAGCATTTCCTTTTTCCGTCTTATATTCATGAAAATGACGCTTAAAAGTTAAGTGGAAAGGAAAAACTGTTTGCTCGACATTTCAAAAAAGTTTTCACGAACTGACAATTGACATTCATTTTAGCGTGGAATGTCGTCATTTCTAATACGTCAAAGACCCGGCGCTATGACATTAAAATGCGATAAAAAAGCACAATAAAAAAGCACAATAAAACAAAGCACAAGCGATAACGATTCACTGAGTTGAGTAGGAAAATTGCAGATCATCCCGCAGCATTTATATCTTTTTTGACAAATTCACTCTGATTTGACACTCAAAAGAGAAGCTTTAAATCTAATATGAAATGCATAAAAACGGTCATAATATGTGTCGAAAGAAGGCTGTTATTGAAAGATATTTACTTTATGCATTTCGGACAAAATTTATAAAAATTTAAATAAAAATAAAACTTAAAAAATAAATATTGGGAAACTGTTTCAACTTTCGACATATCAATTCTATCAACAAGTTTTAGCTAAAACCAATTGTGAACTATAAAAAGCGACCACTTTTTAACTTATTTATGATTTAATCAGAGTACAATAGTCTACTACCGGATATCCTGTACCCAATTCAATAATCGCAACCAGAATTGCATACCCTTTAATACGTGCACAGTAAAACCAAGCAGTGCAAATTGGCATATACATTTCAAGCAGTTCAGCGATTCAGTCAAGGGTATTTCCCTACAGCACAAAATTAAAATTTTATTATTAAAATTGCGACTGCATTCGTATGGGAAACAAGCATATTATATTATTCAGAAAATTACTCTAGATTGAGTAAATCTTTAAATGATAAATAACAATTCAAGGAATATTAAAATAACACTTAAATGGCAAACGAATTCAAATAAATATTTATACAATATTAAATGAATATAGACCAACCATTACGCAGATAATTTGCATTTGTATGCATAGAAAAATAACTTGAAGCATATATAAAACGAAGTACAAGCAAAACAGGAATCTTGCACATATAACGACATTTCATAGTATAAAATGACACGTAACACCTAGAAATGAGCTGCAACTGAAGCGGCAGCCCAGTTGAAACTGCAGACGAGCAGAGCAAAAGTAGGATGGGAGATCAGGGACTAGGACATCACAAAGAGTCGCGAGTGCACATGAACCATAAACCGCATTTTTACGTGCAACGGGATACGATGTCACAGGACTATAAAAGTGCAGCAACCAGCTCCAATTTTTGTGTGTACACATAAAAGCTTTAAATTTTAGAGTGTTTGCTTTTTAAAGCCAAACACAAAAAGCCTTTTCTAATTTTGAGCTAAGGCAAATGGCAAAACACACAAAACTGTCAATTTTTGTGTAGAAGAGAAACAAGCAATTATTTTGCTATATCTTTGAAATTAACAAACCCCCTTCCTGTCTCTCTACTCTACTTCAGTTCCGTTTCTCTATCTCCATTATCTCGTTTGCCCATGCGAAGAGGGTAAAAAGAAATGAATCGTTATCAATGTAACGAGTGTCAGTTTTGTGGCCAACGGTAGCAGGAAAACAAATGTACATACAACAGAGAGAGGAAAAAATGGAAAAAAAAACTACAAGGAAAAAAATCACATATCAGAGTAGAAAAAACAAATACCGAGGTTCGCTATTGATGTTGGCAATATGTAGTAAATATTTGTATAATTAGAAAATGCGTATTGATATAAAGAAAAGAATTTTAAAAGGGTTTCTAATTCGAAGTTTTTAATTAAAGCCAACGATTACGGAATATTAAATTGAATTTTATGGGATTTTAATTTTTTTTTTTAAATAAATCGCAGCTTAGGAAATATTTATTTAATGAATCGTCTTATTACAAAAATTATTTATTTATTATGATGTTGTAGCTACTGAAAGCTCCGTAGAACCAATTTTTAATTTTTCCACAATAATTTTCCCTTGACCACTTTCATTTATCCCACTGCTAAGATCATATAAAGAACACAAAATCCCTTTTGACACATAACAATTTAAGCCTATTAAAGTCGTTAACCTTTATCACATTGTGTCCTTGTATTATATTCTACCATTTTACTGATGGATTACCGTTCTCCATTCCTATTTAAACCAACTCACACGTAACTGACAAGCGTAGAGAATCTTCCCAATTCGTTGCTTTGATTACGAGTTTCTTGTTAATAAAAAACAAAAACCAGAAAAAAGGGACAACGTACTTTAGCTTACGATTAGTCCAAAACCAGAATCAACATCAATTGAAACTTTTGAGCTGGTCAACATTTAGGGTAACTATTTTTCTAGCTGTAGTGTTACCTTTTGCTTTTTGCGAGAGTTGCTTTTAAATTAAGCAATTTGAAATCTTCCCCGTCGCTGCCGAACTCAGCCGTGACCGCTAAGCGTTGGCCCACAACTTGTGTGGAGTGTCACGGTTGTAATCGCTGTTGTATGTGGCTGTAACTCGGACAATAGGACAACAGGACAGCAGCAAGGACAACAGCAACAGCAGTAAAGATAGCAGCCAACCACTACGCTGGTTAAAAACTATGAAGGAGTCGATGGTCTATTTTAAATACCCTGTACACATTAAAAGGGCAGAAAGGAGTGTATAAACGGGCAATTAGAAAGAGGTGTCTTCGATGAATAAGCCTAAATAAAAGTTCAAAATTAGAAAAACAAGTTTTTTGTGTAACTAAAACAACATTTTCATATATTCAATTTAAATTTAAATTCCCAAAAGTCTTGAACTACTTTGAGCAGTGCGGCATACTCTCACATTTACAGGGCATCAGCTAGTTCAGCAGTTTTTAATAAAAATGGGTTTTTACCTGCTTTTTATATTTGATTGCCCGTGTTATTCGCTGGCCATTTGCTTTACGGTTAGCCAAGGCGAGTTGGTCAGTTCGCAAAGCTGCCGTAGCCAGCCATTTTAATTTCACTTTACGGTTTTCAAACACACAATCCTTTTTGCCACTGCACGCACACACACACGAGAGAGAGAGAGAGAGCGAAGGAGACCGAAGGATATTCAACCAGGTGTAACCAGGATTCGTTTTTTTATTTTATCGCCTTTGTCTGTTTGTCAGAGTGTGGGGCATTGTTTGGGTTTCTGGCTGTGCTATTAAAAAAGTGAAATGGGAAATTAAATAGTGTTGCACTTTAAGAGACTTGGGAGAAAGCTAAAGAAAATGAGGAGAAAGGTTCTAAGGCTCATTTGTAATAGGGAGAAGAAAAGCAAATATTAAGACAAATGACTACAGCAACCAAAGTTAGATTTGTAGAAACCCTAATTGATGAAAATGATTATTCAACAGAATGTTGAAAGACTAAATCAATACTAAATGAATGCAAGTTGAAGCAGCCAATTAAGAGATTAGAAAAATCTAAAAATACGCATATAAGTCAGCTTCTCTTTACCAACTCATATATAGTAATAACTTAATTAATTTCACGTTTCCCCGTTATTACTAATTACAAGTTATAATTTCATGTGTTTACGGCAATTAAATAAATCATTAAACAAGACAAAAAGCCCGAGAAATATATATATGCCAAAAAAATAAATAAGCTTTAGCGCCATCTCAATTGTGGGTGACAATATTGTTTTTAATGATTTTCATGGCATTTACACGAAATCCCCGAGAGAGAGAGACAGGGAGGGACACAGTGCTGGAATCTTGTTGTTAAATCTTTTCGCAGCGAATTGGTTTTTTGGCTGCCACAATAAAATAAAAAACACAAAAAAAAAAGAAAATATATCGAGAGAAAGAAAAGTGGAAAGCATATGCGTGTATATTTTGTCGAGTGGCATAACAACAAAGGATATGAAAACTGTACAGGGATATACCCTGAGGCAGTTGGCAACGCGACACAACAAAAGCTGAAAACATAAAGAGCAGCTGGAAGGAACAGGGGGGGGGGGGGGGGGGGGTTACTGGAAGGTCCTACTATAAACTAAATGGCTGGCAAGTGTACTAAGTACTGTGTGCAATTTATAATCAACTTAAAAGCTCATTGTTAATGCTAGAAAACTTGGAATATCGTAATGCATCTGCTAATTAAAATAGAAACTAACGAGCTGAAAAACTGGTAAATCTTTGGCCATACTGCAGCTTAAATAGCTTAATATTAAACATTTACAGAATCTATTTACATTCACAGCTGAATCAACGCGCTCGATAACTGGGCATCATCATCAACACAGAAATGACCACAAGAACTTTCCAAGTAAATAAAACCAAAAAATAAAAATAAAAATAAACCAAAAAACTGGCGAGTGAGCAATATATATATAAGTTCAGCCAAAGTTGCGTTAAGAAATCAAAGTAACTTTCTTAGCTTTGCTTTCCGCAAGCTTTCTTCTAGCTATTTTTTATTTTTTTTGTTTTTTTTTTCTTCATCAACTGCTTTTCACTTATTGGAAACTTTTGCCCAGATACTAGACCAGACAACTTGCACCCTGACCAGGGCAAAATTTATTTGCAATACTCTGCAATGCTATAAAATGGTTTGGCTAGGTATTGTAGCTAGGAGAATATATTTGGAATTAGGAATTTAATTATAGAACTTATCAGAATCCCTTATATTCATATTTTCCCAATATATATTAATTCTTTCGTAATTTGCTAAGTATTTTGCATTTACGAGTTTTTTTTTATATATTAAGAACTCTTTTTTACAAAAATCCTTCATAATTTGTACTATACCGAGCTATAACTTGATTTTATCTGCATTTTTCATATTTCTGTTGAAATTTTAAAGGGAATTTTAAAACCTCTTTCTAATCTTTTCGCATCGATTATTTATATTGAAAGTCAAAGAAAAATGGCCAAAATCATGCGTGGTGTAGCTTATGACAGTTCTGAATGGAATTTGGCTTATAATTAGAATGAAAATAATTTAATTAATACAGACTACGCCAACTTTAATTTCTGATATTTATATTATACCCTGGCATAAAGAAGAAACAACAAAAAAGTGTTGATAAGTTCGTAGGCAAAGTGAAGGTGCTGCTACTGGTGCTGCTGCTGCACTAGGTTAATTAAAAAACTTTTTGCAGTGAATTTAATTAAATTTCGTAGTATTGAACTAATTTTATGACATGAAACTGAAAAATTTAAAACTCCTTACTCCTTACTCTTAGTTGCGGGAATTAACCAACTTGGCGTTGTTTGTTGTAGTCGACTCGGAACAATTGATGGGAGCTTGCTAGTATCCCCATCCTTTTTGGCATGCCATCTTCTTGTTTTATAGAATTGAAAACCATTTTTAGCAGCCATTTCATAGGCTGCCATGGGTCCCCTTGAGCCAAAATCATACAAGAGATTCTTTGGACGTTCCACATCAATAAATGACAAGACAGGTGAGAAAATGCGCCAAATTTCACATTGTTCATCCGTACGCATGAAGAGCATTTGATTGCCAGCAAAGATATCAAGTAATAGACTTTGAAAGTTCTCAGGCACGGGAAGAACTTTAGAACGTAACATAAGATTCAGTTCCGTTTCTCTCAAGCAAAGCTCCTCTCCCGGCTGTTTGAGCATTATGCGCATGAAGAGCTCTTCCCGGGGAGACAGACGCATTACCAACTCATTGGGAATGCTGTTATTCTCTTCTTTTTGATCACAAATCGTTGGCTTGTACTGCACTCGTATCTCCGTCTTGGTCTCATTGAGAGCCTTGCCCACCCGCAATATAAAAGGGACACTATTCCAGCGTTTGCTATTGATCTTCAGGACAGCCATCGCAAATGTGGGCGTTGTGGAATTGTTGGGTATATAGGAGTGTTGGGTGTAGCCCACCTTGTCAGGATCAGTTTCCATGCCATTATTGCAATATTGTCCCAATATCAGATCGCTCATATCGAGTGTTACAATTTGTTTGAGCACCTTTAGCTTCTCATCTCTCAAATCCTCCACATAATTGCTATAGGGCTGTTCTATGGTCAACATGGCAAGCAGCTGCATCATATCATTCGTCATCACATCTCGTATGATGCCAAATTGATTAAAGTAATCGGCACGAGACTTCACCGGCCTCTCATCCTTGACACTGATCATTACGGCCGCAATGTGTTTGTTATTCCAGGTCTCGGACCAAATACGATTGGCAAATCGTAGCACAAATAGATTCTGTATAACATGTTTACTCAGATAATGATCAATTAAATAGATTTGCGACTCCTTAAAGGTCTGGCACAGCTGTGTCTGATATGGCTTATAGGTTAGCTCATTTTTCGCAAAGGGTTTCTCAATGATAACACGATTCCAGCCCGTAACTGAAAAGCATTTGCGACTGATATTTAAAGTAACATGATCGAATACTACGGGTGGCAATGCTATATAGAATATTCGATTGGCCAGACTCATATTATGCTTTGTTTCCTGTCGCACCATTGCAGCTGTCAGTGCGACATAATCCTCGGGATTATCATAATTGCCCCGGCAACAATGTACATTAGTCCAAAAGCTATTGTACTTCACCTGATCTCGATCCTTGCTCAGACCCATATATGGTACACACTTGATGCGATATTTTGCCACTTCAATATTGGTGCGACAAAATATAAAAATTTTAGTTGATTGCGGCAAACGATTATCGCGATAGAGTTGCCACAGTGCTGGAAAGATTTTGCTCACAGCCAAATGTCCCGAGGCTCCAAAAACCACAAGCGAATAGGTGGTTTCGTTGGTAGGATCCATGGTCTCGATTTAGACTCTTAATTTTGATATAGAAGAATAAATATATTATTTCTAAAAATTGTAAATTATAATTTAATCAAAGTGAGGTTAATTTCGAGTATTTCGAAGATTTACCTTTGATCAGAAATTGGTTTCTATAGAGTAACAATCAATCATTAAGTCTCTTCTAAACTGGCTCGTTTCGGATTCATCTAATACTTACTTCCCAAATTAGTTTTCTAAATTTTCATGTTTATATTTTTATCTATTTTTAAAGGTGTAAAATAATTTATTTAAAAGTATATAAATAAATAAGCTTGCCCTGACAAATATTAACTAAAATATGTAATATATAGAAAGATAAAAAATTTGACATTAGCTTCAAAGCTTATAAGACGAAATTTTCTAAATAAAGGAGAAACTTTTAAAAATTTAATAAAATAGAAAATTAAATTCCTGATAGGGAAAATGAGCGACATTACTTTATTTGGTTAAAAACCCAATTTTAGATTTTTTTTAAGATTTTTATTTCCATAGCAATCTATGAAAACTTTGGCAAACATATTTTAATTTTCCTTTAATCGAATTTTTAATACAAAATTTAAATAGATGTGGTAACTAAATTATTAATTAATTAATAGTTTCTGATATTTGGATTTATAGTTTATTATATATATTTTGTTATATTTATATTTATAGTTTTTTTTCGAATTGGCTTACTTTTTTTTTAATATGCCAAATGAACGCCTTTAAATTCCTTATTCGAGTTAAACACAATAAAATATTTAGCGTGTGACTCAGCAATTTAGTCAAATCAAGTTCCATGGGCATCAAAACAAGGTCAAGGTTAAATCTGTTAAATATTTTCCACTCTCTACACACAAATTAATTAACAAAGTGTTTGCCAATTTATGAAATGCAAAGAAACTACACAATATATTAATTTGCACCCTGGAGGCAAATAACAGCAAAGAAATTTGCTACACCAAATTCCATACAATATAAATATAAATATTTATTTTTATATTTCTAATGGCACAATATTTATAAATAGATTTAGCTGCTTTATTGACTTTTACTTTAAGTGCCAATTTTCCACTGGTTGGAGTTTAATACACTGTGAAAAACGATGCTGTGACCTAAATATCTGCTGCTTTCAAATAAGTAAGCAATAGGAATATAGAAAAATAGAAAAAATGCACCATTAAAGCCACATCAAGTGTAGATTTCTCAATTCTTTAAGCTAACTGTTAGTGGGTCAACACACACATTTTTTTTTTCTTCATGGCCATATCCTGAAGCCAGCTTTCAAAGGATATGACGCTGCGGGCGAAGCGGAAAACAGTTGGACATATAGCTAGGGCAAGGTTAAACAGTTGCAAGTAGAAGAAGAAATCGTCAGGGAGAAACAGGAAGCAAAGGCAAAGCACATGGGAGATTTTCCAGCTGCAAAACTGCAAAACTGCAATTCAAATTCAATCATTGCAAATGCCCTAAGCTTGCATTGAAGTGCATTGGTAGAAAACCCGACAATGGCAATGATAATAATGATGTTGATAATGATTCTCCCGTCTATTGAATTGCCAGCTAATAGTTCTGCTTCTTCTAGTACAGGTCCTGTAAGGTCTCGAGCAGGATGTGCATATGGGCACGTATTGTGTCTATGGCCATGTCTATGGTAATTTAAGTTCAATCATTGTAGGCTTCCATTGTATCATCTAGGTATAAACACATGCTGTGCCTTTGTCCTTGGTCCTTGACGCCTCTCTCTCTCTGATTGAGAATGATAATTAAATTTCCTTTGTGCCTACGGGGCTGTCTACAAAATGCAATATGCCAAAATAAAAACTCTTGCTACAGGTCGTAAGGTGCTACCATGTTGCACCAACTCACAAAGAGGATTTTAAGCTATTTTTGTTGGAAATCGACAAGGCTCAAAGATAGACTACATACATAACGCCAAGGGCTCTTTGACAAAAAACTAAAAAGAAAATAGGATTAAATGAATTTTTGTTACAAAAGCGAAACAACAGCTGTTTGGGTAGAAATTACACTTTCTCGCACATCCAGAAACAATTTGCACTTAAACAATTTGGAAAATTCAAAAGGCATAATCGATAAGTGTATATAAGCACATAATAACTAATAAAGAATTTTTACTCTGAATTTTTTGTTGATTTCTTAAAGCAAAGTATAAGGGCTTAGGCCAAAAATAGACAAAGGATTTGACAGCTTAGACGACCTGGTGACCTTTTCTTTTATTAACTGTCGGTAACAAATAAAATTGAAATCCGTTACAACAAACTCCAGCACGTGCCACACTCTGAAATCTCGTCTAATTCACTGGCGTGTAGCTTAGCCGGGTATTTTTTTCTTCTTCTTGGCCTACTCTCCGGCCTATGGAACGTGCCTGTCAAGCCGTAAACAAATAATAAGCAAGCTTAATATGTTGCTTACATCCACGCAGCTCTTAAAGCAAAATAGGCTCAAAATGACCCTTGATTTTTGCCGTTACTAATTGGCTTGTGTAGTGCGCGAAATGCTTAAAATTACATTAAGTAGCATTTAGGAAATGCGTTAAGATATTTCGCCACAAATATGGGGAAAATGTGGCTCATATTTCATATTTCCTAGGTCTAGAATTTGACAATTGAGGATAAAATGAAGATAAAATGATTAATTAGTCAGAGAATAATTGGACAGGTGATTGGTAATTAAATTATTAAAAATTAAAATAAAAATAAAATAATTGAATATTCAAAATGTACTGTAATATTTAAATTAATAGGGATCCTTTAATTTTTCCAGCTAGAAGTAAATATAACGAGCGAAATTAATAACTAAACGTTAGATTTGCTGCGTATATATTTTTCAGTATTTAATCGATCGAGAGTGTTTAAAAAAGTGGTGGTAGGCCGATAACGCAGCGCTGCTCGATCAGCACGCTTAGCAATCTATCGATATCGTGCCATTCAACTTATGAGCGCCAGAATTTAAAAGCTCGCGCTCTGCTTCAAATACAGATTATAAATTTATCTAGTTTCATAAAAAGTTTCTCTAAAAATTTAAGCTAAAAATAATAATAACTTCTTGCAATGACTTCCTGAGATTTTAAGGCAGACTCAGCATTTCCGGTCTTAGCCAAAAGCTACTGTGCTCTTAAGTGCCTAGTCCCCTGCAAAGTCAATTTAATAAACAAACAAATACCAAAATATTTTTGGCCAAAAACACGCACAAGACAAAGTGGCCATTGGCCAATGACCTGAACTTAGCCCAAAAGTATCTTAGATATGAGCTCAATGCCTATTTGTTGGGGATTTCACTGCACAGCAGTAGGCAGAGAAATATTTGCTGTGTCCAGAAATTTAAGCACATGCATAAATCACAGTTATGTAAGTGTGTGTAGACAGTCTGTGTATACTGTAAAAATGTGCAAAGAAATTGAAACAAATTGAAAATACGAAAACGTTTAAAGTCAAGTTACAATTTCTTCTATGCGGTTGTAATTTGAGAGTTGCTTATGATGTGTGACAGTTTGCCAAATTGAAAGTGCGTTTGAACAATGCCAAGGAAACAGTTTTAGCCTCATAATTGTTACACTCACATTCCAGACAGAAACAGACACACACACAGCAGGGCATGGGCACGCCATTAGAATCATAATTGCCAAAAGACATGGATATATAAAGTCAGCAGGACACATGGTATTTGAAAAGACACAGATTGAATAACGAGCAGGACACTAGGATAAGATGAAGAACAAGTGCCAGCTGCTTCGCTTTCTTTGCACTTTATTGTGGTTTATTTGTTTTCATTTACTCGGCTCGCTGGCTCACATAAAATTTAATTAAATTGTTTTATTACATGCTGAGAAATAGAATGCCATGCCGGGCCTCAGATTTCGGTCTACCTCACAGCACACCACGGAAGCCACCTAAACAAACGATGACAAAAGAATTTTCCCCTGCTCACACCCCCCCACAAAACTCGGGTCGTATAATTAAAAGAAGGTGCGCGCCAGACTTTACCGCATTTTTGTGGCAAATCTTTTATTAGCTTTCGCGTTGAAGCATTCTTTCATTGGAAAACCTCAGCGAAAATATTTCTCTTATACAATAATAGCTAGGGAGAAAGCTCTAGCAGACTATGAGGTACCCTGAATCCACCTCTTAAATAACCAAACACTTTTTGTACTTAAATATAGTATTTATCGATCGGTGCGAGTATTCCAAGTTTTAAATAATATTGACTGAAAATAAACTTTCAATTATTGTGTCCTCAGCTCAGAAAGTCTCAGAGTATCAGGTATTGTTGCTGATTACTTGACTATCCCCTTCTTCACATTTTTTAATCTTGCAGGATATAAAATTGTGAATTTTTATGGCAAGCTAAAGCAGACTTGATTTTTCAGCACAAAATAATGTAAAAAAAAACATAGGAGCAATATGGAGTTTAATAGCTTTGTTGGATTAGAAATTGTTTGGAAAAATAGCTTTGGGTTCATAGAACTTTGACAAATTTTTATAATAATTTCTTTAACTCAATTTTTGGATCAAAAACAATAAGCAGATCGTGTCAATTGACTTCTGACAAATCAGGCCCATAAATAACATTATTTGTGTTTAGTATTTATTATTATAAATAATTTCATTACCAAAAAAAAAACACTAAAGATTTTGGTGACATTGCTGGTAATCTGATATTTATTTAAACATATAAAATATAAACTATTAAATTGTTTTATATTTTCCATTACACAGTGATTCTTTTAAGCCTACATTTAATATATAATTAAGTAATTTTTTATCAGACTGCTAACCATATAAGTAAGACTTATCTCCATTTTTTTTATTAAAAACACAAATTGATGGTAAACTTCTACTAAGACAGCTTCTGAGGTTCTTCTGGGAATCAACACTTTAGCTAAAATTATGACATCATATTTTTAACTTTTTATATTTTTTTTAATTTTAAATGCATTGTTTGTGCACTCTGCAAGTTTTTCCAGCTAGATAAAATACAAAAGTTTTCACTTTCTTGTTTATTGAACTCTTTTTGCCATACACTGTGGAATAAATGACACTGCGATGCGTTTTTTTTTTTCTAAACTTCTTTAGAAGTTTAGTAATTTTTTAATTTTAATTATTTTGTTTGGCTTCCCGCAGCAGAAAAGAATATAAAGAGAAGTACATTGTCATCCTTTATCTGACGTAATATTTCTATTTATATATTTATCTGTAAATTCAGCTTTAGATGCACTAAGAGCCAGTAACTTATTTAATAGGAATATAGCTTGAATATTTTAATATAACAGCGAAGTAAACTTTCCTAAAAACACTTTATTTATTATCTGTTTTATTTTAGTGAAATGTCAATCGCATTTCTTCAATCGCTAGCACCAATTAGTAGTTTTTAAATTAAATTTATTATTTCGTTAGAATATCATTATTTTTGCTCATCATCTGTTTTTCATCAGTAAAAAAGCTTAAATCTCTTTTATAAAATTTGCAAAAATTCACAGGACAACAAATTGCATGCCAAGCTCATTTTTGATAAGTGGATAGTTGAAAGGACCCAGACAGCCTCAACTCAATCTCCAAATAGCTTAAATCAAATAAATGACATATGAAAAAAATAATGTTGTTTTTGGCCTGATTGCCAGCTATAGAACTTAAAATTGATTGAATGGGATAGTTGAAAGTCACTCAGAAGCAATTTCAATGTCTTAGCAAAAGGAAAAGGACCTTGAGTAATGGCTGAAATATTGCGCATACGCCTCTTTAACCCAAAAAGCCACAAATGAAGGTAAAGCTGTTAAATGGACCAAAAAAGAGCGAATTATGTATATAAGTATAAGACTCGGTTAGCCTTAGGCTTTAACAAACATAAAAATTTAAACTTTGACAATGAAATTCATTATCATTACGATAAGGCAAAGTGCACATAATGTTTTCTGGCCAGGCCAGCAAACGAGGCGTAAGCCTCATTATAATAAGCTATCCAACAGCCTGCCCCTTTTTTGGCGCATCTTGTTAGTTAATTAATTTCTTAAATAATTCATGAACAAACTGAAACTGTGAGCCATTGTACCGGAAGCAGCCGTCGCTTGTTACCGCAAACAATTGACAATGGCCCCGGGTCTCGAATTGGGTTAGTGTTGTGGCTTTTTGGGGTTAGTTATACTTATGAGGGGTAACTCGGCTCTGACCTTTGCGTGTCGTGTGTGTACAAAGCCAATTTAATGTTATTAAAGTGCTTAAATATGCAACTTAATTGGTAGCTTATTAAAGGAAGCCGGTTGTTAAGCAAAGGACTCACAAACTACTGACAACAAAGGACAATTCCAAAGTAATAAATTGAAATTTCAAAAATAGAACAAATATTTATATTTAAATGCTGCATACAGCAGAATTCCCTTGTTTTGTTTACTTACTGAAAACACACAGAAAATGGCGCCAAAAATAGCAAGATATACAAGTAAAAAAACAAATAAATAAAAACAAAAACTGAAAGAAAGGCAAACTCATTGGTATATCTACATATTTCTGGTTCAATGCATTAGCAGAAAACACACACAGAGAACGAGGAGGGCCAACAGATTATGCAGTGAAAAACAGCAGCGACGCCAGCGGCTCTTCTATTTTGGCCAATACCACCAAAAGGATGCCAAAGATGCCAATTCATTTGTGCCATAAAGCACACACAGCTACAGATACAACTACAACAATATTGTGTAGCACATTTTCACATATATAACGGAACGAACACACACACATATTTGCAAACTATCGATCTGTCTGGGCCAACATTGTAATTTTGCTGCACTTTTCGTTTTTGTTTATTCCTAGTGTGAATTTCGCTTTCAACAGAAGAATGCCAAATTAAATAGAATTTGCTTTAAAAGGCATATAAAATATTGCGTTTTATTTTATAAGAATTAGAAATATGAAATAATAGCTTTTAAAATAATTAAGAAAAATATATATCAGAAAAAAAATGCAGCTCTGTTTTTTAGATTCATTTTTGTACTTAAAAAAATATTTATTAAAATAAGGGAGAAATTTAACATATTAAAACAATAACTTAATTAATATTATTTTTTTTATATAAATTAGAAAAATATATAAATGTAGAAAAATTTTTTGCTGATTTTTAAATTCATTTTTGTACTTAAAAAAATATTTATTAAATTTTTAGTATTATGAAAAAAAGCAGAATATTCAATTTAATTGCCAGCTTTATTTAACATATCAAAAAAATATTTTTTAAATTCGTTTTTATACTTATAAAAATATATATTAAATATTTAGTACTATGAAAAAAAGGGAAATATTTAATTTAATTTCCTGTTTCATTTAACATATTAAAAAAAACCTTAATTATTATTATTATTTTTATATAAATTAGAAAAATATATATGAGTGAAAAAATGCATCTCTAAATTTTAGATTCAATTTTGTACTTAAAAAAATATTTATTCAATTTTTAGTACTGTGGAAAAAAGCGGAAAATTTTAATTAAATTGCCAGTTTCATTTAACATATAAAAAAAATTTTTTTAAATACTTATAAAAAATATATATTAAATATTTAGTACTATGTAAAAAAGGAGGAAATTAAATTTAATTGTAATTTAAATGTTGATATGTTAAATTATATCAAAAAAATAACTTAACATTTATTCCCACTAAAAAAAAAAAGAGAAAATATTATTAAGAACGCTCTGAAGAATTAAAATACATGTATATTTCATTTTGTAGCTGCATTGAACCGTTAATAACAAATGGTAGATTGAGAATGGTAACCCAAATTTGTTTCCTACCCAAAAGTCAGATATTTTTTTTATATGGCCAACTGTTATATACTTTTTTTTTTTGTTGTTTTTGTTGGAACAATTCGCAAGTAATTTTAAATATTTTGTGGCTTGCATTTTCTTTACGCTTTTGTGTCTGCCAAAGCGTGAATAAGAATAATGTAAATTTATATGAGAGTATAAACATATATTTTAATATATTTTATGTGTATAATTTGAAGCATCAAAATTGAGCCTATGACAGCAGCAGCTGGCCAGACTGAGCCTTGGTCATTAGTTGAGAATAATGACCTACATATGAATCTCAGTTAAGAGCTGGCAAGTTATGAGTCCAACTGTCAGTTAGGAGGAAAAACTAATACGTGTGTGTTTATGAAGAAAAACTGTTGAGGTTGTCCAGTTATAGTTACAGTTCTACAGTTCTGTCGAATAAAGTTTTTGCACTTGCTACAATTGGATTTAAAACTTGTTTTTGTCTTGGTAATGGACAGGAGTACAGTATAGTCTGTCATTTGTTTTATTATTGTCTGGCATTTGTTTTTTTTTTAGGGCAACAACATGTGTGTGTTTCAGGAAGGATAATTTGCTAGAACATGCAACTATTAAAAGTTTAATTGGCAACAGGCAGGAAGAATGTTGACAACAGATTGCAAAAATATGACAAAATATAATAAAACAAGCAGGAAAACCTTTTTTTTTTTTTTTGATTGCAGACATAAAGTTTGCATTAAGTTGCAGATTTATAATTTATTTATGCTACTAAAAAATGTTTTTCTTGTCAATTTTAAGGAACGTGATGAAATGTTGACTTATTTTTTGCTAATATTTGATTATATTTAAAATAATTTTACTGCGTATTTAAGAAGTTTTATATACAAGTGAGTACTTAGGGCAAGGAGTAAATATTCAGACGTATTTATTTGAAATACTTCCATTCAAATACGGTTTTCATTTTTCGTTAAATATTGCAGTTCGATATAGGTCTAGAAAGGAGTAAAAATTCAGACGTATTTATTCGAAAAACTTTCATTCAAATACGGTTTTCAATCTGCGTTAAATATTGAAGGTCTATATACAATATATGTAGGTCTAGATAATTTATAAATTTGCCATCTCATGCCAATATTTTGTCACAAAAATAACACATTTAATTTCTAAAAATGCGACAAGTGTCAAAAACTTTATTTTAGTCAATTTTCTATTATTGCACATGAATAACTTTTATTTCAGTTTCCCTTTTAGCCTAAATATATATACTATATCGATCCATTTACCCAACAATTCATTCAACCAGACCAAAGATAATTGTGTCGCACCATCATGGAAAACCAACAGCTCACTTTTCCATATGCCATCATCAACCTATTCCAATGAATGCCTAATGTGTTTATGAATTGTCGTTTTCAGGGCCTTACGCATTGTAGTGCTACTGCTTCTTCTTCTTTTACCTCTTCTTCTTCTTCTTTTGATGACATGCAAAGCAATTTGTTAGCCCCGACATGGACTCTACTTCTATTTAGAATTTGTCACATTAAAAAAAATAATAGAACCCAGAGCCAAAGACTCGATGCGGGCAACGAATCAACAGTTTGGCATTGGCAGAGAGTCAAGTAATATATAGAGAGAGGGAGAGAGAGAGCGCACCATGCACTGCTTAGCCGACGCCGAAAGAGCGCTCGTTATTTACAAGCTTCGTCGCGCATCGCTTCGGTTTCGTTTCGGTTCGGCTACGTCGCGTTGAAGTTTAAGGACGGCAGCAGCAGCGGCTGATGTTCAGTTTTGCTTTCAACGTCAACACGTCTGGACGCGTGGCTCTCTGGGAGACTCGCAGCCCTGTGTGTGTGTGTGCGTACGTGTGTGTTTTTATGTGTGTGTGTGTGTTGCGAGTGTGTGCCGCCAATGCCGCAACAAACTTTAAGTTGAGCATTACCTAAAATCCAAGTGAAAATTATGCCATTGACAATTTAGAACTGACAAATGACAAATGACAATGGCCGTTCAACTGCAGACACCCATCAAGGCCAAATCCAATTGAATCCTCATCAACGGGTCCCTAAAGGCTTCAAGTTATTATCGAGTGCTTGCCATTAGACGATCTCTCTCTCTCTCTCTCTTTTCTTAAGACTGCACTTTAATTTTGTTTAATATAATTACAAAATTTGCATTTTGGCCCTTTTTCCCCTGGAATAAGAGTAACTGCAATGTTAAACCAATTAAATGAATTATTCTCATGTTATAAATGAATTACAATCAATTATGAAGCAACATCAGTAACTTTAAAATATTCAGTTAACTGTGTTTATATGTCAAAAGCAAATTGCACAGCAGCCGCTGGCTAAAACGAGCTACTAAATATAATATTAGTTAATTGAAAACCAGGTAAGCTTAAAAGTAACTACAAATTGATATATAACTTATATTAAAGAGTATTATTTAAATGAAATATTTTAGAGTTATGGTAGTAAAAGTTTAATAGAAAACTGGCTTAGTCAGTTATTGTGTTAATTAGCTTTTTATGTGTTTTATTAAACTTATAATATCACAAATCAGAACGTTTAAAAAGCAACCTTTTAAATGCCTTTTCAGTTATTTAGAAAATTTAAATTTATTTTGAATTTTGATATTACTTGTTCACTGATATTTTTTAATTATTGTCAAGCATATTATTTATTCATTAACAATATTTTTGTTTGGCTAAAAAGTACTAGATTTATGGATTTTTATTTTTATTTATTCTTAGCAATTAAATTATTGTAATTTTTAGAATATTTCTGTAGCTGTGAAATTGTTTCCCTTTTAGAAATGCATTTGCAATTATTTAGCTTTCTATTTTTGATTAATTTATAGTATAATTTATAGTACACAAAGCAACTATAAATATGGACGATTGAGTGAACAGTAAAATAGACAGAGTATACACTAGTAAATAGACTTTTCTTAAACAATAACTAGATCTTTTAGGTAAATTGCATATGAAACCATATTCTTTTTCCTTTTTAACATTTGTAAATAAAATAGTTCCAATATTTTTCATTAATTTAATAAAAGTTAATAAATATTTTATTATTAAGCTGTAGAGCCAAATATTAACTAAACTTATAAAAAAAAGTATCGCAGTAATCTGAATTTATATAAACCATCAGAAAGTCAGCGGAGATAAAATTCTTTAGAATTTTAAGTATAACTGTCCTCAAGAAAATTTCTATTTATATTGATTTATTAATAACATTTATTTTAGTGCAAATTGTGAATCTAAAGCTTAAACAACTAATTTAAAAATTTGTATTAAGTATTTTCGATATTTTGGTTTATAGAACAAACAAATACTCACAGCAATATATACTACACGAATTAGATGAAAAGATCTTCTAAACAATAAACAAACATTTTATATATAATTTTGTTGCTCTTCTGTATCAAAATAACAGCAAAGAAGCTATAGAATACTTAAAAATGAATTTAAATTAATAATAATAAGAATTTCTTTTACTTCAACTACATTTTCAAATGACACCATAATTTCATAATAATAATAATAATGTGGAACAACAACAGGAGAGACTCTTATGCATGTGGGAAAAGTGGAAATAAGATATGGCAAAAGCATTTGCCTCCACCAAAGTGCGACTCTTTATTTTACTTTAACACCTTTAATTAATTAAACAGCACAGCTCCCGGAAGTGCGGGTTGCAGCAGTTTGAATTTAGGTTTGGGGTTGGGTTGGGGTTGGGTTAGGTCGGGTCTCAGCTGCTGCTATTGGGGTCCGCTTCGGGGACAATTGTAACAACATTTGTGTCGTCTTTTTACAACATTATTTGGCTCACCTTGGCATAAATGTGAGATGCGTCGCCGCACACAAGCCGCAGCATCAGTCAGTTGCCACAGTTGCCTCAGTTGCTTCAAAAGGGAAAATGCCAAAAGCTTCACCCCTCCCTAATGCGTGTTGCCGTTGCGTTGCTCCCAGGGCGTGCCACATTTATACCAATTTAAAAAAAAAAGCGCGGCAAAGTTGTGCGGCAGACGCTTGATTATATATTTATTTGATTTTTGGCTCGCTGTTTTACGATGGGTCTCAGTTTTATTCTCAGTCTTCATTCAGGCCTTATGTGCGCTGTTTATCTTGCCCGCAGCATTTACATAAAATCTAATCAAAAGCCATGCACATTAACTGCCAGCGGACTCATCAAATTTTCAGCATGTCCTTGCGCACTCGTATGTGTGCTGGCAACTGCTGCACTTAGCCCACAAGTTAGCTTCGCTTACATCCTTGAGAATCCTTGAGAATTCTGCCTACTCTAAAAGCATTTTAATAATTCAACAGTTTGTCTGTCGCATCAACTGGCAACTCTTTATGCTTTTTGCTTTTGCTTTTCCATTTGATTTTATTATTTTCTTCTTTTGTTTTGGCATAAACAATTGACGTGGTTAAGCTAAAAAGCACAAATTTAAATAATAAGTGACTAGAAAATCAACATAACGAAGTGTTTGTACTCTACTTCACTTATTTTATTGAAATATTATGTTTTATTATTAATTTTCTTTACTGGAAAAAGTATTTAATTAAAAATTACAGAAATTATGATAATTTGGCGACACTAGTTCTTAATAAACGCTTTTCTCGTTTCTATTAACTGATTTATTAAGATCGCCTTTTAATTACTAAAAATTCGTTTTTTTTTCATTTATTCTTTGTTATAAAAATATTTTATATGATATTATGAACGATTTAGATCATTTATTGTAAACTCCGATTTTTCTGTATTATTTAAAAAAAATTATTATTTATAATTAATTATTTATTAAAATCTTGTGGTCTTGTGATCCTTAATAAACGCTTTTCCTCGATTATGTTAACTGATTTATTAGGACCGCCTTTTAATTATTAAAATCTCTTTTATTTTATTTATTCATTGTTATAAAAATATTTTCTATGATTTTATAAAAGATTTAGATCATATATTGTAGGTTCAGATTTTTTCGTCTCACCTAAAATGAAGTATTATTTATAATTAAATATTTATTCAAATATTGTGGTCATTTTATTTGTGCATAATGTGAAAAAATTGTTATTCTAAATTCATTATAAGCACTTGATCTCAAACCACAAAATTATTATTTTACAATGGAATTTATAAAAAATTTTTATTTTTTTTTAATTTAGAGAGACCTTTATGCCTTATATACTGTCAGCTAAAGTCGGTTGAGAGTTATGGGCGCACAGATGTGCAAGGCACTGTGCCTACAAGTATGCAACACTTTTCATCACCTTTTAATATTTTCTTTTTCTTATATTTATATATTTTTGTTCTCGCTATTTTATATATATTTTTCCACTTTACAAATAGTTTTAAATTTAATTTATATTAACCAAACATTTTCGTTGCCAACTTATTTATAAAATATAAATGTTATGCTGCCCTATGATGATTTATGCTCAAAGGAAATGCAATTACATTATTACTATCATACTCTATAAACAAAAAAATGGAATTTAATAAAGATCTGTCAGTTGAATGAATGCTGTCATTTGAGCTGAACAAATGTGCAGAGAAAACCTTTTTATTAACTTGACAGCCAAAATAAATATTAAATGCACATCAAATTAATGCAGTTAAGCTGCTGGACTGTGTATGCACTGTGGCTGTGTTGTAATCAATTAAATATTGATATTTTTAATATTTAATCTTTTCAATTAAATTGCCAATGATTTACATGACAGCCGCTGTGCGTTTTCTTTTTTTTTTATGGCCAAAACCAAGTTTTGACACCGAACCCAGAGATCAATGCCAACCATTGGTAAACCAAAAATGATGTTGTTGCATGTATAAATCAATTAAAATGGTAATTTTAAAATAATTAAATATACAAATTAAGTTGCCGCAGTCTGCAACACGTGTGTATTGAAATTGTGTCCAGCTGTGCGGCAATAAAAAAAAACCGATTGGGCTGATGAATTGAGGGATTTATATTATAGACAGAGCTAAAAATTTGAGTAAATTTAAATTTGGATTAGATGATTATTTAATGAGCTATAAAAAACACTTTTATATAAATTAAATCTTATATATCTTTTAAGCTTAAAAGCGGACTTCAATTTTATAAATATTCGGCACTTTACTTCGCTTTTTATACACTCGAATTTTATATGTTACATAAACGCATTACGCTTTATATTATGTTCCTAAAAAATGCTTTCTATTCCCATTTGTACTTTGTGTGCAATGTCACGCTAATTGAAAGCCTAAGCAAGCATATTAAGTATTTTTTCTACAATTTAGCATACATATTAAATCAAACGTTGCGATTTCTAACGGAATTCAACAAAAGAATCCATTTCAATTCTCTAATTAAATTTAAGGATTGCCAGATTGCGCATACGCCCCATTGCATGCACACAAATCGTAGCATACATGCAGTTTCTTAAAGCTCACAAACAATTGTAGAAATATCCATGTCGAAGGACAATAAGCTGAGGAAAATCAATCACAATTATAATTATAATGAACTACACGTGCATTAAAAATCAAGAGGCCCTGAAATGGCCAAACGGTTGCCATAATTATTTACTTTTAAATTTTGTATATACATAAGTATATAGTATATAGGCTTTACATGCGCAAATGTTTTTAATTTAATTGAAGGCCTGACATTGCCGGCAATCAATCTACCAATCTACCAATCAACCAATTCAACAATCAATCAATCAGCGCGCGTGATGAGTGCCAAATAAAAAGAAATGCCAACGAATTATTTAAAGAAATGAGAATATATAAAAAGTATAAATTGTGGCAGGACGAGCATTATGTGCTCTGCATATTAATGCATCAAATAATGATACTCTCCGTTTACTCAACTACGTGCCTTGACTCTGTCTGTATTTGTAGGTATATCCTTTTCGCAGTCAACCGCAACACAGATACAAATTAGCAAGTGTAGCGAGCTGTTGGCTGTCGATTGCATTTGCACCCCCCTGCCGCGGGCATACTCAAACACACAACCCCTAACCGCAACCCTTACTTTCCCTTTTTTTACGGCTGTGTGCACGCATTCAAATACGGCGGCATTTCCATACTATATATTTTCTGTGGGCTTCAGCTGCAGTTCAGATATGCCCAAAATATGTCCACAGCGTTGGGAACAGCTTCAGGGGTTTTCTAGAGGTTAAAGCTTTTGGAAGCTTTTAACTATTTGCTAGAATTTGCCTCAGCAATTTGCATAAGACTTTTCCACACTTTAGTCAACATCATTGACAAAAGTTTTAATTACAACAAAGCATTTATTTTACATTATGCCATATGGGTTGAAGATGGCATGGTATACTTAAATAATAAGGGCCTTTAACTTCTTCGAGTAAATGGAGCGTTTTGCATTTTAATTGAAAAAATAAACATTAATGACATTTAACCCTTAATCCCCAAAACTTTCTGTTTCCTTCCTGCCATTTCCAATTCATTTTTAGGCTCTAAACTGTCAAGATTTTTATCAGTATTTAAGTTTGATAATTTGCATAATATGCTAATTATAGCACACAGTCTTTCCTATACATAAATCATTTATTTATTGCTGCCCAAGAAATTTAACTGAAGGCTTAACCAACACTTCAGATGCTCTCTCTATAAATAGTCCATGAACTTTTGAGCTATTTCGTTTTTTATTGTTGCTGCTGTAGCCTCAACTCTTACAATGTGAAATGAGAAAAATTTAATATTTCACCATCAAGACAGTAAATACTAATTAAAGCTGAGAAACGTACAGTAAAGTTGGACTAAAGGCAATATAAAGGTTTTGCAGAACTAATTAACTATTTTTTGGGTTTTCATTAAAAGTTGTTGCATTGTGGAAAAAAAATATAAAATAAAGAAAATATTGATAAACAAAAAAAGAGAAAAAAAAAAAATATAAATTTTTTAAAAATTAACAGGCAAAAAATTCAATAAAAATAAAAAATAATATTATTTATATAAAAATTAATTGCCGCATTCAAATTTTTATAATTCTCCTAATAAAATATTGTGAATTTAAATATATTAAATATTATAAAAAAGACTTTTTTCGATTGCGAACATTTAACTTATTTTTACTGGAAAAAATATCGAAGAAATTCAATAAAAATAAAAATTATTATTATTTATAACAAAATCTATTGCCGCATTAAAATTTTCTTATTTTTCTCAATAAAATATTGTGAATTTAAATATATTTAATATTATAAAAAAACACTTTATTCGATTGCGAATATTTAACTTATTTTAACTGGAAAAAATATCGAAGAAATTCAATAAAAATAAAAATTATTATTATTTATAACAAAATCTATTGCCGCATTAAAATTTTCTTATTTTTCTCAATAAAATATTGTGAATTTAAATATATTTAATATTATAAAAAAACACTTTATTCGATTGCGAATATTTAACTTATTTTAACTGGAAAAAATATCGAAGAAATTCAATAAAAATAAAAATTATTATTATTTATAACAAAATCTATTGCCGCATTCAAATTTTCTTATTTTTCTCAATAAAATATTGTGAATTTAAATGTATTTAATATTATAAAAAAAGACTTTATTCGATTGTAAATATTTAACTTATTTCAACTGAAAAAAAATAACAATATCAACAGAATTATTTAACTTTACCGCAACTCGAACTCCAACGGCTAACAAGATTTTGTAAGCAATCTCAACTTTATTTTATATTTGCTGCTCACTGTACTTACCGCATTTTGTGGCACATAAGAAATGTTGCCCCATCAATCGCAGCTTGCCTTATTTTGTTGTTGTTTTTGCTGCTGGTGGCAGCTGCTGTTGCCTTTCGGTATATAAAATATGACCACAGCCATGGAGGACAGTCAAAGGCAACTCATCAAATTGCAACGGGAACTGACTTATATATATATATACATATTATATTATCGCTGCAATTTATATTGGGTTTGCGATTTTTGATTGCTAAAAGGGAAAAATATGCTCGGGCCCATATTAATTGCAAATGCTTTTCAGAGCACGCACTCATGAACTGAACTGAATGCATAAATGTAATACAATTTGCATACATTATTAAGTATAAAATATACTCTTTGAAAGTCAACATCTGGGCTTTATTTTAATTTGAAACATCGCTACATATTTCGTTTCGTTTTGTTTCGTTTTGTTTCTGGATGTTAAGCACCCACTTTGAGGCAGCGGGTGCACTTTAATTTATCGCCCCTTACCCGCATTTGTAGACATGGATTGCAAATTGAGTTGGGAGGACACGTTTCGTATATATAAGGGAACATACACCGCCAAAAATTTCACTTATAGCCCGTACATTCCCGTACTTAAAGCCTCTTCTTAGTCTCTCTCACTATTCCGGTGAAAAGCCCCGGCCTATTTTCAGTAATCAAACGCACACGGCGCAACGTCACTTGATGTTGACTTTTCAAATACCAAAAGGTCACATATAGTACTATATCGTTTGATATAGAAATTCACACAAATATTTTTGATTTGCACACGTAGGCAACAATTTTAATTGCATTTGTGGGAAATGGAAATGTTTGAAATTCGAGAGATTTTTAAATTAGAGTAGATAGCTTGGATTTCTTTGAAACGAAATGCAAATGCAACTAAAATATTCAGAAAGGCCTTAAAATTATAGTGAAATATAAAAAATGCTAGAAAAAACAAATTGGGAAATACACAGAGGGAAAAGTTGCGTTAAAAAATGTAGAACGATTGATAATTTTTTGTTATATTTTTAAAAGTGAAAAAGTTCAAATTTTACTATAATAAGAAATAAAAAGTGACTAACTTATGCTGTTTTGTTTGTCCTATAATTCGCAAACAGTTTCAGCAGTCAACATACAAGTTTTTCTATATTGAAATGTTCTTTAAATCAGTTTGTAAGAGAATAATTTTTTTTTTCTTATTTTTATTTTAATTTTAAGGCATACGGGGATCGCCGAATACCCCATTTCTGACCGTGTTTATCTATTAAGTTCGAATTCTAAAATCAACTAAGCGCAAATAAAAATTGTTTATGCACAATATTCTCACATAAGCACAAATAAACTGGCCACAAAATTGAATAAAAAAATGAACTAATTTTTTTTCAATTCCGACAAAATAATTAAGAATTTATTTTTTATTTATTTACAAGATTAGCTAATAATTAAATTTATAAGAAACATGGGTTTGTAAGCCATAGCAACATAGGCCTTCAGCTTAATCAAGAATTAATTGACATTCATCATTCAAAATTTCGTATAAAATATTTTAAAACAAAGAAGAAATTGATGTTGTTTTTTATAAAACACTTTCAAACTGAATATTC
The DNA here is from genome assembly GCA_035043045.1 of Hirtodrosophila alboralis. Lineage (NCBI taxonomy): Eukaryota > Metazoa > Arthropoda > Insecta > Diptera > Drosophilidae > Hirtodrosophila > Hirtodrosophila alboralis. The sequence continues at coordinate 259,755 of JAWNNH010000770.1, read as the reverse complement.
AGCAAGATAATGTTGGAATTGTTGCCTTAAAAGTACCAAAATCTATCAGGAAATAAAATCAATATATATATTTACAATATTTGATTAAAAAATGGTTGACAGCTTTTAAAGCAATTTAAATCAAACACTCAACTCTCTGACACTTACAGTCAACACTTTGGTAGCAACACTCTTTCAGTTAGCCAACCATAGAGCAGCAGCAGGGACACAACAACAACAACAACAACAACAGCAAACAACAAAATGAAATATTCGCCATTATTTGCACGCTGGTGACACATTTAATAACCACAAAAACCATAAATACCGTCACCTAACCGCAAACAACGCCAGCCGAGAGCAACAGCAGCAGAGAGTCTGGGAGAACAGCTGAGCAAGCAATTTCCATGCATATCCATCAACTGAAAAGAAAACATGGTCTAAGCCCAGAGCCAGAGCTGAAACAGAAACTGAAGCTCAAACCTCAGCAAATCTGGAAACCAGCTAATTTCCGCAATCAGAAAGTCACTTACGGACCAGGGCGTATAAACAATGAACTAAACTACAGGCAAGCAACAATAAGAACAACAACAAGAAGATTATAAGGACTATAGTTATAACTATCATTGCTCATATGGCTGTGAAGGCTTCTCTCTGCTGCTCTGTTTGCTGCTCCTGTGTTGTGTGTGTGTATCATGTGTCATTTAAAAACAACACACACACACACACACACACAACACACTCAAGTGAAAAGAACAGCACACAAAGGACAAGGCAGTGGGTATCCTTTTTTACGATGACGTTGCCATCATGCAAAACTAGCAACACCTAGATGAGGTACATATTTAAATATATATATTGTATATATACTAGATATGTAGTATACAATGGGGTCATGGGGCAATCAAAGTGTTGGCCAATGCGTCCAAAAAAGCTAAAAAAAAGCAGATAGCAAAATAACATTAGCTGAAAATGGCAATTAATTGATTTTTTCAATAGAGCAGAATAGCAAAAGTAGTTTTAAAAGTAAATACTAAACAAGATTTTTAATGAAATCCAGCTGATAGATATTTTACTTTAATTAAATTTTAAATTAATTTAACTCATCGGTAACCTTACAATTGATTGTTTATTTTTTGTCGAATATAACACTAGCTTGGAAATTTTTAACTTTATTGAGGGTGCTGAGCTTTCATAGTTTTTTTTTCTTTTATTTTAGGACGCTGATTTAAAAAATTAAGAATACCCGAAATAGCTGATTGTTTGGCATTATTTTGACTTTTATCTTACAATTTCAATTTTTTTTTAATTTTTTAATTTGTTTAAATGATTGTTTAAGCTATTGTTTTATTTTTTTTGGAGCGCTGATTTCAAAAATGCAAAAAATGTTTCAATGAATGGTTTTCGCGAAAACCGCAAATAGCTAATTATTTGGTACTATTTCGACTTGTTTAGCATTTTTTAAAAATCGCTGAGTTTCTATTGCTCTTTTTAAATTTAAATTTGTTTAAATGATTGTTTAAGCTGTCGTTTATAATTGTTGGCTGCTGCGCAAACTATCGCTGGTATTAAAAATTTAATTAAAAATAGAAAAAAGATTCAAAAAATAACAAGTTTTGTTTCTTAACCAAGTAGGCTTTGGCTTATTTAACTTCACCTAAGTTAATATAAAATTATTTTACTTAACTATTTTCACAATACATAAGCACAAGCTCTGACACAATAACAAAAGTAAAAAAATGAGAAGTGTAAAAACCAAAAAGTATAATCAACTAGTGTTGAACGCACTTAACAAACTAACTGAGAAAAATGTTAAAACTCGATTTGCACACAAAAAACATATTATCGACGAGGTGAAGCTTGAATTGTTTGACAAAAATAAAATACGTGAATTGGAGGACAATGTTGTTAAATCGCTAACGAATCTAGAAACACAGGGTATACTAGTTCGCAGAGGAGCTACAAAATTTGCCATATGTCATTATGTGCGTTTTAATGGGGGTAAAGTAGCAAGCCCACCGCGTCCACGTGCTAAGAATGTAAGCAACCGATATATAGATATATAATTTAGATATATAATTATATAATAATTATCTTTATTTAGAAACAAAAGCGTTGTGTTCAAAAGAAAACCACAAAATCGCTTTGCAAGCCAACCCGGCGTTCTTTACTCGATGTTAATTTTTCAGGCATATCGCTGATGGAGAATTTCGCACAAATTTCGTCATTTGCCGATTTATACCAAAATGCTTGTAATTTGAACTTGTCATCGGACTCAAAAAATATGGAAATTGAAGAATCTGAACTAGAAATTATTAATGAAAGTCCAGTGACATATTGGAACTTTGAGCCGCCCTTGCCAATAAATATTACCCAGGAGAGTAGCTCTGAAGGCTGACATTTACGTTGATTTTTTGATTTTAAATAAATTCTAAATTATATTATGCCATAATTGAAATTGTGGTTAATTTAATTGCTTATAATTTTTTCATTTTAAGCTATTTTTTATAAGCTGTACTTTTACTAATTTTAATTAGCAACTCTGGACTAAAGCACATGGTCAACATTGTTGGTCAATTGTTGATTTTAATTGGGTTTTCGTGCCTTGGGCTACCAAGTGGCTCTGTCACAACAACAACAACAATAATAATTATTTGCCAAGCTATTGAAAAACAATTTCCCTTTCGATTTCCTTGCATTTTTCTCGTTGCTTGAGCGCACGAATGTTTTTACCGGAAATTGTTGCAATTTATGATTTAATTTATGTTCATTTTTAATGTTGCCACCCACATTGGCTTCGATAGCTGCTGCCACATCGTGTGCTCGTTGTTGCATATAAATGCGCTGATTATCACGCCACATTACAAAAAAAAAAAAAAACTCTCACGCCCCGGCAAGGATTTGTTAAGTGATGGGGCGTGAAAAGGATGCGCGTAAAAGGAACGACAATCAAATTGTCTATTTGTAGTAATCCAGCTGTTAAGTGGAGCAGAACGAAAGAACCAAAGACATTCACTAAATTCTAACAAATGAGGGAAACAAGAGCTGAGCATGATAATTGTATTGAAGATTCAGATGAGATTTAGTTTAATCTTTAATTGATATTCTTCAGATTATTATTAAATTTCTAAAACTGACTTTATGCACACATAGTTCACTTTTCTATTAAGTAATAACTTTTGCACAGAAATTCAATTTCCAACTGAATTATTTTCGACATTTCCAATCTGCCCAAACTTCTATCTATTTCTTTACATTGTAGCAAATTTGACAGAATTAAAATCAAACGTTTTGCTGACATGTCAGACAATCTTTTTGGGGGGCACAGGATACCCCTGCCAATCCGGGCCATTAATTCGAAGGTAACGGCACCAATGACATTGATAGAATTCTCCCCCCAACCGCTCACAACTCACTTTGATTGCAGTCTCAGTGTGCGAATCACTTTAACGGAGTCATCCACACATGTCAAAAAAAAGAACAGAACAGAACAGAACATTCTCCACATTTTGGTAACATTTTATGGCATTTTTGAACCCTGCAAAAACATAAATCACCAGAATGGGGTATAATAATGTTTGTGGCAATGCAATGGTGCAGTAGGTTATAAAATTCTATAAAAATAATAAAAATTAAATAAAATAAATAAAAAAAATAGTTAGTCTTTATCAGCCGCCAAAATATCTATCTATATAAATTACCCGTTTCTTTAAGCTTTACTTACATTTAAGTAGTACATTATACAGGGCATCTTTTAGTATATCATCATCCCTATTTATTTGTTTATTTTTTGGCACCAAGTGACATTACGAACGAAAAGTGAAAACCATCATTTTGATGGGACACACTTGAAAAGGTTTTTTGCCGCTCATGTTTTTATGCGTCCAAAAAGACGAAAAGTCGAAGGCTAAAAATTGACTTCCCCCCAATTCCCCCCACATTGCTGTCTGTCAGAGTGCAGTCATGTGTGCCTACTCCGCCCACTTCACAACACTTCACCTGCCTCCTCCAACACTTTAAATGCGTTCCGCGCCCCAAAAACCAACTGCCAAATAGCGCGCATATTTTATTTCGACAGTCGTGCCACGCCGTGAAGCATGCAACGCAATACTTTTGCTCTAAGTTAATTGCGTAAACAAACAGTCAAAAGGGGGCAGTAGAAAGAGAAATTCTGCCGTATATATTTGCCTTGTGCAAAATTTCATTTCAAACATAAACTCTTGTTTCATATACTACCTTTAAAAAAAGTATCTAAATTAAGGCAAAGGCAAGGAGCAAGGACTTGGCTCTTCAAGTGACAGGAAGTGCTTGTGTAATTGCTAGGCAAACATATACACTCAGAGACCATTTAAGAGGCTCTCAAAGAGCGTACTTGCTATTTGATACACTTTCTTTGGCTTTTCCACACAATAATTAGTCAAAAGCAAAAACCTTCTCATTTTGCAGCAGCAAATATCATAGTTCAAGGAGCACTAATGGAAACTGAGTAAATTGACAAAAACAAAATTTTATGTATGTAGCACAATAAATATGAATAATTTAACACTTTCAAGTGAAGAATATTAAAGAAGCAAATTCTGAAAATGATGTACGAAAATTCACACACTTAAAACTTTTGCGGTTTTTTAATACAAAAAATAAAAGAACTTGGAGTTTTATGGTTTAATGATTTAAACAGCACATACTAACATATTTTTTTATGTGGGGCTTTAAAGCTTATGGCAAGGAGTGAGAATGGATGATAGGTCTTATCTAAAAATAACAGCTCAGCCGCTGAGCGCCAATTTGAAATTTGTAAAAAAAAGTTCCACGAAAACTTTGCCCGTCTGTAAAATTTTCCGAAAATGGCTTTCGTCGCCGCCTTTTTTGGGCTAACTTGTTGGGTAAGCCTATGTCACACACACACACACATTTACGCACACACAATGACAACTTGACGCCATTATGATAAAGTTGTGGCAATCAATTGCTTAAACAAATGCATATATATATATACTCGCACACATACTTATAAGCGAGCAATTTTTCAAAGTTCCGGTTCCGGCAGGTGAGACCATCTAATAAATCACTTGCGCGTTTCAGACATGTCAATTAATCAAGAACGCTTTCAACTAAATAAATAGTAACTCGTGCTGTCCGTATCATTTGAAACATAGCCAAGGACTTAGATCTCAATCTTAAGCTATAATGATCGATTAATAAGCAATAAATAAATAAAAAACTGAAACCTTTTACACAATGTTATAATTAAGTCATCAAGCTGTTGACAGGCTGACGTAAGAAAACAGTTAAAGGAAAATATCATTTTCCTTTTCCTAAAATGAAAAAATAAAATAAATAATAATTTTGTAGAAAATTTTTGAAAAATCTCCTGATTAAGAAATCCTTGAGCGACAGTTGAAATAAGTATGAGGGCTTATCGAATGTTTTTAGGGATAAAATTGTGGAGAAAGATGTGAGATGTGGAGACGGATATGAGAGGGTAAATTTATATAGACAGCGGCATTTACAGGATTTTTTAAGGGGAGTCTTTCACAGATATATAAGGATTAAGTTCCTTAAAGCAATAAGAAATATTGTAAATGTGACAAATAAATTAATTTAATTTTTTTCTTTAACGCAAACATGTTTATTTTCAATATAATCAACAGTTTATTCAGCTGCAAGATAATTAAGCTAAATAATGTTGTAACATGGCCTTAATCAAGTTTAGTTGTCTATTCGAATTGTCAGCTTGATAAATTATATAAATGCCCTGATTGATTGATTGAGTGCTCTAATTGTTATTTCTATTGTTGCTCAAGTGTTAAATTATATTATTATTACAAGGAAAACATATTAAGTTAAATAAATACGAACACAAACTGTTAGTTAAAGCACTTTAAATCGGCTCAAAAGTTACTTTTCATAAATGCCAAATAAATACACATACTGCAACTACTCATACGCCATGTTGTACAGCTTGCGGTTTACACTCGAGTGCTGTTGATTCTAAAATAGTTTGGTTTTATTTTGAGTTTTTGGCAAGTGCATAAATTAAATTTAACAGAACAATTTTGGGCATAGCAAGTTTTTGGTTAGCCAACAAGTTTTTGCTGCTTGTTATTTGTTGTTTAGTCGCCTAATTTGCAAGTAAAAATAAATGAAAAGAAACAGCAAAAAAAAACTTTAAAATGCACTCTAAAATAATTTTGAAAACTCAACCTGCTGCAGCTGCAACAACATTTGGCCAAGCGTATTGTGATTCAAATGGTTTTCATGCTCACTGAATGGCACACAGCTGACGATTAGCTTTTGCCGAGCGTCGCAATGTTTGCATAAAAAGGACCAGAACCAGAACCAGGACCTACTCAACGAAACAGCAAAACTTTGGCCAAGTTGTTGCCATCTTTCAATCGATAAAAGATTTATGCGAAGTGCAACGGAAATTGAAATTGAAAGCCAAGCAAAATGCAGTTTGGCGGCTCCAAACATTTCTCCTCCCAACTAAATAAAAGTTAAAGCCAAGAGCCCAAGAGCACAACTCATTGACTCTTGGGGTTGGCCAGGCTGTTTGGTTGCCTTTAAGTGCCAAAGTTGGCCAACGCTTTTCAATTAAATTCAATTTATTAATTTCAATTATTTGCGCTTCAAGTGACCGCGTCCTGGCGCCGCGTTCCCAGGCTTCCATAGAAAAAAAAAAAAAAACAGAAAACTGTCAACTCAGCGCACTCTGAAGCACTGAAGCAGAAGCCTGTGCCCGTCCAGATGTGCTGTCCAGATGCTGCCCAGCAGTGGCCTCCTGTGGCTGTTAAGTGCCGTGGAGGCATTTGATTGATGGACCATGGAGTGGGACTTTGGTTCTGGCAAAGAGAATGAACAACAAGCCAAGCGGACAACTGAGTGAAAAACCGCCTTTAGGCCATTAATTTGTCACAAATCGACATTTGAATACTCTTGGAAAAATTGTAGTTGCATCGGAGAGTTATTTATATTAAATATAAAATATATATATTTAAATATTTAATAACAAAAGAGGCGTATAAAAAGGGGTTGAAAAATTGTTGCTGCATTTGAGAAATATTTATAAAAAATTCGAATTACGACATTTTATTATTCTGGCACTTAAACAATTAGTTTTATAATTAAGATAAATGCCAACTTACTCACTGCATATTATTTAATTTTATTTAATATTTTAATTGATAACTTAATTAAATGCTTTCAACATAAACTGCTGTAGAAATATTTATATAAATTAAAATTAAAAATATAATATCAAAGACACGCCTAAAAGATGATTGCTGTTTAGGGAAAAAGATAAAAAATCTAGATCAAATATAACATAATCAAACGCTTCTCTAATTAACACATTTTAACAAACACACTACCAAAACAAATATATCCTGAGTCATCTAATGTATAGAAACAGGATAACAAAGCGGAAGTGCTGATGTGCCTAGTACAATTAAGGACACCAATCAAAACATTCTCATATGTCAAAATCAACAATGCAGCTGTTGTTTGTTTTTGTTTTTTGGTTAATGGTTGTTATGAACGGCTTTTGATGGCCTTCTTTGCAGTGGTTAAAGTCGCCGTACGCCAATTTTTATGAGTTGCCATAAAAGTGGCAGTAAACCAAAGGAAATGGCCTTAAAGTTCAAGTGCGGAAGAGAGCAAAATGGCCTAAAAGACATGACCCGTAACGCCTATGGCCTATGGCCTATGGCCCCTAAGGCCCATAAATCACACATACTACAATGATGTCAATAGTGCCGTAAAAACTGTGACAAAGCACCTAAATCGTAGATAGCTAGACTCATAAGCCTATTTAGTATATTCCGGAACCGGAATATGTTGCCAGACTGACGTAAATATTGACAGCAAGGACACCCAAGCCTGACCGAACCTGAAACGCATTGACCATAGTACTAAATCGACATTGTGGCTTTGGATGAGATGTTGGTCAAATTAAAACATTTCACCTGTCCGGCAACTCGCCTGATGTTGACAAATTAGAGGTTTTCGAGGTGTGGAACATCCTTCATGTCCTGTCCAGCACAATTCCCCACTCTTGGGGCAAATTGTACAACACCAAGCAAACGCTTCAGCAGATTATCGGTTAAATAAATAGACAAATTGATTTTAATGGAATTGAATACACCGGAGCCGACCTGCCCAGGTGAATCGGGATCTGTTCATGCCATGGACAGGACATCTGACCCAACCCCGTTGTGTAAACATAATTTTCATGTAATTTTGCCTTGGCTTGTTGTCTCCCATTTTTATGTGCTCTTCTTATCCTTAATGTGTGTGCTTTAAAGGATATACGAGTGGATATATATAAATATATATATTTTCGGATTGTCGCATTCGTAAGGGCTTTGCCAACTTGAAGCACATTTTTTTTTATCATTTTTGGCAAATGAAAGAGTATAGAAAGTAATTTATTTAGTTGGAATCGACATGTCGTAAAATTGTGCGTCTGAAGTTTATTTTTATTAATGTGTTTTAGTAATCATTTAAGGGATTATAGAATGGTTGATGATGTGCAGAATTTACTCACAAGTCATTAAAGTTGTTTGAGTTATTTGAAAAGTCGTCTGCTTTATAGAGTTTAAAAATAACTTAATAATTTTGCTATATATTCTGTTGTATTACATAAATAATTTTCAAAGGTTTGTTTTGCTTTTCTATTGTTGAAATGTCTAAAAAAATTAATAGATTTGTGTCCCTATTCAAATGCACAGCAGTGTATTTGCTACAATAATTTTTTCGATAATATTCATATTACAATTATGTGACTAACGAAACAGGCTACATTAATTTAATTTATTTTTAAAAAATTAAATTATTAAATTACTATTAAAAGTTTTTCCATAAGTGCTGGTATTATTTTTGAGAATTATATAAATTATTTTAATTTATTTTATTTTTAAATTACTAGTACAAAATTAATGTTTTACATACGAATGCCTGCATTATTTTAGATAATTATATAAAATACTTTTTATCCACCTATTACTCATATTTATTATTATTATATTATATTATATACAGTAATTTTTTCGATTATTTTCATTATTTAAAGACTACATTAATTTAATTAATATTTTCTTTATTATTAAAAAAAATAAAAATTTAATTTTTTTCACAAATGTTTCTATTATTTTATATAATTGTATACATTATTTTAATTTATTTTTTATTTAATTTCCCTTAAATTATTATTACAAAATTCAATTTTTTCCATAAATGTATGTATTATTTTATATAAGTACATAAAATGCTTTTTATCAACTTATTGTTCACATTTATTTATAGATTATTTTCTAATTATTATTTTTATTTAAAACCTTTCCATATTTTAAATTTTCACACACATTCACCACATTTATTCCGCTGTTAACATATATTTCCTCTCCTACTGTTTTTATTTTTAATTTATATCTTATGTACAAAGTTTTTAAACCCCAATTTCCTCCCCATTTTTTTTATCAATTAAAAAATAATTTTTTTTATATATTTCACAAAAAAAATCCATCATCAATAATATCAGCAAGTTATTACAGTGGACTCTGAGTCTCTCTCTCTATTTAGGCACTAGCTATTTGCCATTTTATGTCAGTTGCATGCAACTACGAGTTCGTTAAAAAGGAATTGCTCAAGCATTAGTTGTCCTTAGGTTATCCTGGGACTGCAGCAAAGCAGAGAGAGAGAGAGAGCTAAGCGGAGGTGAGGTTAGTTGGTTGAGAATGAGGGGAAGAACTTTTAATGACATGCTTTGTATGCGAGCGCGTGTTACGTGTTAGCCACATTATCAAAGAAGCGAACGACAAGTTTCAGATATATATATCTCTTTCTATATATATATCTCTTTCTATCGTTAGTAAACTAACTAACATACTTACATGGGTGCAACGTGTCCAAGTTTGTTTTTGTGCCATCTCTCCAGCTCTGCGTCGTCCTTTAGCTAATACTTTTCACCGCTTGGCACATGTTTCTCACACAATCTCACATCCTACTCAGAATCTCACACAACTAATACGAATTTCACTTAATTGCACTCGAAAACTATGCATGTGAATTGCACTCAACTCGACTGGCAAGTGCAACTGCGGTTGGGCTACGATTCGAGTTCTGTTCGGGTTTAGTTTTAGGGTTTGGATTTAGATTTGGGTTTGGGTTTGAGTTTAGTGGTTGTTGGGTTGCCCATCAGTTTTCGCTTCCACTGATGCAGACACTTTTTGACAGAACGTCGGACGCACAGCAACCACAAACGACATCTCGAGGGTCTGAGTGGCTTAGAAAAACTTTCTCGTTTTTGGCTTCGGTTTCAGATTAAACCAACGCCCAAAAAGATCCGAGAGGCAAACTGTCGTCTGCTTTTGAAAGTCCCTCACGCATAAGCAGCAGCACATGCAACAAGGACATCCAGGGCTAAAGAGACGGCCATCCTCCAGGCAGCTGCATGCTAATGAGTACACAACGTTTTTTTTCCACCTTTCCATTTTTATCCTTGTTTTCTAGTGTTGAACTTTCCTAGCACTTGTTTCGAGCATTTTCGTCTGGCGGTTGAGCTGTACTTGAAAAAAAATGAAGAAAATCTGAGCGGGGTTTAACTTGAATGAAAAATTTCTTGAATGGACCTAGGACCAGAAAAGTGTCAACGACACAACAAGAACAAGTATTAAACATGCACTGAGGGAAAAATAACTAATAAAATAAATCTTGATTTATTATATTTTGATTACAACTGATCGTTATTTAAAAATAGAAAGCTGGCTCTTGATTTTTACTCGAAGAATATTAAAACAAATTACAATTTTACCATAAAAAATTTTATAATACACTGAGAGGATATTGAAAGTGTTGCATACCTCTAGGTGACTTTTTTGCTAGCCTGCACGCTTAAAATTCCGAACCAGATTTTAATAAAGGTTTCTCTACTTTAAAAAATATTTTAAAATCCTTCTAATATTTTTTGCTACAATTTTAAGTGCAAATAATAATTTTCGTTAAACAATAGTCTCCCATTAAGCACAAATAAAATGTCTACTAAATTTTAAAACGAAATTAAACAGAATTGTTTAAATTTGATTTTTAAACTATAAAAATGGTATTTATAGAAAAACCACTCACAACATGCAGCAAATTAAATTGTCTAACTTATTGTTCGCATCTCCTCACCAAAGTCACAATTTTCTAAAATAAACTAATTTACTTAAAATTAAGCTAATGAAACGTATACGAAAAACCTAAATTACACAATAGATTTACATTGAAAATGATGCTAATCTTCAATAAGAGCTTTACATGATTACAAATACGCATTTTGAATGTAACTTCTGCCTCACCTCAGTCTCATATTAAAGAACTATAACACAAGAGGTAAATACGGTATTATTAAGGATATCTTAAAATCCAACCCCTAGTTGGCCCCTGAGTAGAAAGATAAAACTGCAAAAGGTCTGTCATAAAAAGCAGCACTACTTTGAGCATAAAAAACAGAAAAGAAAAAACCTTTTAAACTGAACATTGTGATATGGTTGTTTGTAGACTCGTATGCCAGCCTGTTGTAACCTTTTGCTTATGCCTTATATACTTTCCATTAAGGTCCTTTTGAAAATAGAGGGGAGGCCTAGAGAAGGAGGGGCTCGAACCTTAATGTTACTTGTCAACATCTGCAAATAAATAAGGAAAAGAGCTAAAAGATAAATTGAAATTTATGAACCGAGAGCTAGGAAGTCAAATGCCAACACAACTAACCGACAAAACATTTCAGCACTAAAATGCTACTAAGTAATTTATAAGGCACAAAAGTATTGCATTAACCACACAGATGATGTAGATACTAAATAAAATATATATATAAGTTTAGATTCTGAAACACTTTAAGTTCAATTTCAAATAGAAAAAGCAAAGCAAAGAAGTTGTTTACACCCATTTAAAAAATACGCTAAGTATTAAAAGTTTTAGAAGATTTATCAAAAAAAACCATATTTAATTTCATAAAAAAGTAAACGTGATTTTTTTGATTAAACAATTAAAATTAGCTTGACAAAAACATATTTATTTTACACTTAAAATGCTGCAATTCCAATTATCCCAAAAATAATGTAAATAAGTTATTAAATTTTTTTACAAACGATAAAAAAAAAATGTAAAAATAACTTTTAGGTAGATTCGGTCAATAAATTTAATATCTACCATAACACAAAGCTATTATACCCTCTGCCAGGGTATAAAGAAATTATATGGCCTAGTCAGCCTGTCGAAAACTACAAAACTTGCAACAATAGGAGGCAAGCAGACAGGTAACTTGTGTGTGACAAAACCTTATTAAATTATACAAACACTAGGTTTAGTAGTTGGTCGCATTCAAACAATCTTTCCGGCTGTCTCAGAATGTTAAATTGTAGCATATTTAAGCTAAATATTGCAACTACACCAAAGAGAGTTGCATACGAATATATATACAGATATACTACTATTATTTACTTACTACCATACGCAATATGTACAAGTTCTATGGGGTCTAAATGGCGCCCCAAGGCTTCTTATCGAGTCTGAGCCAGAGTCTGAGCCGGAGTCCGAGTCCGAGTCCGAGTCCGTATCTGTGTGTGTTCTCTGTGCCGTGTTTCATTTGCTAACAGCAGGTGATAAGTTCAGTTTGCCGTGAGTTAAATTAATTCAAGGCATATAAATTATAGTTCATTGTTCTGTGTTGTATTTCGTATTCTGTGTATTTTCGGAGTATCCTCAGTGGCTGCAGTCGACGCTAAGGTTATATATCTTAAATACTGCTATAAAGCAGCTCAGACCTTGCCAACTTTCTCAGCCATAAGAGAAATGCTAAATGGCTTTAGGTCTTTTGGCTTTAGCCTTTTTATTTGACTTTTGCTTTTGCCTTTTGTGCGCCAACATTCGCCCAATGCCTTTAATTTAATTTCATCGCGCATACGCCCCATTGTGGCAGCGTTGAAGCGTCAAGTACGCCCTGGAAATCAATTGGCAAAAGCCACAATCGACGACGCTGCCCCCAAATGGGGCAGAGAGCTTGAAGCATGTACGTGTGGTGTGTCTCTCTCTATACTATGTATATACGTTTTGCATCAAAATTCGAAGGCATTTGAATTGTATCATAAGCAACTCAATTGATCCCTACAATGAGTTGCAAATTAGGCGTAACTAATTGGCTTTGTGTGTGTGTGTGTGTGTGTGTGTGTGGCATGAAATTGACATGAATTTTCGGTTGCATTTTCTTTTCAGCTCATTTCAATGCCATTAAAATTTGGCAAACATTTAAGGCTCATTGATTTTGAGTGTGGTAGAATATTCCTATATATGAGAAGTGGGCAAAGAGCTAACAAAACTTATTAAATTTATGTTGATGCCATTAGAATTTCACAACTACTTTGACATTTGTGGTACACACAATTGAGGCAAGGTTAAATGCTAATGAATATGAGAAAAGTTCTTAATGTTCAGAAAACTTATCAAAGAATGTGAAAAACTTATCAATGCTGCTTTGTAATAATTACGAAGCCAAAACATATTCAACTTGCCAAATAAAAAGAAGAGGAATGTGAATATGAAATGGAGCAGAAATATATGTGTTATTCCGCAAAAATATATAAAGAAAAACTTATTTAATTTGGCACTATGACAAAGGTCGTGATGGTAAACAAAATATTAAGATTACAATCGGAAAAAACTTTGCTTGTCTCAATATATTTAAAGCATATAGGTATTTTGCACAAATTCAAAACAAAATAAAATGAAAATAAATCTAAGTTACAATAAAAATATTTACATAATAAGTTTGTTAAAATATCTCAAAAAAAAAACAACAAAAGCTTTCATCGTTGCCAAGTTTCATTAAAATAAATTGCTTTAAAACTGACACAAAACTTGCATAGAAAAATACCAATATGACTCAAGTCAACCTTAAGGAATATTTATATATTTTTTTCTAGTCGAAAGCTTCTCTTTAAATATTTTGTATAAATATTGTAATAACCTCTTCAAGGTTATATTGAAAGAGCATTAAAAACTGTGCGCAAATTAGCGCAGAAAACTCAAATAGTTGCCATGGTAAAAACAAATTTTATTTTACATTCTATAATATAATAAGAATGCGAACACCCAAGTTAAACTAAATATGTTATAAACGCCTACACAGAAACAGTCAGCAAAAAAAAAGTAGGAACGTGTCGGACACAATTTCCAGACTGCCAAATACTCTACTGCCAAGGCAATAATTTGAATTTTTTTTATAAGAATAGTCTGTATAATAACTTTGATGATTTATGCTTTAGAACTATGGATATAAATATTTAAAAATTTATTTTTAATCGGAAAATTATCAGATTTAATTTGTCTTTGGCACATTAATATTTTAATATGTTTAATCAAACAGGATTTATATTTTATTTTAATTTATTTTGATTACCAGTGAATTAAGCTTAAAAATTTTTTTTTTTTTAAATTTATTATATTTAAAAAATTATTTTTAATTGAAAAATTACAAAATTGCAATTGTTTTTGGCACATCAAGATATTAATACATTTAATCAAGCAGGATTTCTATTTTACTTTAATATATTTTGATTAACACTGAATTCAGCTTTAAAATTATTTTTTTATTTATTCATTTTTTTATATAAATGAAATTGTTTTTTTTTATTAGTTGGAAAAATATAAAAATATTTTTTTTCGATACTTTGGTGCGTTTAATTAAAGAGATGCCAATAAATTAATTTTTGCAATTGTTTCTGAATTATATACATCCTCAAATTACATATGCATAATTTTATAATTTAGTAATCGTAATAGTATTGACATAAACGGTTTCAAGTGGCCAACGAATGAGCTATTGAAAATACCCAATATACTCCATATGTTTTTTGAAAACAGTGTATAGAAACGAGCTGTCGATGACGCTCATCGTTGTTGGTTGTTGGGTACGTTTCCAATGGATAGACACGCACAGCAATTGTTGCCTCTTGTTGTTGTTGTTGTTATTTTTGTTGTTGTTCCTTTTGTTGTTGTTATTATTGTTGTCAATTCCGTTTGGTATTCTTCCGGCATGTAAATAAATACTGAAGAAAAGCGAAAATGGCTATGATTTATTTTGTATTTGGCACGCACATTGTCAATATTTGTGGAATTCATCATCAAAAAAAAAAAATAATAATGTGCTGGTAGCCGTAATTCAATGATTCGGCCGAAACACTTGAGGCGCTGGCATCCCTATATACCCTCCCTCCCCCCTCACAAATACTCTATATATACCCCGTAATTTTCACCATCCGCAGCATAGCTCATAAAGTTGTCGACACTACTTCATGCTGGCCCAATGCCGAAAAATTATAGCTAGAAAAAATCGAAGCAGTTATTTATGGATTTTTTTTTTTTCTTTTCTTTTTTTTTTGATTTTTTTTCGACAGTCGAAAACAAAAAATACAAAAGCAGCCGGCCCATTTAAACAACTGAAAAACAGAAAAAGCATTGCGCTAAATATACAGAAAGTTGTTTTTTTGGGGGGATACACAAATGTACTCGATTCTCAAATATTGCCCCATTGCCAGTCGATATATACGAAACGGCAAGTGAAAATCAAACGAAAATATTTTTAAAAATATTTATGCATCTGCTGTTGTTTGGGAAAAACGCGTGTAGCATTTCTATGAATGAGAACTAAGTATCAGCTTCATGATATGATATAATATGAATGGGCTATAGCCTAAATATATTGACTAACTATGTGTAAACAGATTTTATATATTAAGTTTTTTAGGAGATGTAAATTTTTGCTAACTGTCAAAAGCTGCGCAACTTGCTAGCTTTTATTTTTATATATTTATATTAAAAACAAATCAAAAAATATAGAAAAATTGGCAATTAAATAAGATTTCATTAGAATTTACATACTTACTTCAATTTCTTTATTTGTCATAATTTTTAAATACAATTTTAACTTATAAATTGGCAACTTTTAGTTCGAACTATTTTTTTTTAATTAATGTAATTTTTTAATACAATTAAATGATGCTAAGTTGACTGGCAGCTCTAAAATCTACTCTATTTATGTTCTATTAATTAATTTAAATATTTTTTGAAGCTCCCTTATAAAATATAATTACTTTAATTATTTCTCATACTCCCAATCGCCTACAGCGTATGCCAAAAGTCGCCTATATACAGTACCAAATTGTCCACACTAGTTTTATTTTATTTTCAATTGAAAAACAAAAAAAAAATAAATACGAATTGTGCCATGCCCTGAAAAGATTGTCTTAACAGACAGCTCGGCACACGGCGGATGGACTAGGTATCCGGACAAGTGCGACAACAGTGCAGCTGTTCAGTTGAATCCGGAATGTAAGCTATATCAAGAAAATATCATATGCAGCAAGAGCATATATATTCATAATATATAATACTTAATAATAAAAAAAACTTGTGCACAGAGAATGCATTTGACATGCAAAGCGTAAGGACAATAAACAACAATTGGTGCTGCAATGATTGTGTGTAATATATATAGTACATACTACATATATATATATACTTGTACTATTTACAATTGATGCAGACAAATTGCTTTGGTTTGCGAGTATCTCGCAGATAACAAAACAACATTTCAAGTGATTTGTGAGAGAGTACGGATATATGTTAATTTTTGTCGGACAGCCAGCTGTGCATATTTTCAAATAAAAAAGCTGTTTCAACTAAACCAAAATTATATCAACATTGGCAACCCTTTGGGCCAAGTGCTAATGGTTAGTATACGGGGCTGGTTGCGCATTTCTCACGCGTCAAGTGCCTGCCAAATATGATTTATATGCCATGGCTAGTAAAGTAGAAAATATGGCTGTAAAAATCTATAGTATAGATAAATTGTGTAGGGGGGGGTTTATTTGACAAGCTCCAATGCAAATAGAAAGTGAAATTTTTGCTAAAAATTCTGTGAAATTTATGTGTGTGTTCAAGGCAAATTCTGAAACGTAAATTTATCTTTAGATAAGTTATATATGACAGCTAAATTATTGGTACTGCCGTGATAGATTTCTCCGTATACAAATGACATTTTAGCCAGTTACTGGATTTAGTTTTCACATGCGATAAGCGTTTTAGGGGAAATGCTAATTTCAGATTCAGTTTTAGCACTTAATCAATTCTGAGATAGCATTGACAGCGGCCAGCGATGCAATAACTAAAACTAATACATTAAAGTAATCAAATCTGACAGCTGTCAAATTGTTAGATATATATTAGCAGCGATGGCTCTCTAAACGGATTGAAGGTTAGCCAAATTGGTAATGGATAAATGTGTGTCTATATCAAGGCGAAAACTTGGTCTGATTTGTATATGATATTATTATAAATATTAAAATATGAAAACAAAGAGAAAATGCTTTTTCGGATATTTAGAAATATGGTAAAATTTAATTCTCAGTCGTCCAGATTAGAAATTTATGCACTTTGTGAAGGCGTTTTACATTGTGACAAAATAATTCCATTTATGGGATAAAAAAAATATTAAAAAATATTATTCTAAAAAATTTTATCACATAACTCAAATTACCATTTATTTATGTAAAAATTCAGAAAACGTTTAATGTTTTTAGTGTAAATATTTATGCATAAACAGATTTTATATTTTAGTTCAGAGCATTGCTTAGTCGACTCTAGAACTCAACGCTTTTGCTGTTATAGGAAATGACATGGATAAAGCAACACCATTGGGCCACCAAATTGCATATAATAAATGTGAACAAGTAAATTTTAGCCAAAAGCCAAGGCAAGGCAACAAAAATTCCAGAACGTGCCACACAGCACGTTGCAAAAGAAGAGACTGCTACTTCGACGGTTGCTGCCCCAAACTTCAAGTTCCACAGTTGCACACAGCTCAACTATCGTTTGGGGAATTGTGGAGCTGACAAATACTGTTTGTGCCTCATATTGATGAGCAACATCAACCAAAGACTGCAATGCCATTCAATGAATTTAAAGCAAGTTCCTTGTGGCTGCGAACTGCAGCACGAATTGCATTTCATTGCATTTATTCATGAAAAAGTATCAAAAAAATACAAAAAAGAAAAGAAAATTGAAATCAAAATAAAAATAAATAGATTGTGACGCTAAAGTCTTACGAAAACTTGAGGATGTTTAGCTGATTTTTATGCTAGATTTGCCACAATCAAAATAAACATATAATCGATTGCACACAATCAAAAAAGGTCCATAAACAGCTCGACTTTATTTTGCTTTTATTGATGGGCGCCGTCTGTTTCGCAATTGCAAGTCCTGATTCAGGACTTTGGCGCCAGACTGGCCAACAACTTGGCAGTAATCGCTTTCGCCTAGAAATAAGCTGGAATAGGACTAAATCAGACTGTGCTACATTCACAGCTTTTATGACCTGATAGTATATTATACTATATACAAACCAAACCTCTCTCTTTTCAATCAAACTTTCAACACGTACACACAGTTCAGACAGTTACTCAGCCTGATTCAGGACATCAATTTCTCGAACTTTGCCCATAAGCATGCTTATTACATTTTCAGGCAAATAAATTGAACATAAAAAGGTTTCTTTTCGCATTAAAGCAATAAGTTTGACCCTGAAACTCATGTCCATAAGTATTATCAAGTTGGGAGAGCGCTGTTCTCAGATAATTGACTTTTGTTTATATGGTAATGTTTAATTAGATTGCGGCAATGAGCTGATTGAACAGCACTCTAGAACTTAATTGACGGCTTGTGCGAGGCTTGGATCAATAAATTACTTGTTATAGAAAAAGTGACAAAGTGTGAATGAAGACTAAAGTAAAGGCGAGAATTTGATAAATGAATAAAGAATTGAATAGCAAGACAAAATGGAAAATTAAACCTAAAAATTAATTTAATAGTTTCTAAACAACAAAATTCAATTACAACAATTTATTCGTATTTCCAAATAATCTTAAATTGATTTTTAAAATGGGTACTGATTTAAAATTATAAAAAAAAAATTCTAATAATAATTTTATGTTTTTTTTAACTGATATATAAGGCTTAAAAATATTTTTTAAAAGTTTTTGTAGTAAATATCAGAGACAGATTTATAAAAGAAATTGTAGGCTGCATTTTTGAATTTTCTTTATTAAGGCGATATATCCTGTATTTTGGAAGATTTAAAATAATTAACAATTTTTAAAATTGCAACAAAATGGTATAGAAATAGAATTTAATTTCAATTATAAAATATTTATATATAATATAATAAATAAATAATATAATAAAATATATAAGGAATTGAAAAGCAAGGCAAATGTTAAAAAACAAAGTACAATTATTAAATTTTATTCGTATTTCTAAACAATTTTAAATTGATTTTAAATTATGTAAGCTAATTTAAAATTATGAAAAAAAATTCTAGTAATAATTTTATGTTTTTTTTACTGATTTATAAAGTTTAAAAATTTTTTTTAAAAGTTTTTATAGTAAATATCAGAGACAGATTTATAGAAGACATTGTAGGTTGCATTTTTGAATTTTCTTTATTAAGGCGATATATCCTGTATTTTTCAAGATTATAAATAATTAACAATTTTTAAAATTGCAACAAAATGGTATAGAAAATGTATTTAATATCAATTATAAAATATTTATTTAATTGCTTACCACAGATTTTTTTTTAAAGTTCAAAAATATTAAAAAAGTTTTCATGTAAAATGCATTTTTATATTTTTACCAATTAATTGAACATTGAAATATTTAAAAAATATAATATTTGCAATATCTAATATTCAGCCAAAAGTAAACAATTTTTTGAATTGCAACAAAATACTGCGAAATGTTTTCAATGTAATTTATTAAATATTCCTTTAATTGCTCACCACAGATTATTTGTTGGTTCGCAAACTAAATGGTAGAGCACAAAAATGGTTATAGTTTTTATAACGTTGTAATTTAAATAAAAACCCGCAGAAAAACTTTTGCACGCAATTCCGCAAAGCAATTGAAAATTCGATGACCATTCAGCAAACAATTGCGACCAAAGGAAAAAAACAATTGCAATGCAATATAAAAACTTTTTCGCATAAACAAAAAAAAGACAGAAATCAGGCAAATACACACACTAACAACCTGCTCTGATTTGTTTTTTTGTTTTTTGTTTGCGTGGGGTGAAACAATAGAGTCAAAGTGCCAAATGGCAGAGAGATAGTTTGCCAGAGAGAGAGAGAGAGAGTGGGAAAACCAACAGAAAAAGCAAATCAATCAAATCAAATCAATTCAAAACATGTATCAAAGTCAAACAAGCAAAAACACACACACAGATATTACAAATTCAGTTCGAGGCAGTTTTAGTTTTTGCAAAAAGTTCAATTGCCCAAACAATCACACAAGCTGGAGAAATATAATTGCACATATTGACCAATATACGAATACTAATACCATTGTTGGGGAATTAAGTTGTAAAATTGCCAGCTTGGCTTTTAGCAAATTGCTGAGCAATCCTTAGAACTAGTTTCTGGCAAATTGAGATAGAGAAAACTCCACAGGCTGCCATGTAAACATCAGATAATCAAGCGTGTTAATTAAAGCTCAAGAGTTTTTTAAATTAATTATTTTGTATGCAACTGAATTGTCAGTGAGTCGAAGAAGACAAGAAGCCATCAAATTAACAAACGCAAATTACGCATACGCTACATTAGCCACAGAAAAGCTCATTTCTGAAGCATCTTTGCTTCTTCAAGCTGATGATGCCACCGCAAAACTTAACAGCATTATATAAGCTCAACACAACAACAACAACAACAACAAGAACAACTCTCACTTTTAGTTGGTTCAACAGAAAATAAAACTTTTTTGTTGCTGCAGCAAATGCAATTATGTATATTGCGTATACGCAAAGTTAAACACAGTATATATATATAGAGGGAGAGACTAGAAAATTTTCATATGAAAGCAACGCATATAAAAAGATTAATAAATTGATAAGAAAAGCACAGATGATTGGTGATTCAGGAAAATAAGTTTAAAAGCCCCACAGTGCGAGGATAATAATGAAATTAAAAAATAAAGTTAAATATGAATTTTAATTTTAAAATATCGCAGACGAAAGTTAAAGTTGCTAAATATTTTTTATTTGATCTAAGAAGTAGTTGAATTGTCAAGTAAATTAAATAAAAATTGATTAGCTTGTGTAAGCTTTATATTAATCAAAGTCAAACTTAAAAGAAGACGCATAAAAAACACAGCTAAAAAGACATTATTCTTAATTTAAAATTTTTTTTTTTTTTCTAAATTTTATATATTTATTTGGCATGCAATATCTTTATTATATTTAAATTATTTTTATTGAATTGCTTTTTTTTATTGCATATTGCGTATATATTGTAGAACACATTTATTACTTTGTCTAAACTGTGGCCAAAGATTCAATCTTTTTGGTTAGCTGCCAAGTCCATTGGTTGGCTTTTTAAGTCAAATTTTGTTGCCAACTACTTTGCAAGAATGTTTCAATCTTTCGTTTAATGTAAAATGCATATTACAATCGCACAAAATGTGCATTCGAGTGCAATTTTTGACTGACAGTTGTGGGTGTATCGACGTATCGACATATCGACATATCGAGTTGTGTGTGTGGTTTGTTGGGCTTAACACACACAGTTCCTTTTAGTTGGTAGTTTACATGCCTGGCTTGGCTTACCGATGATTTTCATGTTTATCCATCGTTTCGTAGTCGTCGTCAATGTGTCAGATATACGCACAACCCTGTTCTGCTACTGTGGGGCTAACTATCTGTCTGTCTTTCCGTCTGTCTGTCTGTCTGTCCAACTGAATCTGAATGTTTTCTGTTCTCTCAGTTACTTCTCCTGGCTCTGGCTGACTGTCTGACTGTCTGTCTGTCAGACTGCCTGTCACTGCTGTGATTGTGCACAGGAATACATCAATTTTTAAAAGGCATGGCCCGCATTAACGTGTTCAGTGCTCATAGCCAGGGCTGCAAATGCAAATTGCTGATTTACAGCAAAATGGAAAAATTTATGATTGACATCAGCTGAAAAGGGCAAATGTGTCAGCAATCGAATGGACATTCGTCTTCAATTGATTATTTCTGATTTGTTATGCTGCAATTATGTAATTATTGCATTTTTACGAGCCACGATTCAAAATGAGCACACGAGCAAACACTTCAATTTATTTACTTTATATTTTCTGATTTTCTTTAGAAGAATGTTGTGCAAACTATATATATTTGTTTTGATTATCATCAACAGTTCAGACATTCTAATGCAATTCATTATTTGTTTATATTAACACAGAATATTCATAGTTACAGTATATATACATTTATTTAGCTTTTAAACAATTAACACAAGTTTTTTGCGAGTTTTCTTATATACTAATAAATATATATTTTTATTAAATATATATTTATTCAATTCATTGCAATTCATTAGTAGTTTATATTTATATAGTTATATTTTATTTTTAAACAATTAATAGAAGTTTTTTTGAGAGTTTTTTTTTATATACTAATAAATATATCTTTTTATTAAATAAATTTTTTTTTTTATTAGCAACAACAGCCAGATATACTAATGCAATTCATTAGTTGTTTATATAAAGCTACACAATATGCATAAAATATTAAATTTTATATATATTTACATATTTATATTTTGCTTTCAAGCAATTTACATAAGTTTTTAGAGACTTTTGCTATATAGCAATAAATAATTCTAATTAATAATTTATTTTATTTTGGGCTTACAATAATTTCCATAACTCTCTACCTCTCTAGCTACAATTTAATTTCTCCAACACTTTCTTCAATTTTTGTGCAATTTTTCAATCAATTTCCCTTAGGATTACGTAATGCTCAATCATTTTTATACATTGTGACTGTAGTTCGACTCTTTTGATACCAGCCAGCCCTGAAATGCAATGTAATTTTCATCTGTAAACCCTTTTGGCAATTGCTTCCATGCTGACACATCAATGCGTTTGTTGTATCATTCGGAAAAGTTGCATTCAGGAAATTTTACACGTGGCTATGCAAAGCACACCCCAAACCCCAAGACCCTGAGCCCGAGACCCAGACCCAGACCCAGAGCCAGAGCCAGGATTCAAAGTCGAGACACATTGGCAAACACAAACCTTGACGAGGGGCTTTAGAACGTACACACACATCAGCATAAACAAATTTGCAACTATCTAAGGGGTGTCTATAGCATGTGTGTGTGTGTTGATGTATTGGTGTGCTTTATAATGCATTAAGCCCACATCAAGGCACACTACAAATTACAAACTACAAACTACAAAGTGCAAACTGTGCAAAAAGCTGGACCGCTTCGGATTTCACAGTTTTAGTTTTGGCACACATCAAAATTTGTTCTTAATATTTGACAAAAATATTCCAATAGAAATCTGCATATGAAATGAAATTTCCGTTTGCTACCAAATGCAACCAAATTGTAACCAAAAGCCAAAAAAAATTGGCATTGCATATGAACGTGTCCGAAAGCCAAAGCCAAATGAAGTACGTGGATTTTGTGCATCGTGTGCCTTGAAAGGATATCTCTGAATGGGTTTCGCCGGATTGGTCTATTACACATTGTGTGAACTGCGTGTGGACTACGTGGATAAGGTTCAAGCATTGTGCATTCTCATTTCAGCAGACATGACTCCATTGAAAACTGGTCAACTTTCATTTAGACCTGCATAGGCATTGCATTTAATGGAAAATACTGCAAAATCTCAAAATGCCAGCTGTGTTGTGTGTGAAATGAACAATGGCGTATTGGCGAATCCGTGAAAAGTGGTTAGAAATAGGCAGAAATTGAAATTGCTGGTCAAGAAGCAACAATGCTATACCTTGAATATGTTTTTTTTAATATGAAAAAGGGATTTATATTGCACTGCCATGGTCATAAAAATGCTTTTAAATTTATTTAAGATTAAGCAGCCATAAATTATTTAAATGTTGCTACAATCTATATATATATAAATGTTTAACCTAACTGACTAACTGACTGACTGATTGGCGATTCACGATCAGGCCAAACGGTAGAAGCTAGAAAACTGTAATTTTACTGCAGCTTCCTATTATATTGAAGGTTGGCACTCTGGAAAAATTTGATTAAAAATATATCGAAAAGCGGCTGTAAAATGCATTTTAAAATTAAATAAAAATCTCAGGTGAAGCATAGCAGGTGCAGCAGTAGGGTACAATAATAGTGACATTGTAGAATATAATTAGTTTGTGTTTTTTCCCTATTTTTATTATATTTTTTGGAGCGGGACTAGAACGTCGAAACGCACGCCGGAATGAGCTACTCTACATAAATTCAAGTAGTAATATATCGACATTTTTTGCTGTAACTCTGAATTTCTAATTAATTTAAATTCATATGCGCCATTCACACACAGCTTCAATTAGCAATATTATACAAAAGATTTCCTAAATTCATAAATTCAGTGAATAAATAAAAGACAAACAATCAATTTTGATTTATTAGTTCATAAAATAAGCCACAAAAGCAACCACATTTATAATTTGTTTTGATCAATTCAAATTTTATATAAATATTATCTAAATAACACAAAAGATAGATTTAGCCACAAGTGTCTTAACAATTTCTTTGCTAATTGCCATTGGCCAGCTTTATGCTTAAATATTTTTTATTTTGTTGCCAGGTAACATTTCGGTTGATTTTATTTTTGTTTATTTGGTTTTCGGTTTGTACTTTTGTTTCATTTTCATGATTAATGTGGCAAGCAATTTTCTCTTTATGATTCACTAACCAAAAGGCAGCCTAAAAATGTTGCTGTATTAAATTGAGGCGCCTCTTTGCTGTTTATGTCAAAATTTTATATAAAAAAAAACAGAAAAAAATATTTTATAAAGCAAAAAAAAACATTTAAAAGATTCGCTTTGATTTGGCTCGACTCGAGTTTATTTGGAATTTATTCTCTTGGCTGCTTTTCAAATGCGTGCCAGTTTTTTTTCTTTACACTTCAATTGAATTTTTGATATGTTTCGACTAATGAAATTAATGTAAGCGTATGAAAGGTAAATTTAATTGTTGATTTCGTGTACGCATTTAGCAACTTTTGTCGGTTCTAATGAAGATATTGTGTTGTGTTAAGCCAAATAGAAAGATAAATTTAAATTGAAATGCTTTAAAAGGCATTAATAAGTACTTTTGATTTGCATTTAATTTATGCCATTTGAAGAAAATTAAATGTTATTCAACTCTAGGGTATTTATTCGAAAAAACTTAAAACTTACATAAGTTATGCAAAGGCGTGATTAGAAAATGTTTCAAAAGAAAATGTAAAAATAGAAACAAATAAAATTATGTTTTTCAGAATATACCAATTAAATATTAAATATTTCCAGTTTCTTAAAAGCTTAAACTAGAAATATTAGTAAAAGTAGAAGAAGTCATGTTTCCACTTCCAATAAAAGAAAAATTTGCAAACTTTTGTTAATGACAGCAAAGCCAAAATCCAACTTAAATTTCTGTGTGATTGCGTGTTAACCAGAGTGTGTGTGTTTGTGGGTGTGTGTGTGTGTGTGTGTGTGAATAGATTATGTGTGTGTGTGTGGCATATCACACACAGCAAGGTCATCTCATAGAAAGTTTTGCACATATTGCCAGACTATAGAGAAAATCGCACAACATTTGCCAAAGAAATTTTGAAGCCAACTATATCTAAAGCTGTTCACTTGCAGACGCATCCAAGCACACACAAAACTATATTCTACATTTATGTAGGTTGTTTTTTTTTTATTTTTTGAGAGCGTTGTAATCATAAGCTTTGCCCTAAGCTTTGTAATCGGCTTATCACAAAGCGAACAGTCCACAAAGTCTGAGCTATAAATTTATTCAATTAATTCAACTACTCCGGCTTATCGATACTGTGGTCTAAAACTAATAAATGTGGCCAGATCATAGAGATTGACTCCAAAAGTTTACAAAACTATTTGTAATTTGTAAAAAAAAAAATAAAATAAAATAAAGTAAAATTCCGGCTCACTAACAGCTTTGCCCCGCAGCCAGAAATCAAGGTGAGCTACGGCTGCATTAGCAGCAAAACCCTCCAGCCAAAAACCAAATAAAAAAAAAGCTAAAAAAAAAAAAAAGAAATTCAAGGCAAAAACTTTTTTTGGCCAAAAATGAAAATGTTTTTCCTGGATTTTTGCGGCGCGCAGTTTATGAGCGGGTTATTTTGATTAATGCTTTTTCTGCAAATGTTGCAACAGCTTGTGGCAAAAAGTAACTGCAGTTGGCATACGGCAAGAGGCTAAACGGATAAATGTGTCAAGTGTTGAAAGCGGCTAAAATGTGGCGCAATAATTATGTGCAATTTATAGACTCTCGGATAAGATGATATTGTCTTGGTTGGCGCCAGATTTGGAGTCAAAAAAAACTCTTCTTTGTTTTACAATTATAAGCAGTTTGAATTATTTTCTAACAGCTGTCTCTTCTCTTTAACTGTCATAATTATTTAATTAATTTTCTTTGTTTGGTAAAATATTAATGGCTTTTGTGACAGGACCCTCTTTAAAAGTCTTTCAAAAATTCTTTTTTTACTGCTCCGATCAGAGTTAGGTGCTTGACCTTTTGCTCATTGCAGGACGTTGTCAAATGTCTTATCCATTTCCTGGATAATGTCTTTGTATCTTGTATATTCCTACTTATTTTTGCCTTCTCCGCCTTTTGCATGTTTACTGACAACTTATAAATAATTTGTATCTGACATGAGTTTGATTGCGTTGTCTGACATTTCGAATTGACTTTGATGAGAAACTTTCGCTAAACTTTGTCAATCCAAGTAAACTTTCAAATTTTTACATTAAAAAAAAAATCGATCCAAATCAAGTAAATCAAAGTTACATACAAAGAATTAAATATAAATACATGTTATATCTATAGTCAAAGTTTTATTAAATAACTAGCAATGCGGAAAGAACTGTCATGTTCTGTTTAAATTTAAATAAATATATATTCATGCGATCTGACGGTTTTTTTTAAATTTATTTGAAGAACTGGATATGGCTTAATTTTTATAAATAAATATACAAAATATTTCGAATAAGTTTGAATGGGAAAAAAAATTGGAAAAGAGACCCAAAAAAAATTGCAAAAATCGATTTTAGATAATTGTTTTTTTAGCGCATTAGATGCGCCAAATAAATTTAATTAGAACTGTATTATTTTAAAATACAATAAAGCTTAATAAACCCAAAGGGGTTATGCAATATATATTTACTAATAACCGAAAAAATATAAAATTTATTTTACATATAATGTTAAATGTGTTTATTTAAATGTTGCAATATTTTACTATATTTCAAAATGCATCAAAAATAAACCATTTTTAAATAAAATTATTTTTTTTATTTGTCATTGCAGCAGACACTCAACACACACACAACCAAAACAGAGGTAAAAAAAAGTTCGACATAGTTACCAAGCGGTCCTTGTATTGCGGAAGGACGACGGAAAGGGTAAGCGAACTGATAGCAGGATGTCAAAATGCCATCGGCAGATCAAATCCTGTTCATAAATGTCACCACAACGGTGGCTGCGGCAGCGTTGACAGCAGCCGCCGCCGTCAACAGCACGCAGGGGGCAGCCACAGCAGCAGCAAAGGCAGCAGCACCAACTGCAGGCAACGGACGCAGTGCAGCCTCCGTGGAGACAACGGGAGCAACAGCAGCAGCATCAACAACAACAGCAGCACTGGCGGCCAATTTATCGGGTTCGCTGGTGGACAGCCTAACAACAGCAACAGCAACAGCGACAACAGCAACAATTGTCGAGTCCACACAGGAATGTGGCGCTTTGGCGGTGGAGGAGCTGCAGGGCAGCATTCTGGGACTGCAACTGGCTGTGCCGGAATGGGAGGCACTGCTCACAGCCCTGGTACTCTCCATCATCATAGTATTGACCATAATTGGCAACATTTTGGTCATTCTAAGCGTGTTCACCTACAAGCCGCTGCGTATTGTGCAAAACTTTTTTATAGTCTCCCTAGCGGTGGCAGATTTAACGGTGGCTCTATTGGTGCTACCCTTTAATGTGGCCTATTCGATACTGGGTCGCTGGGAGTTTGGCATACATCTGTGCAAGCTGTGGCTCACCTGCGATGTACTCTGTTGCACATCATCGATATTGAATCTATGCGCAATTGCCCTGGATCGCTATTGGGCCATAACAGATCCCATTAACTATGCACAGAAGCGGACAGTGGGTCGAGTGCTCCTGCTGATCTCTGGTGTGTGGCTGCTCTCGCTGATTATAAGCAGTCCACCGTTGATTGGCTGGAATGATTGGCCGGATGAGTTTACCAGTGCCACGCCCTGTGAGTTGACTTCACAGCGTGGCTATGTCATCTATTCCTCACTGGGCTCCTTCTTCATACCCCTGATCATCATGACAATTGTGTACATCGAAATTTTTGTGGCCACGCGACGACGTTTGCGGGAACGTGCCAAGGCCAACAAACTGAATACGATTGCATTGAAGACCACGGATCTGGAGACTATTAATACCAGCAATACGGCAGCTGGTGGCAGCTCCTCCAGCTCCAAGGCACGTGCTCTGAGCAGCCTCTGCGCCAGTTGGCTTTGCTGCGGTCGTGATCGTGCCAACTTTGCCACGCCCATGATACAAAACGATCAGGAGAGCCTCAGCAGTGAGACCCATGCCCAACCCGAAGGCAACAATGAACAGCAAACGCAGCAGCAGCAACATGTCGTTGTCCTGGTCAAGAAATCACGTCGCGCCAAGATCAAGGACTCTATTAAGCATGGCAAGGCGCGCAGCGGTCGCAGATCACAGTCCTCATCGTCGACCTGTGAGCCGCATGGTGAGCAACAGTTGCTGCCACAAGGCAGCGGCAACAACACAGCCGGTAAATCGGATGCAGAAATAAGCACTGAGAGTGGCAGTGATCCCAAAGGTTGCATACAGGTAAAAAAAAAGAAATAAAAATAATAAATTACTAGAATTTCTTAAGTTGAAAAAAAATATTTGCAATGTTAGGAAAAAATAATAAATAACTAGAATTCGCTAAATTCAAAAAATATATGAAATGAAAGAAAATAATAAATTACAAGAATTTCTTAAATTCAAAATAAAGTCCAGTAAACCAGACTATGGAACACGCTAGATCAAGTTTAAATATATAAAATATATATATATATAAAATAGAAGAAACAGAGCCAAAGTACTTAAATAAAAAATTCAATTTCTATGCGATTGCTATTATTAAATATATATTTAAAAATTCGGTATTCAAGACCAGGTTCATAGTCGTGCACCCTCAACTGGGCCACTCTTTTTTTGTATTTATTTTAAATTATTATATCTCCTTTAATTAATATTAAATATTTAATATTATTTTAATATTTTTTTATTTTATTTAATTTCCTATCACTAATATTTAATATATAATTTTTTTTTAGGTTTGTGTTACCCAAGCGGATGAGCAAACCTCACTGAAACTAACGCCTCCACAATCTTCAACTGGCGCTGCTGCTGCCACATCGTTGCAGAAGAAACCAAGCAGCGTTAATCAATTCATTGAGGAGAAACAAAAGATTTCGCTGTCCAAGGAGAGGAGAGCAGCTCGTACCCTGGGCATCATTATGGGCGTCTTTGTCATCTGTTGGTTGCCCTTCTTTTTAATGTACGTGATTTTGCCATTTTGCCAGAGCTGCTGTCCCACAAACAAATTTAAGAATTTTATTACCTGGTTGGGTTACATTAATTCCGGCTTAAATCCGGTCATATATACGATATTCAATTTGGATTATAGACGCGCATTCAAAAGACTATTAGGCATGAAGTGATATGATGATTTAAGAGTGCAGCGTCGAAGCGAAAGAGAGAGCGTGACTCAAAGTTTGTGCCAAAAAATAGAATAAAAATACGATTTTGAAACACCAAAGAAAAAGTGATGTTCAGCCGAATAGAAACAAACTAACATATGGTTTCACTCATTTGTAAAAAGATCTCAAATTGTCATTCGAAATACTCGCAAAATAAATATTTCGATTAAATAAAACCAAGTAAAAGTTTATTAAGCCTCTATAAATTCATCGTAACTATAGATATACTATTTGTTTAAATATATGTACATTTAAAACACATCATCATTATTTCATTTGTCGACTCTATTAAGCACTAAAGTAGTCTCAGTATTTCACATTTTTCTGGTGTTTCAAAATGTGTGTTAAATCTACTCATAAAAAGCCATTTAAAAGGACATGCCTGGGCGCACTTAGATAAATGTAAACTGTTATATATATACTCATAAAAGGGAAAGCGGCAGACCACAAGGTCAACTTTTATGTGCGCTTTGCTCTTTTCTCAAAAAAAAATAAAAAAAAAAATAAATATACAGATAAAACGGCATCGAAATGATACCCTATAAAATAACAATACTATACATAAAAAAAAGCATAAATGTAATACGTAATAAACTAAAATGGAAATCCAATTGAATTTAATTACATGTTTAGACACACGATTGTTGCAAACATTCATGTTTTACTCTTTAACGCATAAAATAAATATACTATATACATTATAAATATTAAATATATATGTATGTAATAATTACAAAACAAGAAGAAAAAGAAAAAGTTAGTTAAATGTGCGCGCTCAACAAATAATAACTTCCAAAAACTGTTTTCTTAGGCATTACTTTAACTATTTGTATTTAAATTTAGGTGAAATATACTTTGAGATACGCTTTAAATATTTGTTAAATAATTAAATTTAGTTTAAAAATAATTGTTTTTAAGACAAAAAAAAACAAACATAATATGTGTTGAGTGTGCAGAAGCACAGCTAGAAGCTTAAATACTTAATAATAACTGAAAAAATTAGTAAAAAATATAAAAAAAAAAGAAATGTATTTGTTGCACTGTGCAAAAAAAACAATACAGTTGCAACACAAATATTATAAATCGATGTATAAAACCATAAGAACAAAAAAAAACTTAAACAGTACATACGGAAAGTTATGAATTTTGATGGTGTACGATAATTTCACTAATTAAATTGTTTAATTAGCAAATGCAAACAAAACCAAACGGAATAAATAATCAAAAAGACAGATTCGAATAAAAGTTATGAAATGTAATTTAAACCACTGATCACAAATTATTTAGCGGTTTTAACGAATTTAAATTTGGCGCGCAATCAAAAGCTAGTTGCTCTGCTCTGGCAACAATGTTGACGCAACATGTCACTTTTCTGTTAAGTTAAATATTGCTCTTAGTACAAAGCTAGATGCCATGAAACTGCGAATTAACATTAACAGCTGCGTCAGCTGTGTGCAAAAAATACTATTTTTGTGGTATTTTTATAATATGGAAATTGTACAATTTTTTGGGATTTTTTACATTGTGTGAAAAGTGTGTGTCGTGTGCCACTATTTGTCAAGACTGCGGATTAGTCACTAAGAATTATTTTTAGTGAAGATTTACCGAATATTTTAAAAATTGTTAATTAAATCTTACTTCAATAAGGAAAATTATCATATAGAAGAGATGCAGGTATGTTTTTAAGCACGTTCATTGCAATTATCTTTGGTATTTATTAGCTACATGCATATGTATTTGTGTATGTACAAATTTTCATGCCTGTGTATTTTCTTACACCCATATTTGGTAAAAACCAACACAAAATAGAACGCACGAATGCGTTCAACATTTTTGAATGAAAATTTAAGTAAATATCATTTGTTTTAGGACCCAAACGAAGACACTGAGTGGAACGATGTGCTGCGCGCCAAAGGAATCATTGGACCAAAACAAAAGGAGGCAGAAATTACTGAAGATCAAATCCAGGCGCTAATGAGCGATGTCATACAGCGACGTACAGATCTGCCCCAGGAGGAGAAGAAAATTGATGACATGTCACTGGATGAGCTAGACGAGCTCGAGGACTCTGAGGACGAAGAAGTGCTTGAGCAGTATAGACAACGACGCATTGCCGAAATGCGGGCCACAGCCGAAAAGGCAAGGTTCGGCAGCGTGCGGGAAATATCCGGTCAGGAGTACGTCAACGAGGTGACCAAAGCTGGCGAGGGCATCTGGGTGGTGCTGCATTTATACGCTAATGGCGTACCACTCTGCGCCCTTATACACCATCACATGCAACAGCTCGCCGTGCGTTTTCCCCAGACCAAGTTTGTGCGCTCTATAGCCACCACGTGCATACCAAACTTTCCTGAAAAGAACCTGCCAACTATATTTATTTACCATGAAGGAGCACTTCGCAAGCAGTTTATTGGTCCCATAGAGCTGCGTGGCGAGAAACTGACCGCCGAGGAATTGGAATTTATGTTGGGTCAGGCAGGCGCTGTGCCGAGTGAAATCAAAGAGGATCCTAGGCCGCAAATCAGGGATAAAATGCTTGCCGATTTGGAAGATAAGAGTGCGGACTTCTATTGAGTCTGTGCTACCATCAGGTGTACTATGTACTTCTCCTTTATATGTTCGTATTTAATCCTGTCTTGTTGAAATATTTAAGATTATTTTATTAACAAAATAAAATACAAATCACTTTTGTACCAGGATTCACTTATGTGGCTTAGCACTGCTGGCCGATACTTTTGCTATGCTCTTTGGCTTGCCGCGAAATATATTCGGATCAATAATATTGTACGGATGTTCGCATGCGGGATTTATAATGCGGCCACGCCGCAGCTCGTTCTTTTCCAGCAAGTGAGGAGCCAGCAACAGAAATAGCTGCTCCGTCCATGAAGGTAGCCCAAAGCTGGAGAAGCATAGCTCCCAGTAGGGCAGCCCCAAGTGCGCAATAGCCATGCGCAAATATTCACTAAAAGTCTCGGCCAAAAACTGCCAGTTGAGTGTGCTCAGCTCGAGCAAATAGAATCTCGGATTGTTCGAGCTTGTAGATTCGTACAGCATGCATACCTAAAATGTAAAATAATTCATGGAGTATATCAGTAAGTATTCAGATGAAATGACTCACCTTAGCCACTTCATTAATATTGTTAATCTCAAATATTTTCGTCTTAGCTGTTATGATTGGTGTTGCATTATCCCATCTGTCCTTGGTTGCGCCAGCTGCTATGCCCGAGCCACCCACACTGGTTGAAGATGTGGCATTGCTAGTCGAGTGAGTGTTCTCGATATTCTCACGTAGAAGGGTCACCTGCAGCAGGTGCGGAAAGTGTATATAACCCACACGTCTAATATCATTAGCTA
Source organism: Hirtodrosophila alboralis (assembly GCA_035043045.1). Lineage (NCBI taxonomy): Eukaryota > Metazoa > Arthropoda > Insecta > Diptera > Drosophilidae > Hirtodrosophila > Hirtodrosophila alboralis. The sequence continues at coordinate 226,532 of JAWNNH010000770.1, read as the reverse complement.
AAATGGAATAGATGTTAAATTAGTCGTACCAGCTAATAATATCGTTACTTACGTGCATACTGATAGCTCCAGTTGAGCACAAAGCCATCGCTGGATAAGTAAAACTTTTTCATATCCTCCGGTAGGTAGACGCAGTGTCTTTGCTCCCAGTTGACCACCTGGCAAGGGTTCAGCGGCTGTCGACGCTCCAAGCTAACATTGCAAACGCGCGGAACGTTTGCTATTATTGTTAATTAGTTGCTGAGGCACTGAATCTGTTAAACATATTACTCACATAGAGTTTTAATAAGGCCCAACGTCAAATTTTCGTAGAATGCATCTTCTGGTGAAAGTTTCTTAGTCATTTTCAAAATAATTTATATGAAATATTCTAACGAGCGAGCTGTGTCAAATGTCAAATTTATGAAGTAAACAATGAGTCCTCGACACTGGTTGTTCTGGTAACGTGGCCCAAATAAACTGCCTATACTGCTTCCCAAGAAAATTAACAACTACTAGTTCAGTCAACTTAATAACAAACAAATAGGAAAGCTATTCGCACATTAAATACCCTTGTGAACTTTTGGGCAATAATTCTAGAACGATGTGTAAAATTGAAGTGTACTTAAAATACTTTTTTACTTGAAGATTTTGAAATCACTTGACAGAATTTTATAAAAATTGTAGTACAACTAAATCTTAAAAACGGAAATATTATACAGCTTTTTACTAGCTTGACAGATTTTGTTTATGTTGTATGAATAATTAGCCAAAGAGTTATGCAAGTGTACAAATATAAATATGCATAATTTTCCAACTTCTTCGAATGTTACATAATTCTAATTAATAATAAATCTATGTTCATAAGTAGGTGTTATTTATTTAAAGTAAATTATTTACAAATTATGATTTTCAGTTGAATTTAAAGTTAATAACATAAACACAAGACAGCTATTAATCTGTGCTATGAAGGAGAAGAGTCCAGGGACTTGCGGTTACCAATCTCATCTTTTCGTATTAGTGCCAGTTTCATTCTCTGCCTCCTCCTCATGTCAGGAAACCTCCCACACTGTGGACTCCATTGAACGGCGTGGACGTGCAGCGACCTCCACATGGGCGTCCAGGCCGTCGCTCATGCGACTGAAGCGTCGTGCCCAACTGCCGCGAGTGGGTTGGCTTCCAGCTATTGATGTCCGATGACTGGCATCTCGGAAAACACTCATAAGGTCTTGATTGTCTCCCTGGGCACGCTTAATGCCATGGTGATACTTGGCCTCTTTGGCTAGCAGCTGTTCGCGCTGCATTTGTGTCTTCACCTCCGACGGCACATCGGGTATAATGAACTGCATGATGCCGGTAATGACGAAAACAACATGCTGCAAAACAGATATCCTAGATGATAAATTAGTTAGCTTAAATAAATTACAAAACTATTACCTCAAAGACCACAACGAAGGCCAGGCGTGCAGCGAACACATGCCAATAGTGGGGACTAAGTCCATATGGCTCAAAATCTTTGGGACCATTACTACAAAACATAAAACAAATTTGATAAAATTCAGATATTAGTAAATCAATAACAAAAACAAGCAGGGATCGCAACTTTTATAATTCTTAAGTATAAAAATTATGAGTAAATTTTATTAATATATATAATTATTTATTGAGTTTTTTCATTAAAATTGACAATGGTTTTATTTAACCGAAAATTCAAATTGTGACATAATAATTTAATTTAAATTTGTATGTTCATATCAAATTTTACAGAGCGACGTAGCTAAAGTTGTTGTTGTTGCTGATAGTCGAAGTTCGGAAATTTCGTTTTTTCGGTCGCCAAAGTCGCTAAAATACCAGGCAAACAGAAATCGCAGATTAGCAGAAGGTCGCAGCTATGAAATTAAAAAAAAGTGCTGCATACTTTTAGTTGCAAGTAAAAGTAGGCAACAGTTTTTGACTGCCCACATTTTGGTAAAAGTATGCAGCAAAATTTTTTTGATTTTAATTCAGCAACCTTCTGCTGATTTCTGTTAACCTGGTATTTCAGCGACTTTGGCGACCGAAAAAATGCAATTTCTGAACTTCGACTAAAAGCAACAACAAAAACTACGGCTACGTAAAATCTGGTATGAAGTACTCAACTCACATTCCAGTTTATGTTTACAGCTATTACGTACGTTTAAGTTTTTTTATTTTTAGAATAAAAATATATGGAAATTAGATTTATAAATTTATTATAAATAAAAATCAAAAAAATTACTATTATAAATAATGTTTATTTGCGATCCCTGAAAATTATGATTTAATCAAATTTAATAGAAGATTACTGCTTACCGATAGCCCCGATATTGACATGTGTCTGGGTCGCGTTCACTTCCCACGCCCCATTCCTCCTTATAGTCAGACGTATTAAATATGGACAGTGAGTGCTCGATATAGCCAGCCAGAGTGTTAGATTCCGAGTAGACAAATTTGTAGACTACGCGTGGAATAAAATCACTTGTGTAGGCGATCACAAAAGCATTGGATACGACCGCTGTGTAGGTGATAATGCGCAATATTCCGTACCAGGCTCCAATATCCTCAACCCGCTCCGCCAAGGGCCGTCTTGCCTGTGTTACCATCTTATAGGCGTCCAAACGAATTTCGGCAACATTATTGAGAAGTGCAAAGAGTGGCGCCAGCGGAAATGCGGCCACAAACAGCGTGACAAAACCGTATTGGAGGACTAACGACACGATTTCATTCAAAAATTGTATTCCGAATGAATGCCACATGTGCTACTCACTCATTTCTAGGTATTCATCAAATAGAGCTAAGCGCCCAGGGTCCTGCATATGATAGTCCTGCTCCCATGCCATGTGTAGATGCGACTCGTCCTTTGTGGCCTGCAGTCAAAAAGGTGTGAGATAAAATTTCCCAAGCAGAAGACAACAAACCTGTTTGTGCTTTCGCTGGCGCCACCAATTCCAAAATTTTGGAAACAAATATTCCATAAAGTTATTCCAGCACTGTTTGCCCACCATAATGATGGCCTGGAAAAAGCGAAATGTTCAAACATATCGGTATTATGAATAAATATGTTTACCAATTGTATGCAGAGTTCCGACAGACAGCCCGCCGGATCACATATATCATTTTTAAGACGAAAAAATTCACTGCGTCTAGCTTGATCATCGCCGGGATAGTCAAAGAAGCGACCCTTAAAGAAGGCTATGTAGATCAGCGAGGAATAGAAATTCATAAATTCGAAAAAGAATATTTTGAACGTATATGAGTCTTCGTATTCGGTATGAGTACGTGGATTCTCCAGGTTTGTTAACTTAATTGCCATGCGGTGGTATATCTATTCACGTGCCAATAAGAATAACTCATGTATTAAATAAGCTCCAAAGTCTTTATCATTTCACCTACTCGTGTAAGTATCATGATGACCACCAAATTGATGAGAGCCGCTGTTACAGTGGTGAATAGCTTTGCGTGTTCCTTTACAAAAAAGCCGCCACCGCCGTAGATGACTGAGACCAACGATATGCGATAGATGATAGTGCCCAAAACTGCGGATAGCACAACGGAGATCTACAACCAAATCAGAAATTATATTATTAGATAGGGTAAATGGATATTGTAGTTATCCAAATTACCATAAAGAGCACCGCACTGCCCGTTATAACGAATCGAATGGCTCTGCTCCATGTAGACATGTAAGGTTCCTTTTCCCGTGTCACTGGATTCATACGAAATGTAGTTGCATTCGTTTCAAATTCAGGTCGATTCTCTTCATCCATATCCACATTGTGCAGGTCCCATTCCCACACCAAAACTGATTGTTTACGTTTCCAGAGCTCAAGAAAAGTGGTAGCTACAATAAAAAGGAATATTGATCGAAATTAGAATAATTTATGCGATTGATTAATAATTACTCACCCCAAAATGACATAAAAATAGCGAAGAAAACAGTTGAGGGATTGTCAAAAAGATATGTCAGTCGTGAGAATAGACACGATTCAGAAAGTCTTTGATAGCTGCATGCCTTATCACAGAGCGGGCATAGGGTAATGTTGCCGGTGCCAAACTCATTGCAAATCTCTTTACTTGGCGTATTATCCTCCGACTCCAACGTGGCTAATCCATAGATAAAGCACAAAGTGCCAACAACCGCCGGATAGACTAGCATTTCGGTGTAGAAGCCCAACCAACAGAAGTATAGGGCTATCTTATCGCCAAAGTACTTGCGCACCAGACAAAGCGGTTGCTTCTTATACCATTGAGATGGATGTGCCCAGGTCTGATAGAGCACACGGCGGTCGAGTGAAACACCACTCGAGTGAGGTCGATCGTAGCGTCCTTCGTGTAATGGAAAACAGCCCAGATAGGTGCCATCATTGAGCAGTCGCCTTATGCCACTTCGATCACTTTCATCGTAGGGTGTACGTATAAGGACCTGCATCACCATTAAAGAGCGCTGTGCACTGGTGTAGGCTGTGGCACGATCCTTCACTATGAACCTTAATATAAGAAAACACACATTAATAAACAGTTTCATTAGAATTGTATTCTCTTCTGCAAACTCCTTACTGCTCCTCGGGATTGCCATTGGCTGTTGCTGCTTTAAAGGTCGTCTCGCCCTCGAGCAGGCTATGATCAAGTTGAATCTTTTTAGTCATGCGTTGCCAAACATCCTTCCAGTATTGGACATTACGCATGACCACATTCTCTTCATCCTGAAGGATAAATTAAATTAGATAAAGTAATCTTGCATTTTGTTGTACAAACTAACCCAAGATGGCTTTACGGAAATGGTTATAAAGCGTTTGACAGGCAACTTTATATTCATAACTTCAGCTAGTCGCGTTTCCAGACGCCATGGTAGGTGAATTTTTAGAAAAAAGGTTTTTTCATTGAATGACTGTGACTTGTCCTCTAGCTCAAATTCAAGACCCTCCTTCATTAGATTGTCCATAAAGCAGCGCCTTACATCGCGCCGACGTGCCTCCGCCTCCGTCATAACACCCAAATCCTCCTCTTCCCAAGCCAGCACCATATCCACCTTTCGTCGTCCATCGCGCAACATCAATGACTCTGGATCGAGCCCCTCCCGATCCTGTTTGCTTATACGTCGTCGCTCCTCACTGCCTGTTAGGCTATTGGATTTGCTGGTCTTGCGACTGCTGATATAGCTACCATTTATGCTGCTTTCTCCGGTAGATGTCTTTCGCTCAGCAGGAACCAATTGCCTATAAGCGAACTGATCGACCAACACATTCGAGTGCGAGGAATCAATATTTTCATATGATAGGTTGATCTTTTCATCGGCAGTTGACTTGCGTCCACCCAGAGCCGGGCTTAGGTTTAAGCCGAGCGTTCGTCGCATTGCTGTACCCGGAATATCCTCCTCATGGCTGCCCACTATTCTCGGCCCAAAGGCCTGCGTGGGACTCGGTTCCGCTGACTCTGTTTCTAGATGTGTGGGTAGCGGGACTGTGATCGAATTGCTTTTTTGGTAAAATGAACCATTGTTGGCTCGCATTACCGATGAGCTTAACCATTTTTCTGTATAAGCCGCAGAATTGATCTCTGCTTTAGGTTTTTCCATTATTTGATTACTCTCGTCATCTGGAATGAGCTGTGCTGCTTTACTTTCAGCTTCCAGAAAGCGGTATATATTGTTGGCAGTGATGCTGGCATCCATTGGTGGGGCGTGCAGCTCAAAATCATTCAGTGGGCTTTCCTGTTGGAGTAGGCAACTGTTATACTTGACTTGGATTAAAAGTAAGTTCACTTACACCATAACCAACTAATCGACCAGCTACTATACCACTATCCTGGCTGAGTCTTCTTGGACGTAACTTATGTTGATTGTTGCGTATCATGCGCTCACTCTTCGCCGGACTCGATACAACTTCTCGTCGAGCAGCGTTCTTAGAGCTATTTGATTGGGATTTGCGGAGTGTCGGCACGGAGAGGAATCCTGTCAGCGTAATATAAAAATAATATAAAATGAAATACAGCTGAAACTGTTTTTAATTTGTTAAACTCACTTGGAAACTGAAATGCCGTCTCTTCAATAGTATTCTCGCTTTCACGCGCTGCACTTCCAATGAGATCCTCACGAGAATTGGCTTCCGTTATGGGCGCAGTGCTTTCGTCATCAATGCTGTCAATTCGTATTTGAAATATATGTGATTTGCCCCCCGGCAGCTCCCCATGACTGCTCATTTTAATAAACGTGTCTATCAATATGCCCACGGTATTCTAAAATGCGTAATAATACAGTCGTATTAGTATTGATATCAAAGTTATTAATTTGCTTTATTTCAAACTTTATAATTTGACCTGCAATTTGGCGCGCGAGGTCTAAAACACCTGTCACTGTATACACAATTAAATATTTATTTATATTCGTTAGTTCAATAAAAATCAAATCTAACGGAATTTAATGACCTAGCTGATTTGTGGCTATTTATCGAAAAAATAGTAAATATGAAAATCATTTAGTGAATCATTTAGTGACTTAAAAATACATATACAAATTTATTTTCACTTTTTGTAGTTTAGAGAGTCTTTACGTTGAATTTATTAAAAAATTAGTGTTTGCATGAAAAATCTTCCTGATGATTTTCTTGGTACAGGAGTACGATATACATATGTCTAGATGTCTCCTTTAATTCACAAAGCAATGTATATATTTGAATGTATATGAAAGCCGTATTTATACATCTTGAAGTAGATACGAATATAAATGTACATTTATATATATTGTATATATGTATGATCGTTATAGGAATACGCTACACTAAGCTAAGCGGGGGTATCTCCTAATCAGGCCCTCTAGTTTGTTTATAAATACGGTTTGCCACAATTATATTCACATATATTTTTCGTTGATTAAATAAACTATATTCGAATGTACACAATTTCTAAATGTCACTGAATGGCTTGGCCTCACGCATACCAAATAAAAACCAAGACAATTAATGACCTCATATATGTACATATGATAATGCACATTTGATATATATTCACATGGGTCGATATATGTTAAATAAATAAACTTGTTGCTGACCTAAGTAGTTGCTTGTTGTTATTGAATTGAAGTATGTACTTTATATTTTAAGGATATATAATTTATTTAAGTATATTCAACTAACTGCGAGAGAGAGAGAAATATTCTGAAAAAATTTCGGGATAAAGGCTTTTAACTATAAGATTGTCACAGTAACTGGAGTAAAGACTTGAATCGGAATTTCTGAATAATGCTGTCCTCCGCTATACACACCAGTTATATCGATATCATATAAATATTAGACTACCAGCTGACCTTTTCCTAACCTATAATTTCGACGACATTGTTATGCTCAAGGTAGGATTAATATAAATAGTTAAGGATATGTATGTACCTTGATGCGTCCTACGCGTGTTTATAACTTGCTAGATGCGTCAGTATTTGGTTGGGTTGTCAGTTGTGCAAAGTCCCATGCCATTGAAGTAAGTAATCACAGCAATTGAAGGTTTATTGCCTCGGCATTGTCATTTTTCAAGTTCTTTATTAAATATCGATTATTTATTGATTTCAAGCTTTATTTTAATACTTCTTTAAAACACTCATTTATGTTAATATATTGATCTCATGTAAAAACTATCTTTTTTCTGAATTTATTTATATTTTCACCGATTTCGAATTGAATATAATATTATTGATTTAAAATGCTTGTAATCATTATCGTTAGCATTTTATATGCACTCCCGCTCGCGTGTCCATATTATTAGTTATTAACACACTTCGTTCTGCATAATGGACACCACCACGATATTCGACCGATTTATTGAAGCACTCGCACACGAATGACCAAGTATCTGCAACTGCGACAGGACATAGGACTAGAACTAGTGTAACTGTCCTCTGTCCGTTGTGAATTGTGACGGCCACCTTAGACCTCATTCTGCTGACGCAAATGCCACATGTGGTATGCCTGTCGGTATCTATAATCAAAGTATGTACTTTATTTTCATGTGTTGCTCTTTTAGCCTGTCCAAAATCGAGCTTACAACATGAATTGTTATGGTTTAGCTGGGTCGGTTGGCAGCAAATTGGTTGGTTGATTTCAATATGAAATACTACTAAAAATATATATAGTATATACATTTTTCAATGATAAATTTTAAATCAGTTTTCAGTCGAAACAATGAATGACATGATAGATAGCCCTTAGACCTCGTAAGACCCTCTTTTGTCAGTTAAACTTTTCTACTACTTACTATACTATTACTCATTCAGGACGAGCACATTGCATGGATTTTCAAGGATTTAATTAGTCGTGACCTCACTATTAATTGCCTAATACAAAATGCAAGTATAAAAATAGCTTGGTGCTAAATTTGTACATTGTACAACCTATTTTGATTGTCTTCATGTACGTCAATCATTTCGCCAAGTGCGTCGTTTACCACTTAAAGGGCGGGAATGCGTAATATTTAATATATCTGGTCAAGACACCGAGTTATGACGGGCACCGTTTCCGTTTATATTTCCAATTTTGTTTTTATTTTCGGCAACTAAATGGTTTCTATGGACAGAAAAGTATATGTTGTATTTATATTATTAAGTTCGTCATCGTAATCTTTTTTTTTTTCTGTATTTTTAATGTCCATTTTCAGTGACTTGTTGGGTTAAACCCCATATCCTCTGCTACATTTCGATCCTTTGTTTCATTCGTTCTAAGCACATATTTCTTCTAAAAAAGGCGTTGATCCTGTTAATATTTGAAGCAACCATATCCATATCCATATCTTTACTGACATTGTGATTATTAATCAATTTATTAAACCCATCACCAAAAACTTACATTTATTGCAAGTAATTATTATTATATTTAACTTGTAAGTTTGTTTCATTCAACAGAGTTTGGCTTGGCCAATTCATTGGCATTGTTGCTGCACTGCTGAAGGACATCCAACTGACATGTATTTGTAGCCTTGCTGAAGTAAAATCCTTGCTCACACTCGCCCTTGATCCTCTGGCCGTGCACACATACAAAATATCCCCGACAATTGTTAATATCACGCGCAAGTTGACCATGTTGTCCATTACAAACGCCAACCCGTTCCCCGTTTTCCATGAGGCAGGTGCCATCGTTCTGGCGACAGATGCCCAGAAGGCTGTCATAGCTCTCACCATTGCGACAGCGCTGGGAAGTGGGTTCATCCTGGTCACAGCTAATGTAGCGACGACAATCACCTGGCTCGGCGATGGAAATTGCATCGCCAATAGCTTCACAGATATGGGAAAAGTCTGTGGGTGCATCGCTGCATTTCTTTGGCAGCTGAAGCTGTGCTTCAATTAATTCTTGCTCAACAACTGGCAACTGTGACTTTGTTTCCGGCTGTGGATCTTTCTCCTCCTCAGTGGTCGGTTCAAAGGATTGGCATTGCTGCAGTGTTGCATTAAAGAAGTAACCCGAATAGCAACGCTCACGACGCAGTTTGTTAGAAACGCAAATATAAAAGTTATTACAATTGGAATTATCCGGAATTATGTAGCCATGTTTGCCTTCACATGACACTGAATTAATTGGTGGAATTGCAGTCTCATTCTCTGCTCTGATTGCATGGGGACAGGAGCCATCATCCTGAATACAGAGCAGCTGCTCTCCATCAAAGTAGGCGCCAGAACCGCAGCGTTGTGCTAGTGCCACGCCCTTTGAGCATATGTAAAACTTGGTACAGTCCCTGTAATCGGGCACATAGCTGCCATCCTGCAGATTCTCGCAGCTATAAGCCGCAGTACTATTACTTCTAGCATCCAGCTGACCATGCTGGCACTGCTCTGCCTCCAACTCCGGTTCGCATCGTCCTAAAGTGGCATTAAATCGCATTTTGGAGTCACATTCGACAAGAATAGCCAGACCTCGAACGCATACATAGTAGAGATTACAATATAGATTGTGTGGCCGTTGGGTGCCATGTATTAGTCCTGCGCATAAGCTGAGACTCGCTTCAGAGTCGGTCATAATTTCCCGATGGGTGCACTGTCCCTGGTCCAAGCGGCACTGTGCCAGCACGCTGTCAAAGTACTGTCCCTCGGGGCAGTACAGTAGCTGAGTGCCGTTCTGGCTGGTGTTGGAGCAATTGTAGTAGGCGCGGCAATTCTGCAGATGCGGCACCAGAGTCCCCGACGAATTGCTGGGGCACACGGACTGGTTCACTTGGCAGCTGCCATCGTTGGGGCGACAGTAGCCCAAAATCCCATCAAAGAAGCTACCATTGGGGCAACTTTGTAGTAGAGCAGGCTGCTCCTGCAAGCACAGATAGAAGCGTGTACAATCCTCGGAATGCGAAACGCTCTGGCCATCAGGTTGTCCCTTACAGCTGCTTAAACTGCTTGTCTTCAGCAAGGTTTGACACTTCTCCTGTGACTGACACTTGTTCAATTCCCGTATAAAGCTGTGACCACGCAAACAGCTGACCAGATGCCATTCATCGGCTTCGCAGTAATAAAAGAATTGGCTGCAATTGGAATTAGGCAGGGGAATTGCCCGAACCTCGCCCAAACTACAGGAACGTCGCAAACCGCTGCCCTGACAGCTGCCATCCTTTATTACGCAACCCACCATCGGCTCAAATTGTTCCAGATCCGTACAAGTTTTCCTAAACCATTGGCTATTGAAGCACTGTTCGTAGGAGCGACAGCTTCCCGCTAAGGCACGCAATTCACCATTAATGCAGGAGATGGTTGCATTATCGGGATGACACTGATTGGCATCGTTTGGCAGACAGTAGTTGTGTGTTCGATTAAAGTACATACCAAGAGGACACTGCTGTATCCACCAGGTGTTCTCCATGCACATTAAGAAGCTATCGCAACTCTTTGCGTACGGTCGCACGGACAAGTGGTGACACTCACCTGTGCTGTTCTCCGTGCGATTAATCCGGGTACAAAAATCATCGCTCGCTAATGCCGGCATTGGCAAACAGGTGCTCAAGTGCGGCACATAGTAATGGAGCTTGGGACAGCTACGTAGACGCCACTTGCCTGCGGCACAACGAAAATACTGCAGGCAATTGCCCTTCCCATTTCGACTCGGTATGGTTACGGATTCGCTGCGATTATTGCAGGACGGTAATCCAGATACGCGAGCGTAGCTACAGACCATATCGTCGCGGGGTTCCAAACAACGCTGTTGCTCCGGATTGTAGTAACGCTCATCGGAGCATGTACGTCTCTTCCAGTTGCCATCTAGGCATATTTCATATTGCGAACAATTTGCTGGTACTGATCGTTTTGCGTTCCCTTCGCATGCAAACTGCAATATATTTAGGGTAAAATATGGGCACACAAATTAAATATTATATAAATTATATAGTACTATCATTCAATTTCTAAAAATCCCACTTTTACAGCCCCTTCAATTAACTAACTTGAGATCTTGAACTTGAGAAAAATCTGTATCGTATGTCTGGTCAGAAATATTGGATTAAATACCGAAGTAATTTAATTTCCATATTAAAAAAGACAATCCAACTTAATATAAAACCAAAATAAAAGTATATGTGGGTAAATAAGTAAATATATATTTGGATATGTTGTATAAAATTGGAGCAAGCGGAATTTCTCTTAATATCGTAACTCATAAATAACAAGCATAATTATATAAGTAATTTAAGTGAGTAAGAATAAAAGACGTCTATAAACGACTAAATTTATATAAGTATATAGGTCTACGAGGGTTCAAGTCATTGGAGGAAGTCGTATGGTCGCATATGGTATGAGTAGTGTCGCCCTCATCAATATTATGCAAGTTTCTGGAAGAATTTTTTAAGAAATGATATGGATCTTACTTTTTCCTCTGGCACCACAGATCTCTTCTGTATGCTGTGTTCGCTGCTCATGCACATGCCCATGTCGCGATCAAAGATCTTTCCATTGGAACATTGATGGTAGCTGACATATTCATTCATTTCATCGCATGAACAAAATCCTTCTGTCGTATTTTTGGCAGCGAAGGGCTCAAATTGAACGCGTCCCCTGCAATCCCGAGAATCACAGGCAGCTGCAAGCTCGGTGACTTCATCCAGGCACAAGCCCAGGCTGCTATTAAACACATGTCCATGGGTGCAGTGATAATATGTGGGAATCATTTCACAGGAGCAGAATCCCTTCGTTGTATTTTTAGCTGCAAATGTCTCGAACTTTGAACGAGTTCTGCATTGCAACGGATCGCAAACATCAACGACGCATGAGCTCAAACTGTCATCATAGAGATGGTCGTCGGCACAGCTTTGGTAGGTGGCAGTGCCATTGGCCTGACACATGCAGAAACCATTGGGTTTGTCCTTAGCTGCAAAGGATTTCAATAGACCACGGATATCACACTCTTTATCATCACATTCCACTTGTATGTTGGCTGGTATGCTGGCCGCATTTGGCAGGCATAAATAAAATGTCTTATCGAAATCTTTGCCATCGGGACATGCTTCATATGTGGCAACACCTTCATCACACAAGCAGAAGCCAGCCGATGTATTTAAGGCTGGGTATACCGAATCTTGCGGTAGAGTTGTACATTTGCCTAATTCACAGACAGAGCAAGGGGCCTGTTAAAAATGAAATCTCTTTAGATTCAGCACTTTAGTGTCAGCAATGCTATATAACTAACCTCGTTCACCATGCAGATTCCTTCGTCCTTATCATATACCTTATTATTAAGACAATTATCGTAGATTGCCTCACCGTCGAGACAATAGCAGAAACTTGTGTCATCATTCTCATTTGAAGAGGGGAACGTTTCATAATCAGACAAGCACGAACATTTTTCCGAGTTACAGTAGCCGTTGTTGCATCCATCCTGTTATAAATTAAAAAATTACATATAAATAAACAAATATTTTTTAAAAACATTTTCACAAATTTTTACCACCGGGGCAGTGCATATTGCATCTTTAACGTTGAACTCCTTGCCATCTGGACAAGGCATATAAATTGGCATACCGTCCTTACAATAGCAGAATCCTGCAGTGCCATTCAATGATTCATATGGCTGATACGGCGGTAGGGTATCACACTGTTTTGCATCACAAACAACGGGACCCGCTGGCTCCAAGCAGATCAATAGCTGTGTATCGAATTCTGTGTCAGTCGGGCACGAAGTATATACACCACAAGATTCTTTGCAATAACAGAAGCCATCTACGTTGGTATCCGCTGGATAGATTTGATAGTCTGCGTATTCAATACATTTCGTAGAATTACAACCATTGCAAGCGCATGTGGTATCCTCCTGTGAATCGTAATAACAATAATATAATTAAATTTATTAATAAACACTAAGTTATGCAATTACTTCAGGATCCAGGCAAAGTCCCCAAGATGCATCATATATTTTGCCATCTGGACAGTTATTGTAAGATGGCACCTCATCAATGCACACACAGAATCCAGTATTTGTATCCAGGGCTGGGAATGTCTGATCATCCGGCTTGCCAACACAATAGTTGCGACAGCATCTGGGCTACAATTGTGCAACATTGACAATTCCATTAATTTGTATTTTAAAAATAATAATTGATATTTAACTTACATCTGGCTGTGGCGCAACAACGCACAGCATAAGACTGGCTTTGAATGTGTATCCAATGGGGCATGGTACTGGAACTTGTTGTCCAGCGCGGCACAGGCAAAAACTGTTTGGATCGTCGTAGTTATAAGAAGGTGTATATTCCGCTGCATCCACGCAAACATCTGGATCGCAGGGACCAGTCTAAAAATAATATTGTATATTTATATAGTACGCGGCTAAATCTTATTATAATTCTATTAGCTTTAATTTTCTGCATTCTTTTCGATATATACAGAGAATGGCGTCTATGATCGATATCATAGTTATCGATATTGCGTTCTAATTGAATGAAGGAAATTGTAAGGGTATTCTCAATTTTTAATTTTACTTACAAATGTGCATACGCCTAGATCTGCGTCAAAGTAATAGCCCGTTTGGCATGATTTCAAGTAGGCACCATCACTGAGGCAAACACAGAAAGTGCTGTTGTCATTATTTAAAGATGGATATGTCGAGTCCAGCGTAGCTTTTTTGCATAGCGATTGATTGCAATCACACTAAGGGAAATTTGTGAGAGCATTAGATTAGGGAAATTAATCGATTTGTGAATTTTAGCAATCGACTCACACTAGGTTGAGGCAGACAAATATTAAAGGTGCTATCAAAGCCTGTGTTTGCTGGACATGCTCTGATAGTTGCCACATTATCCAGGCACACGTAGAACTTTGAACTGTCTCCGGCAACTGGGAAAGTTGCTCCATTTTCAGCTGTGGCGCACAAAAGTGCATTGCAACTTACTTTGCTGGAACACTTGCCAGTAGAGGAGTCAAAGGCTTGACCCGCTGGGCAATTAACGACCTGAGGAACACCATCGGTGCATTGATAGTACTTCGAACAAATGGGATGTGCCACATTTCCAGTGCCGCAACTGCAGGGATTAATGCATACTCCAGTTACATCAATAACACAGGCATTATCATTGAACCATTCGAGACTTGGGCAGCTTTGAGGTGTGGCCAGTCCATTGTAGCAGGTAAAGTATCCAGTGCAGTCTTCGGGATTGGTTATCTGATAGCCGTTTGGCTTGTTACTGCATATCCAACAGGTGGCATCGGTGTCGGGTACACAGGCTTCATCACAACTGCTGAATATATTGCCTTGGCCGCAGGTGCCCTCGACTAGTTGAGAGTTCTGGCATATCAAATACTTGTCACAATCAGTGGGATGTGCTACGATGCTACCTTCGGCAACGTCACCAGGGCAAGTACAATTATCAACAGCTAACTCCTCAACGCTGCGCTTGTTACGCGAACCTTGCAACATCATTCGATTTTCGGGGCACAAATTGAAGTCATCCCTTCTACAAATGCCAAAGGAGCCATCAAAGTAATAGCCAGCGGCACACGACTCTTTTTCCCAGTGGCCACTTAAGCAAACCAAGTAGCTCCAACAATTATCCGCACTTCTTGCCGCCTCAGTCTCTCTGCACTCAACAATTGCAGCAACAGGCTCAGTCTCGTCCTTTTCAATGAAAGTGTCAAGATTGCACTGTGGACACATGTTATTGTCATCTACAACGCAAGCTTTCACCTCATATTCGAAGTATGATCCGATTGGACAGGTCTTTTCCTGCCATATATCATTCTCGCAGACGTAATACTGATTGCAATTCTCTAAATCTTCGGCCACGTCGCCATTGACGCAGTCTGGAGCGGAGCTTTCTGGGCAGCAATTATTAGTGTCTATCTTGCAAGTCTTGTCGTCCTTATCATAATAATTGCCCTTCAGGCAATCGCCGAGCACCAGTTCACCATTAAAGCATGTGTAATAAAGTCGACAGTTTTCACTGTCAGGAGTTTTCTCTCCATTGAGTGTGCCATCGGCACAGTCGCATCCGGGTGGAGGTGTTTCCGTAGTAGGCTCACAGGTTGTTGTGGTCACTTTGTCAGGACATGTTCCGGGCACACATTCCTTAAATTCTGCATCGTAGTAGGTGCCAGGTGAGCATTGCTCCTGGATTGCAGTCTGATCCGAACACAAATAGAAAATATTGCAGTTATCGTTGTCAGGGAACATTTTACCATCCGGCTGTCCAATACAAAAGTTTTCCCAACACTGTTTGTTACCCTCATCAACGACACAAGCGTCCAGTGTGTCATCAAAATAGCTGCCACTGGGGCAACTTTGCCTTATTGCTTGTTTGTTCTCGCAGATGTAATAATTGGCGCAGGACTCACTACTTGCTATCCAAGCTCCGCTTTGAACATTCAAGCACTTATTTTGCCAGCACTCTGAGTCTGGGTCTGGTACGCAATTACTGAGCGCAGTATCGAAATAGCTGCCCAGGTCACAAAATTGTGGATACGCCAGCTGCTCATTGCAGATATAGTATGTGCCGCAATAACCAATATCAGGCACGTATGCTCCATTTACTTCGTTAGCACATACATTATTAGCCTGTAGAATGATGGAATTAAATTAAATACTTAATTATAACGATATTCAGGTAAGTATTATTGTGTCAAATATAATAAAGAAAACTGATCCTAATAAATATTTTTATATTTCATATAGGAACAGCTGTGCAACATTCAAGCAAGGATATAAAAACCTCAATATACTCAGGCTCAGTGACTTACCTCAGCGAGTGGAGCAGCTAGACTCAATTTACATAGACCACGTCCGGCTGTTGCGCATTTACCATTTCTAGGATTATATTCCTTGCCAGCTGCACAGTTCAGGGAGCGCACGGTATTCTTTGAGCAACGATAATAGCTGGAACAATTTGAAGGATTCGGCCAATGTGGAGATAAACCACGTAGCTTGCGATAAACGCATTCAGGATCGGCAGCTCCGGCAAAGGATGCCACTGCGGTAAGTGTTACCACAGCAAGCAGAGTAACTGTAAATATTTTATAATTTGAATGATATTATTGACTATTGTCAGAGTCAATTTTTTGTTCCTGGGGCTGACCTTTCATTTCTGGGCACTATTATTCCACTGCTATTGCTATAGTTGAACTCCGCATAGTTACCAAATTTTCAAAGCCTTTATATACATATAAAACGATCTCAAGTAACATTGATATTTTGCTTATCAGCATCTGTATCGATCAATCAATGCGTACTTATCAGTGTTTTTTTTTTTTCATGTAGAACATGCGCCAATCAAGTCATTTTAATTGAGTTCTACGCTTTTGCATGAATTCCGGGAAGACAAAAATCTAGTAGAATATCTTGAACCACTCCCCTTATTTCGAATTTGCACTAAATATGAATGACTTTGGATACTATTGAATGTTAAGATCAATTATGATAAGTTCAGAGTCACGAAAACATTTTCCAACCAAATTTGAACCCAATAACAATTTAATATTCGCTTTTTTACAAACATTTTCATATACCTTAAGAGATTGTGGTATATACACTTCAAAATACGCTGCGACAACGAATTTATTAACAAAACTTTTTTTAAATATTTACGCAGAATGAAAAGAGTTAGTTTTTAGTTAGTTTTATACTCGTATATTTTTCGTATATATTCGTATTTTCCAATGACTTTATGCGCAAGTTTTATCGCAAGCTAGAATCTTTGAGTTCCAGTAGAGATTACTTGGACAAGTTTTTATATAACCATTTGAACCATCACCATTACATTGAATAAACTGATGACAGTCATAAGGATGTGGTAGATACTCTACACCAGGATGGTTTATGCACATTGTATTTGCGTCTACGTAACCTTCTGTTGTTGTTGGTGACACGGTAGTTGCAGTTGGTGCTGTTGGTGTTCCATGTGTTGAAGTATTCGGTTCTTCGGTGGGTATCCCATTTGTCGTAGATTGTGGCAACTCTGTTGGAGTATTCGGTTCTTCGGTGGTTATTCCAATTGTTGAAGATTGTGGCAACTCTGTTGGTGATCCATGTGTTGGAGTATTCGGTTCTTCGGTGGTAAACCCATTTGTTGAAGATTGCGGCAACTCTGTTGATGTTCCATATGTTGAAGTATTTGGTGCTTCGCTTGCTCTTCCATTTGTTGAACTCTCTGGTGACTCTGTTAATGGATCAACTGTTGAAGAGTTTGGTTCTTCAGTCGCCGGCAACTCAGTTGACGATTCCTCTGAGGAAGTGCTCTGCTCTTCGGTGGGTATGAGATTGGTTGTAGAGTCAGTTGGTAATGCATCTGCTGAACTAGTCGTAGTCTGGGTAGTTTCGATGTCAACTGACGTTGCTGTTGATTGCGTGGACACTGGTGGTATTGTAGGTGTCGTTGTTGTCGTTGTCGTTGTGGTTGGATTAGGCCTAACACATCGTCTTGCATTTAAATTTGTTACCAAAAGCAGTAACTGCAAGTATATGAATATCCAGGAGACCACTAAAATGTATATAGATTGTGAAAATGTACAGCTTCAGGATCCTATTTCTTAATAAAACTTACACTTCATTTTGTTCTCCAATAAACCATTTGTCATTACTAAGGCAATTGCAAGCTATTCTGTTTATATTTATATCAATTGGAAATGCATCTTTTGAAGTGTTATCTATATTTAATTTGTATATAACATGTAACTGATGTGTTTATCTTATCTATAGATAGACATAATTTGCATAAACTTACATTTTTAATCATATTATGACGTACATAATGTGCTTACACATTAAAAAATCTGTGAAAGGCAGGAAAAAAGCTGAAAATGTGAACCCAATGACCAGTAAAGATATTTAATTAATAGATTTCGTAATGTTAATGGCAATAATTAAATATTTATATAAGGCCAGGCCATTTAAAACAGATTCTGAATTAATTATCTTTTTAAAGCTGCCTGAACGTATGCTATATTATTTATAAACATTTCAATTAGTAGCAGAAATATTTTTAAATTGGGAGTAGATTTTTATCATTACATGAGTACGCACATTCAAGGGGGTGTGTCTGATCCCAATATATTCGTTATCAGCATATATATTTAAGCCCATCTAGTCGTTTAATATATTTATATATATTAATATTTGGGGTCGGAATCTTTAACTGATTTAATAAAGTCCTGTAGTCATTAATGGAACTATCTCTAAAATTTCAATAACATATTCTAACAATTTTATTTTCCTGAGAATCCTTTCTACAGAGTAAATAATTTTCTGAGCACACCAAAAATATTTCCTCTTTCTTGTTTAAATTGACTTCATAAGTATGTAGTATTATAAAAAAATTTCAGCTCTGTTAAAGTGAATCATCCTTAATTGAATATGTAGACAATTTTTATTTTTTTATTTGAGTCAAATTTTAAAATAAGGCAATTATCAGTCAAAACAAGAGAAATCATCTGTATGTGGGTATTCACCGTATATACTCGTACATTCGTATATTGATTGATAAAAAAGCAATTTGTGTAATTAAAATACAATTTCTCTCATTGTATTGTGCTGAAAAGACTTATAAAAGACTTAGAGTGTAAAGTCTGCAAAGTCAGTTGAAATATTTTGTGAAACAAATCAGTATGAAGCCGTACAGTAAGTGAATCTTTAAGCAATCAATTTTTGAATACCTCACATAATATATTTAATTTCAAGCTGTGTTACTTGTGGTAATCCTGGCCATTTTTGGCAGTCAAGCTCAAAATTTAAAAGAGGTATGTAAAAGCTTAGAATTTTTATTAAAGAAAATGTTTATATATATTATTTTATTTGCCTTTTAGCAATGCAAGGGTATTCAGTTCGATGTGCTACCTTATCCAGATAACAACGACAAGTTTATTGTCTGCGCTTATGAAGTGCCAGAGGTGCGCAACTGTGCCACCAATACTTGTTTTGATGCCACCGCAAAGAACTGTTCTGCTGCTGCTTGCACCGTGACAGCACCCAGCGATAAGGCGGTTGCTGCACAGTACTGCAGATCCGCGGACCCAATGGAGAAGATACCGTCTGTTGATTGCTCCCATTTCTGGATTTGTTTGAGTGATCTAGATCCCGTATATGCAACTTGCCCAAAAGGAAGCCACTTCTCACGCTCTGAGCAGGAATGCATGTCGCCAGCGTTAGCCAAGTGTATGACTCATGAGAAACTGTGCTCCAACAACGATACTGTCAAAACCTTTGAAGCCGAAATGTGTAATGAATACTATGCTTGTGCCAATAAGAATCTGGTGAAACTCACTTGTCCGTATGGCCAGGCCTACAGTACGACAAGCGGCTCCTGTGTGATGGATGCAGGACACAGCTGTGTCAGCTACTCCAAGCCGGACTGCCAAGATCCCGCCAATTTCAATGCTTACTTTGCACATAGCGACTGTTCCAAATTCTATGTCTGCATACAGAGCGAAGTCTATGAAGGCAAGTGCGCAAATGGCTTTGGATTTGATAGTCACAGCTCCACCTGCAAGGCCGGAGTGTGCTAGATTTGCAAGGCGGTACAAAAATTAATCAAAGGACAAATCAATAAATTAAAATATAAACAAACTCATAGAAGTTTCTATATTTTAGATAAAGTTTTGCCTGGCTTTAGTAATCTGTTTGCAGCATTAATGTATATAAAAGGGTTTTAGTATCCTTAGTACCTAAATGATTTTAGGAATTTTCGAACTGGGTAGAGGGTGTCTCACTGTGCAGCACACTTTATTTGAACTTTGTTAACTGTTTGAATCTTAAGTCTAAGATCTGAACATAAAATTCAAATTGTATTGACTTTATATAGCTTTTTCATTTAATTAACCTTGATACTCACATTTTACATATAAAAATATTCATTTTAAATTTAAATTTTATTTAATTTTGTTGTTTTGAAAATAAATTGTAAACAAAAGTTTTTTTAAACACATATTTTGTCGCAGGTCAGCAATTTAGAATTCCAATAAAGATATTGTGGACAGATCTTTACGAAAGGAATGTAATCGCACTGGATAAAGCGAGTGCAGTCCCCGGGATATGGTATGAATACACCATGCTGGGCAGAACATAGTGCGGATAGATCCGAGTTGTGGGACGTAGAGGGTAGCGTTGGGCTGAGTGGTTGGTCTGCTGAACAGTTGGCAATCCTTATATTTTCACATCGCTGAAGTTGAGCACTCCAGTATAAGTTGGTTGGACAGTTGAGGATTCGTGTCTCGTAGTAACGATTACAGTCACCAGGGTAGGGCAAATGCGATGTGTAACTTGTCTGATCGCCTATTGGGGATTGTGCTATGGAAATCCTTGTCAGGATTGATAACACAACAATGATCCCAATTCGAATTATCACTGTCAACAGCAATACTAAAGAAAATTGTTATAGAAATATTTCAATTTACTCACTTGTGGCCCAAGTTGATAAATGCAACCAATGTCAACCTGTAAATAGGTTTTATATATTAACAGTGAAAGCGATTCAATATATGTTATCAGTTAACCCTTCTTAAGTAGAAAGTTTTTCTAGAAACTCGTAATTTAATCGATATCAAGTGCACTTTACCCAAGAGTGAACATATTTCTTCCAAATGTAAACAAATTTACGAGTTAATTTAATTTATAAATATATAATATCAAAACGTATGTTTAAATTGCACTTGATAATGCGATTTATGTGTGCTTAAATATTTACATATATTTCTTATATGTTTTTAAATGTAAACCCCCCGGTTGGACCTTGGATATTTTTAATTCTGATAAGTCGTGATATAAAAAGCCGTTGCAAATATGAAATGCATTGAGTACATTCTCTATGCTCTGTTGATAATATCAAAGTGAGTGATCATAAGCGGAGAAATAAAAAAGATATAAACAGTTTGTTTTTTTTTCCCAGGATGAAGTTTTCATTATTGATTTGTTTTTTGATAAACGCCTTAGTATCTACTAGCTATGGCGACCCTAATAATGGATTGGTAAGTCGAAAATATTAAGAATTAAGCGAATGTTAGGAAAAATTAAATTAATTAAATGAAATTTATTTTTCAGCTCCCGCAGCTCGCCCAAGGAGAAGCACCTATTCCGCTGAGTCAGTGTCCAGTCTACGATGATCCCAATCACATAGTGATGTTATCCTATCCTAACGACTGCCGCAAGTACTACACCTGTCTAAACGGCTTGGCATACACACGTCAATGTCCTGATAATTTATACTGGAGTCCGCTTACTTACCGTTGTGACTACAGACAGTATTCGAACTGCGAAAATAATGATTATCCAGATTCAAACCAATATCCTGTTCAGTACAGCGCATATCCAGGAGATTGTAGCCGATATTACGAGAAACGTATTCTGCGTTGCCCTGATAACTATCATTGGAACGTACGCCTTCAGCGCTGCGATCTACCCCAATTTGCAGGCTGTGAATCATTCCCAACTTCCTTGTATCCTTATAATCCCAATGGCCCAATTGTGCCAACTGCGGGCACTCCCCCCAATTTAGTGCAGACAACACCGCAAACCGGTTATGAATTGCCTATAGATCCGGAATATAGATGCAAAATTGCACCTGGAAACAAGTATCTGCCATATCCTGGAGATTGTCACAAGTTTATTTATTGCGGCATAGTAGCAGAAGTGCTCACTTGTCCTCCTGAACTTTTTTGGAATCCCAATACCCAGTCTTGTGGCACCTCAAATATGGGCTGCCAATTCAGTCAATAAAAAAGGCGTTAGATCCTTTATAATTGAAATATTTAATTGATTGCAATAAAAATACTACAGATTTTACTGGTTATCAATAGTCTGTTATTGTTTTCATAGTTGTCGTACAGTTTGCTACCCAAGGGGCCATGCAGCGTTCCAATTGAGCACTAAACTCCTGTCCCTCGACACAATTGTATACCACAGGCGTGGGATTTACACATTTTATGAACTTGGTACAGTCATTGGGATAGGGCACTAGTTTCCCTTCCTCAACGTCCTCACATGGATTATATACAGGTGTTGTTGCCGTAGGTATGATTGTAGTTTTCGTAGTATTTATGCCGCTGTCCGATGTGGTTGACGAATATTCTTCACGGCAGCCGTCGGCTGACGCATTGGCACTACATTGTCCGATCAACGGATCGTAGTATTCTCCATCATTACATACACCCATCATGTAAACATCATCATTAATGCATCGAATGAACCATTGACAGTTTTCTGTGTATGGAAATGTGTTGCCATTATTGTTTGTGCAGATGTTGGGTTCCTGTGGCGGAGTTGTATGTCCAGGAGGCAAAGCTGTTGTCCCCATTGAGTCACAGTCACTTTGCTCCCAATCCACGCACTCCTGAAGAGCCTCGCTGAAGTAGTTACCGGAAGTGCAATAAAATGCTATGGGAATTGGCTCTACACATACGATATATTTACTACAATTGTCAGGGTAGGCCACATACTCCCCATTGATCAAGCCAGCACAAATCTCTATGTTGTTTGGCTGATCTGTTGTTGTTGTAGATTGAGTTGTAGATTGAGTTGTAGATTGAGGTAAAGATGGAGTTGTTGTTATTTCTGTGGTACTAGTCAGAGAATTTTCCTGACATGCTGTGGGCGAAACATTTGGTCCACAATTGCCAGTTACAGGATCATAAAATCCATTAAATATACAGTTGACTATGGCAGATTCCCCATTACCCAGGCATATAATGTACTGCTTGCAGTTCGATGTTAGTGGATAAGAGATGCCTTCCTCTTGATCCGCACAGAGTTCGTCTGCACTTGGAGTTGATGGTGTAGTGGTTGTACTTTCAGATTCAAGACAAGCTGTAGGCGCAACATCGGGTCCACATAAACCAGTTTTCGGGTCATACCAAGCATTTACAGGACATTTAGCTATAACTGATTCATCATTTCCCAAACATAGAATATACTGTTGGCAGTTGGAATAAAACGGAAAGGAAACGCCTTCGATTTGTTCGACGCATGGATCCGAGAATTGAGTATTTTGTTCGCCGTAGCACAAAATCCTTTCCGGATCTGTTGTATCGCAAATTTGTAGATCTCTATTATAGACTTTGTCAGTTGGACAGTATTTAAACTCTGTTCGTGAATCGTGGCATGATATATAGGCACTACAATCAAATGGATATTCGTAATAGCCTGCCGATAAATATTCACAGTAGGTGTGACCAAGAATCTGATGATTTTCATTGCTGAATTCCTTATCCACGCTGTTGACCCTTAAACTCATAGCTAAATTGATTCGAACAGCAATTAATAATAACGATCTAATTATTATAGAACATTTCCATGTGTATGCTGAAAAATAAAATAGAGAAACACAAACTATTAATTGAATTATAATTTTTAAAATTAAACATATAGATATTTAAATCAATATAAATTGGTTAAATGCATAACTAAAATTATTTTATAAAGTCCACCAAGTCATTTAAACCTAAGTTAACTTTTATTATAGTTGTAAATCCGGTTCAACACAAAATATAAATAATTTGGTTTAATTTGCCTTTTTTAGGCATTTGCATATTTTATTTTTATAAATATAATAATAAGTTTGTCAATTTTGTTTGTTTTCCAATAATATTTTGTCATCGTCTAGTAAAAATATTCCATAATTAGGATTGAACACATCCTGTATTTTCCGGGAGATCGCAAATGCCTTTCTGGCCATTGAAGTATCTATCACCGCAGCTAACCTTTATAGCTTGTTGGTGGCGACAGATGTAGTAATCATTACATCTTTTCGGGGAAGCCATAAGGAAACCGTCAGGTTTTCCTATACACACTATTTGGATTTGCACCTCGGTGGTTGTGGATCCTTTCGACAATTGTAGCGCTTCAAAGAGTGGTCGAGAATTAGGGCGGCGACGATTTGGTTGACGATGCTTCAATGCGCCGGCTGCTGGCCCACAAATTGTTGTCGTTAAAGCACAAGGGGTTGTTGCTGTGCTGCATGTAGTAGTTGTTGCTGTGCTGCATGTAGTAGTTGTTGCAGTACTGCATGTTGTCGTGGTAGCTGTACTACATGTTGTCGTGGTAACTGTACTACATGTTGTTGTGGTTGTCGATGCTTTAGTAGTTGTTGTACTACATGTTGTTGTCGTTGAAGTTGTTGGCTTTGTAGTGGTTGTTGTACTACATGTTGTTGTCGTTGAAGTTGTTGGCTTTGTAGTGGTTGTTGTACTACATGTTGTTGTCGTTGAAGTTGTTGGCTTTGTAGTGGTTGTTGTACTACATGTTGTTGTCGTTGAAGTTGTTGGCTTTGTAGTGGTTGTTGTACTACATGTTGTTGTCGTTGAAGTTGTTGGCTTTGTAGTGGTTGTTGTACTACATGTTGTTGTCGTTGAAGTTGTTGGCTTTGTAGTGGTTGTTGTACTACATGTTGTTGTCGTTGAAGTTGTTGGCTTTGTAGTGGTTGTTGTACTACATGTTGTTGTCGTTGTAGTTGCTTCCTTTGTGGTGGTTGTTGTACTACATGTTGTTGTCGTTGTAGTTGCTTCCTTTGTGGTGGTTGTTGTACTACATGTTGTTGTCGTTGAAGTTGTTGGCTTTGTAGTGGTTGTTGTACTACATGTTGTTGTCGTTGAAGTTGTTGGCTTTGTAGTGGTTGTTGTACTACATGTTGTTGTCGTTGAAGTTGTTGGCTTTGTGGTGGTTGTTGTACTACATGTTGTTGTCGTTGTAGTTGCTTCTTTTGTGGTGGTTGTTGTACTACATGTTGTTGTCGTTGAAGTTGTTGGCTTTGTGGTGGTTGTTGTACTACATGTTGTTGTCGTTGTAGTTGCTTCCTTTGTGGTGGTTGTTGTACTACATGTTGTTGTCGTTGTAGTTGCCTCCTTTGTGGTGGTTGTTGTACTACAAGTTGTTGTCGTTGTAGTTGCTTCCTTTGTGGTGGTTGTTGTACTACATGTTGTTGTCGTTGAAGTTGTTGGCTTTGTGGTGGTTGTTGTACTACATGTTGTTGTCGTTGTAGTTGCTTCCTTCGTGGTGGTTGTTGTACTACATGTTGTTGTCGTTGTAGTTGCTTCCTTCGTGGTGGTTGTTGTACTACATGTTGTTGTCGTTGAAGTTGTGGGCTTTGTAGTGGTTGTTGTACTACATGTTGTTGTCGTTGTAGTTGCTTCCTTCGTGGTGGTTGTTGTACTACATGTTGTTGTCGTTGAAGTTGTTGGCTTTGTAGTGGTTGTTGTACTACATGTTGTTGTCGTTGTAGGTGCTGTCGTTGTGGTTGTTGTAGATGCTATCGTTGTAGTCGTAGTGGTTGTTGTGGCTGTACTACATGTTGTGGTTGTTGTAGGTGCTGTCGTTGTAGTCGTAGTGGTTGTTGTGGTGGTTGTTGTTGCTGTACTACAGGTTGTGGTTGTTGTAGGTGCTGTCGTTGTAGTCGTAGTGGTTGTTGTGGTGGTTGTTGTTGCTGTACTACATGTTGTGGTTGTTGTAGGTGCTGTCGTTGTAGTCGTAGTGGTTGTTGTCGTGGTTGTGGTTGCTGTACTACACGTTGTGGTTGTTGTAGGTGCTGTCGTTGTAGTCGTAGTGGTTGTTGTCGTGGTTGTTGTTGCTGTACTACAGGTTGTGGTTGTTGTAGGTGCTGTCGTGGTGGTTGTCGTCGTCGTTGTTGTAGTTGTGGTTGTTGTAGGTGCTGTCGTTGTAGTCGTAGTGGTTGTTGTCGTGGTTGTGGTTGCTGTACTACACGTTGTGGTTGTTGTAGGTGCTGTCGTTGTAGTCGTAGTGGTTGTTGTCGTGGTTGTTGTTGCTGTACTACAGGTTGTGGTTGTTGTAGGTGCTGTCGTGGTGGTTGTCGTCGTCGTTGTTGTAGTTGTGGTTGTTGTAGGTGCTGTCGTGGTAGTCGTAGTGGTTGCTGTAGTTGTCGTCGTTGTTGTGGGTGCTGTAGTCGTTGTAGTTGTCGTACTACATGTTGTAGTAGTTGTTGTGCTGGAAGGAGTTGTAGTTGTTGTTGTCGTATCATCATCAGAGCATGGTGGTCGGGTTGTAATACATGATGGAGTGGTTGTGGTTTGAACATTTCCGGAGCAGGGCGGACGGGTAGTTATACATGGCGTCGTTGTTGCCTGACAGGGACTATCCGCATCTCTAGCTAACACCTCAACCGTTTCAACGCAGCCTGGATTGTAAGAAACACAGCTACTTGACTGATAGTCATAGAACATAGGGCATGTGTATTCTGTCGCTATTCCATTTTGACACTCGAAGTATTTCGAACAGCTACCCGGTATAAGCTCCCGAACACCATTGGGTTTGCCATGACAAAATAATTTCTCATATTGTCGTTTTTCCAAGGTTGCACCAAGGATACCAGTTGCTGATACTGCTATTAGCAGTAAAGTTAAAGCTGTAATTGCAGAAGTATTAGATCATTTATTCCGGCGATTTGTGTTCTGGTCCTTTACCATATAAGTTCCGCATAGCAATTGTTTCTTGCCGAAGTTTAAAATATGTATTTTAAAGCTATCCAGAGGCTAGGCAGTACTGAGAGAATTGTGTGGTACCTGAACTACTTATATACTTTGAAACAAAAATAAATATGCTAAAAATAAAATTTATTTTTTAACTGTCTCATTAGCAAAGTAGCTTACAGCCTCCATCTTTATCAAACTGATATTGAGATGGTTATCACACTTTCTTTTCTTCAATCAATAAAAGTTCGCATGTTCTGTGTATTTCCATACTCTGTTATTTGATGATTGTATATAAATATCATTTACCATATGAAATAATAACATTATAACACTTTAAAGCTAAGTCTTAAATTAGTTCAAGATTTTAAATTCGTTAATTCTAATTTATTGGTTTTTTGATTCATTATTAAAATTTTAATAAATTATCAATTTACTTGTACATCAATTTAATATAAACACATTCTGAAGGCAATTTCGAGGGTATAGTTTGGCTGCATGCTTTGATTAGAGCGATGTCTTTTTTTAGCATTTCATTATATTTATGATATACACAAGCGTCTAGTCTTTCGGAAATGCTTCATGTCTTTTATCATAACATTCACAAATTGAATGTATAAATGCATTGTCCGATTAGATAATTGTGGCTCTAATTAGGGACATTTGGCTACATCTGCGCGGAATGTGCAACAAAGGAAACGTGTGCGAACAAAAATATTAAAATTATATTAGTTTAATATTTATTTAATTTTTTTAGCTAGAAAGCAAATTACAGATTTTAATTTTCAAGTAAACATCGTATTAATTTATTAATGGAGAAGTATTTGCCAAAATATTTATTTATAAATTAATGTATATTTACAATTTCAGCACCATAAACTCAGTTGTTCATTTTTGGAACAAATAACTTAAATACAATTTATGTATTTTTTACCTTTCATTATGGGTGTTTTTAAATTGATATTTTTCACAGTAACTTAATGTAAATATAACCGTAGAAATATTTTTCAGAACTCGGATTTTAAAAGTTTGCTTCCTTATGCTTCTTTAATGTATATTGGATCACACTCTGAAATAAACTAAGTGTAGTAAAGAAAAAACCATTGATTTCGCTCAATCGTATCAAAATTGAAGCCACTTAATTATTTGTCTTGATAAAAATACAATTAGCACATGTCGATAAGAGTTTGCTGGAATTTTCATTCAAGACGTATTATTAATAAAAGATTACATTTTAATCAGAGAGATGAACTAATTGAAGCATTTGTTTGTTTTTTTTCTCTGTATTTAAACAAATGCAAAGTATGATGATTTAATTTAATTTCCATGTCAACTCTTGTAGTAGTAGCCTCAAAATATTATTTTCACTGATCTGTTCTGTATTTATATAATAGGCAAATTGAAGAAGCAAAGTAATTATAATTCAAAAATAAAAAAGGAATTTGCATACCTTGGGGCTGATATAATTTGCCCGCAGTAGAAGAAATATGTTACATATTCTTGGGAGTATCTTAAATTATTTCCTTGTGCAAAATTGTGAAATATAACTTTGAGCTGAAGAGCAAATTGTCTGGCATAAAACATAGATAAGATCTGCGAGCATCAATGAAACACTGTCTCTTAGAATCATGGCTTTTAAGTTCAGGTATACTTGACTTTGAGTCAACGTTTTCCGTCAATGAATTTGCCATATGAAATTTTTATTTTCTTTTATTAGTATGAAGGTAGATCTTGATACGGGATGTTACATTTGTTTCACATGAAAATAAGTTTTTATCAGTAGTTCACTGTAAAAATGATAAGTCTGAGGCACTTGAGTACCTGTCGCGGGCGTGTTGCCGTTGATAATATCAAACTCTGTACATTTTACATATTGGCAATTCATGCAAATTTTTCCGAACAATTCAGTCTATAAAATCAAAGTGGCAATACAACAGAGATACAGTTTATACGAGAATATGACCGTGACAAGAGACATGAAGTTTCTTGTGGTATCCTGGATAATTCTGATCCTAAGTGAAACATCTGTTGCCCAGCTAAAGGTAAATAAATAAATTAAACTGACTTTTTGGACCTACTAACAACATTTCTTTTTTTTAGGAGGGCTACAAGTTCAAAACATCTATCTGTGATGGAAAGAATGGCATCTTGTTGCCCATCTTTGGGACCTGTCGAGGCTACTACATCTGTAATAACGGCAAGGCAGTAGTTGGATCATGTGATGAGAAAAGTCGATTCAATCCAAATACTCTACACTGCGATGATGCAGATAGGGTAAAGTGTTCTTACGATATTTCTGATGACGATGAAGATGACGACATGGATAATTATGAAAGTGATCAGTCGGAATTTGACAGTGACGAGATCCAAGAACCTACAACTCGTCGACCGGTTACAACAGTAAAACCTACCAAAAAACAGAAACCGTTTATACCACTGAAGCCGGATAATGATGTGAAAGCTAATAATTTATGTTTTGGCAAAAAAAATGGAGTTGTCTTAGCCAAATCGGACTCTTGCACCGAATACTATGTGTGTAAAGCAAAAGTGGCTCAATTACGTCACTGTCCAGGAAAGCAACACTTCAGCTCATCTCGCCACATCTGCATGAAGGCAGCAGATGCCAAATGTTCCATAAGTCCGAATTTGTTACAACCCGAAGAGCCAATATCAAGACCGGCCGTAACTGCTGGGATGTGCTACGAGGAAAAGGAAGATGCTCTTGTTCCCCATCGCGAGGATTGCGGAAAATTTATGCTATGTAGTAACATGATGTTTCTGGTAATGGATTGTCCCTTGGGATTGCATTTTAATGCCATCGCAAAGCGCTGTGACTATCCAAAATTAGCACAGTGTGATTTGCAAACAAAACAATCTAAGAAAAATAAGAAAAAGAGTTTGAGAAAGAATAAGCCAAAGGAGAGACAAATTTGAACTTTGGACTTCTTTTGACCCACTCTTGTCAATCGCGTTAAATACGAGTAAATATATATATATATATAATAATAGGCACACATCATTTGTTTGCTTTTACTTTATACTAAAGTTATTAGATCAATACATATATAACTTTTCCTTAATAAAAACTTAATTTTAAGACGATCATTCCTATGAGTGATAAGATCTAATCAAGTGGAATAATAAAAATGTTCGACTTGGCTGTTGATGCTGATTAAAAATATATTAATGAGGCCGAAAACATCTCAGTTAAATATCGGAATATTATAATATTACCCCTGCAAGGGAATTAATTTTTTTAAATATCGGAACATTATAATATTACCCCTGCAAAGGAATTAAATTTTTTGCAATATTATTTTAAGAAAATAGCATTTTTCTAAACACTCCAAAGTAGTGGAGAATATTATACATATAAATATTTGTATGTATATTCATGGTTAGCACAGTGCGTGAGAAAAGAAACTATGTTCAATAACATGTATGTATATCAATGCAAATTTAGATAGGTTTATTAAATCATTTATGTTTTAGCATTTAACATTTGAAGCCCAATCGCAAACATTTAGATCCTCATTAAATACAAGACCACTTGTGCAACTAAATTTAACTTCACATTCGCACTGGCACATAACGTAGTTTGCACTACATGTATTCTTGGGATCGGCGTACATGGCACCGTCGGGTTGTCCAACGCATACGCCCTTGGCTTCACAATAGGTGCCCGAGGGGCCGGCAGTGGGTCCGCTTGGTGGGGCACTACCATCGTTGCACTTAACATTTTCAGGATAGTCGCATTCCTTGGTAACGTTGTTGAACTGTAGATTATTGGGACACGTCAGCACAAACTTGTTGCCATAAAGGCAGTGCATGAACGCAGAGCAGTTCTTCTCAATGGGGCCCAAGTAATCATTTGGAAGATTACAGCACTCGGCCTCGCAAGCTTTAGGGATGCAATTTCCATCCGTATCAAAGACACAGGCGCTTGTGTTCCGATCAAAATACGTTTGCTGGGGACAATTTCTGTTAACAAATGCATTGCCCACGCATTGGAGATATCCAGCACAA
The DNA here is from genome assembly GCA_035043045.1 of Hirtodrosophila alboralis. Classification (NCBI taxonomy): domain Eukaryota; kingdom Metazoa; phylum Arthropoda; class Insecta; order Diptera; family Drosophilidae; genus Hirtodrosophila; species Hirtodrosophila alboralis. The sequence continues at coordinate 195,676 of JAWNNH010000770.1, read as the reverse complement.
TTTTCCGGATCATACACAATTTCTCCCTCCTTGCATACTGGAACTGGTGTTGGAGTTGGAGTTCCGGGTGTAGGAGTGTTGGGAGTTGGAGTTGGAGTTGGAGTGTTGGGAGTTGGAGTTGGAGTGTTGGGAGTTGGAGTGTTGGGTGTTGGAGTATTGGGTGTTGGAGTATTGGGTGTTGGAGTGTTGGGAGTTGGAGTGTTGGGTGTTGGAGTATTGGGTGTTGGAGTATTGGGTGTTGGAGTATTAGGTGTTGGAGTTGGAGTATTGGGTGTTGGAGTATTAGGTGATGGTATTGGAGTATTGGGTGTTGGAGTTGGAGTATTAGGTGTTGGAGTATTGGGTGTTGGAGTGTTAGGTGTTGGAGTTGGAGTATTGGGTGTTGGAGTATTGGGTGTTGGAGTATTAGGTGTTGGAGTATTGGGTGTTGGAGTTGGAGTTTTGGGTGTTGGCGTTGGAGTATCTGGACATGGAGTTGGGGTGGGAGTATTGGGTGTTGGTGTAGGAGTTTTGGGTGTTGGTGTTGGCGTTGGCGTTTTTGGTGTTGGAGTTGTGGGTGATGGAGTAGGAGTTGGAATTGTGGGTGTTGGAATTGTGGGTATTGGTGTGGGTGTTGGAGTTGGAGTTTTGGGTGTTGGCGTTGGGGTATCGGGACATGGAGTTGGGCTAGGAGTATTGGGTGTTGGTGTAGGAGTTTTGGGTGTTGGTGTTGGCGTTGGCGTTTTTGGTGTTGGAGTTGTGGGTGTTGGTGTGGGCGTTGGTGTGGGCGTTGGTGTGGGTGTTGGTGTGGGTGTGGGTGTTGGTGTGGGTGTTGGAGTGGGTGTTGGTGTGGGTGTGGGTGTGGGTGTTGGTGTGGGTGTTGGAGTGGCAGAACATTGTCCATTGTCTCTTTCACAGCTCCCAATCAACGAGTTGAAGTAGAATCCACTAGTACATGAAGCCGATACATACTGGCCATTTGTACACACCTGATATTTGGTGCAGTCCTTGGGATCTGCCTTTTTATTTCCTTCAGTGCAATCAGTGCCAGGACAAGGGCAGTTACCATTGTTGACTTCACATTTTTCGCTCAACGAGTTCCAGTACTTTCCACTTCCACATGACTTATGAATAAAGTCACCCGTACAACAAACGTAATACATTGTGCAATTTTGTAAATCTGGCTTGAATTCACCACTTGTACAGCCATCTGCAGTCACTGATCCAATGAACAGTGAGAATGCAAAAATTAGGAGATACGCTGGAAATAGACAAGTCAAATTAGGAATGTAAGGAAATCCACTTTCTGGTGTTAATTCTGGAGTAATTACCAAAGTTTACTTTATGGTTAGGATCCATTTTTGCACTCCACAAGCTTAACGACTATTTCCTTGGAAGAGGCTTCGTCAACTGACTTTTTCTGTGCTCTGTATCAGCTTTTATATTTTTGGGCAATTAAAATAATTAACAGTTTCTTCTCAGAGTCGGATGCAAGCGTCAATGATAAACACGTGTCATTATTGATCATATCAGGCATATGCAGTAGTTGAACATGCCAATGTTTTTTTTTTTATCTATTTATATATAAATAGAAATGTTTAAATGTGAAAGAAAAAAGAAATTGGCATTTCTAAAGTTAAATTCAAATATATACATATATTACCTTGAATAGGTCTGTATGTATGTACATATGTACATATACATACATTAGATATCGTTTATCAATGCATTCAATCTGTCAAATTTTATCTCAATTAAAAGCAGTTTTATAATAATAGAAGATTTAGCTTCCTGACTCCCAATTAAAATCAATTTTATAATTATAAAAGATTTAGCTTCCTGACTCTCAACAATGGTTTTTCAAGGAGATTTGGAAACTATAAAAGTTTGTTTAATTTATATCTAGCTCAAATTTTTAATGTCTCAATCTCTTCAAGATTTAATCTGTATCCTAAATACATTTTATTATTTTTTTTATTACTTAGTAAAGTTATTTTTATAATTATTTTACAACTTTTATAGAAAAGTTGAAATTTAATGATATTCTGAAACTTTAATTTCTGAAGCTCAGGCTATACTTATATACTCGCCCGATTTAGCTATAATTTAGTCAGGTTTTGTACTTTATAGGAACTGTTTGAAGTGATGGAAAAAAAGTAGTAAAAAAACTAACTTAATTAAGTTTAAAGTGCAAGAAGTAAGTTGAGGACAAACTGCATCAATAAGCATCTGCCCAACATGTATATTTAATTAATAAATAATAATTAATAGTTCCAACTGTTGATGATGTTTGGTATCGTCCCAAATATAAATTACTGGCCAATCAAACTAGTTCAATGATTTTTAAATATTTATGCAATAGCTGTTAATTTTTTACAGATTTTAATTCAAATTTTAATTGTTAAAATTCTTGTGTAATGTCTGTTTAATTGTGAATATTTATTTCAATGATTTAGGTACTTGCGTTCATTTTCGATATATCAAATACATTACTATACAGGGCACTGATTTTCGGTATCTAAGACACAAGCCAAGAGTGTATTGTCAAAGTATGTTCCACTGGCACATTTCTGACTTACAAATTCTCCCATAATACATTGATAGTAGCCTGCACAATTCTGGGGATCAACTTGTAGTTCGTTTCCCTGACAAGAACCAGGACAGCATTCACCGCTATTCAATTGACATGTTCCGTATAGAGGACTCCAATAGTTGCCACTCTGGCAAGCCACATGAACAAATTCTCCATTACAGCAAACATAGAAACTGGTGCAGTCAATTGGATCATCCTTGGTTTCGCCGTCCTGGCAACAGTTCGTAGCCAAAGTTTCAGCGGAATGCCACATCAAAAGGCATAGCAGCAGCACTGAATAATACAGGTTTTTAGGATTAATTTTCTTTAAATTTTAAGTGTATTTTTTTGGATTGTAGCTCTACCGTTTTGGGGTTTCTGTAACTGTGCGAAATACATTTGGGACTATATTATAATTTCCTTGGTACACGATCGTTAACTAAAGGGCCAAGTTATGTTTTCAACCTTTTATATTATTCACCAATCATCACCAATCATAATAATGAAATTTTGGTCTCTGATAATGGATCCTGATACTACAACATTACACGATAACACATTATCTAACATGTTACACACGTATGCAGAGAGGGAAATATTGTAAACTCTTTACATTCAATTAGAAAAAACTATTTAATTAAGGCTATAAAATGATAATGATGGGCATTCAACTAGATACACTGTTTGTTTTTAAATGAATGTAATAGTATTTTTGTTGCCTATGCAATGTTCATTCATTAATTTTCTTACTTTTTTTATTCATTTTTTTTAATCAAAATTTGCCAATCTTTTTTCTAGTATTAATTCTTGGTATAGATAAAGAAAGCTGAATTTATATTGATAAGCTAAATTGGTTGCAATTAAGTAGCTAATTGTATCAATAAAATTCAACAACAATTTTTCTATTTACCTTAGTAAATTTATTAATTTCAACTATATACTGTATTTACTATTTACAAATACATACATGAATGTATATAAGCTTGTCAGAATATGCTTATCATCAAAAGTAACTAATTTAATCAATCAAACACTTCAACTATAAATTGAATAACAATTCCCATTCACAAATTAATTAAAAAGAACTCGAATTGAATAAAGTTTATATATTTAATAGATTTATATGTATTTAGAGGGTACAGTCAACTTGGTCCTCATAGTTGCAAGTAGATAACTTTTTATCCCAGTATAAACCTGCTGCACATTCCATCTCGATCTCACATTCGCATTGGCAGACCGAATAGCCATTGCAGCTGGTCAGGGATGGCATAAATGTACCTTCACGTTGTCCTAGACAGCGACCATTACTCTCACAGGATATGCCAGAGGGCCCAGCATTTGGTCCCGATGGTGGTGTGTAATCCCACGGGCAGTCAACATTCTGTGGATAATCACAGATCTGGGTCTTGGGATCGTAGATCAGATTATTGGGACAGATCTGCTCCACGGCGCAATTAAAGTTGCACTTGTAGAACATATTGCATACGCCCTCAATTGGGAAGAGTGTACCCTCCGGTTGTCCCTGGCAAACTGGGCTGTCATTAGCGCATTCCACCTCCGGCACATAGCCCTCTGGATAGTCACATTGATTCGAGGTGGCATTGTAAACCAAGTCACCCGGACAGATCACAGTGCCCACCGATTCGGAGGACCAATCCCAGTCGCATACTTGGGCAGTCTGATTGAACTTGGTATTCGGATCACAGGGCCTGGCAATGGGGCATTGGCACTGGCACATAAAGTATCCATTGGATTCGGGATCAGCAATCATTCTGCCATCACGCTGTCCAGCACACACGCCCGAATCCGAGCAGGTGGTGCCCGAGGGACCAACAAACTCACCACTCGAATCTCCAGTGTTCGTTACCGTGCACTCCACAAACCAGGGATAGTTGCATGCCTGAATGCTGGGATCAAAGTACAGGCCACTTGGACAGGGCATCTCCTCACAACAACCATGACTGCATTGTATATATTGTGTGCATACGCCGGGTAACTGAATCAATGTACCATCCGGTTGATCGGCACAATCCGGCCGTCTGTTGCTGCAACGAGAAGGTGCCACATTTTCGGTTGGGCTACTGCTGGTGGTTTCAATGGGGTTATTTGTCGGATTCGTATTTGTGTCTATAGTGGTGTCTTCTGTGGGATTCGTGCTGGGAGCTTCTGTGGGACCCGTGCTGGGAGCTTTTGTTGAATCTGTGCTGGGAGCTGCTGTCGGATCGGTAGTAGTTTCCTCTGTAGTATCCGTATTTTTATTCAATGTGGTACTCTCCGTTGACTCCGTATTGTTATCCTCCGTAGTCGAATCCGTTATCAAATTGCCATCTTCCGTAGTGCTATCGGTTACTTCAAAACTATCGGTGCTGCCGCCAGCCTTGGTCGTTTCCAACTCGGGATCACAGGGTGTAGTTGATGTAGCTGCACCAGAGTTGCATTCCTCTTCGCAGCAAGCGCAAACGCATTCCTCATCGCCAGCGGCTGCGGCAAATAATGATAGACCAGTGCATTTGGCACGCCATTGGAAATCACATTCCCCCAGTTGGGAATTGAAGTGTAGGCCACGTGGACAGCTGCGAATTGCGGCCACTTCACGGTCGAGGCACAACACAAAGCGTCTACAGTCCAGGGGTAGAGGCAACCGGGTTCCGTCCGTTTCATTATAACACATATCCAAGCGTTGGGTTAGTCCGCCTTGGGCACCAAGTAGCACCAGGAATCCAATAAAAACTAGAAAACAAATGCATAAATATTCGAATATCCAAAATTCTCAAATTCTCACTTACCAAATGCTTTTATTTTGCACATTTTCTCCCAATTCTTGGCCAAGAATTCAAGGTAATTCAGCTGAACTTCGCACACAACTAAATTACCATCTAGGCAGCTCCGGGGCATTTATGGAAGTGGAAATAATTGCCACGAATATACATACTATATAGTACATAGTACATATATCAAATCAGTAGTCAATCATTTTGATAATACTTTATATATCTCTTGATTAATTCACTCGACTTGTTGTTATCGTTGCTGCTGCCACTCCGAGCATCGTGTGAGTATAATTACGCACTTGTTTCGGATTCGGAAACCTCATATCGCTATCAATATCATTCTCAAATATATTTATTTTCTGACATTTTCGGAACGTTTTTTAGGAGCGCTTGCTATCGCAAGAGGAAGCGGCATCTATTATACTAACTAACAAACTAACACTACTTAATTTATGTTCTTCCTTTGCCGATAAAACAACACTCGGATCGCATTATTGATATAGAGTTAAAAATTACAGAGCTTAAAAGTGAGTTTACTATTAAAAATGGATTAAAGTAATTTATAAAAGGCAGTTAAAAGCATTTTCGTATATATATTCTTGATCAAAATCAACAGCCCTGTCGATCTAGTCCTATTATCCGAATTGGTTTAATATTAATTTGTTTTAAAAATTGTTCAACTGGAGGACAAAAATTATTTGATTTGTGGGACTTGATCTGAATCAAACCCAGATTTTCATTTGACACAAAAACTTACACTCAGTAAATGAGATATTTTCTGAGTTTATTTAAATTCTAAAGTTACAGAAATAGAATATATATTTATGCCCTGTAATTGAACAAGTAACAAAGGGTATTAGAAAATAATGCATATCTCTCGGTCATATAAATATAAATTTTATAAAATCCTTTACATTTTTAAATCAAATTATTTTAGTAAATGAAGTATGCGACTTTTTATATAAACTTCAGCTGAGGCCAATTATATTATTATACGGTAAACTAGATCAGCTCCCGGCGATGTTGCTTCCCGTTTATGTTCCCAAAAAAATAAAATAGGAAAAAAAACAAACAAATTATTATGTAGTATATTATTAGAGTATTTTCAGTATACACTCGCATAAATAATTATTTATTTATGATTATAATCATCATTGCCGCATTTATTACATTTATTATTTATTTTATCAATTATGCGACATTTTAAATAAACTTCAGCTGGGGCCTATAAAATATTATATTATTATACGGTATACTAGATCATCTCCCGGCGTGCGTTGTTCTTTCCTTTCCCAAAGAAATAAAATAGGAAAAAAACACCAACTAATCATTATATAGTTTATTATTAGTGTATTTTTAGTATACACTTGTATAAATAATCATTATTTCCGCATTTATTAAATATTGACGAAAAGTATGCCATATAAAATATTTACGGTAGAAATATTGTTTGATAATAAAAAGCACATAATTAAATTTGTAATTTTTAAGGCATACTTTAAACGATTTATGTTTTTTAAAAAATTTAAAAAAAAGAAATATTACATTTATACCCTGAGTCTATATCAAAAAGATTCCATAGAAACAATCGGTTGGAAAATTAATATTTATATGAAACACTTTGTTTGCAGAAGGTTATATATTTTTGGCGATACTATTTAAATTTTTGTTTTAAGAATTTTTAGATATTTTTCTCAATTTAAAGGCGGGCTTAAAGTTTAGTAAATTGTTTATTTTTTATTAAAAAATAAAATGTTAGAGAATCTGATGCATTAACTTGTTAGTAAGGGATACTTTCACAAAACACAAAAACAAAGCAGATGCACACTGAGAAAGAGAGAAAGCAAGAGGCAGATAGACAGAGAGAGAGAAGGCTGAGAAATGAGATCTTTTGGACTATATATGTCAGACTAGATATGACATGTACGGGTTACAGTTATGCATAGAATTATGCACCTTAATGTACAGTGAGTACTGCGGTGACAGGCTTCCTGCTTTGGGCCTGAGTTAGATGGGATCCGCTTGAAACTTAAACCAAAACAATTCTAATTATTTAAATAAAAAAGACGCCGAGGTACGGTTGAATTAAATTACCATAATAATACATAAAGCTTAAACGAAGAAGAGCAACAAATGTGCCTGGGGCCCTAGACGACATGAGATTGATCCATGGATGGCAAACTTAGGCTTATGGGTATACATTACATTGTAGGTATAAGATATAGTATAAATAAGTATGTTTATTTTATGTACAGAGGTCGTACAAAGAGACATTTGTGTGTGGTAGGAAAAATGACAGAAATACGAGTTGATCGACAATCTCTCTCACATACAAGAGCACAAGACACGCACACGGCCTATTGTAAATATCTTCTCAGGTGTAACAGGTTTCTCAGATTTAAGCAGAGGTTGTGCCTGTGCCCCACACAGTCGTCTTCGACTCTCGTTCGCCTCGTTATCACACGTGATCCGCAATTATATATCACAATCAATCAAAAGGAGTAAACATATATATAACACATTCCCAGTTCAAATTGAAGAACTGAGATCGATTGGTGCATAGATAACGCCACAATTAATTCCAATTTCAATTCTAGCACCATTCGAAATCAGTGCTTTTTATTGGAACCGATCAGCGGTGTATCAAAGTGTATCAAAGTGTTTCAAAGTGTCATTATTGAATTAATTGCATGCAGTTGTGTTGTGAGAGGCATTGAGCTACCATAAATATAAACAATTAAAACAAATATAAACACATATATTTACATATAGTGCATATTTGTAAGTATTGGCTAAAAGTATAAATTGTATCGACCACGATGATCCCAAGGTGGAAGCCGTTAAAGTGCTACAAAGGTTTCGCATTTTCTCTGGGTCGTTGGTTAACGATTCTCAAACAGAATTAATATGGAACGCACTTAATTATTTATAATACAAAAGTTGTTTTTATATACTTACAAGAGTTGCAGGTAAAAATAAAAAATCGATTTCATTCATTTTAAAAATAAAGAATAGTTCATTTATTTATTTTTTTATTTTATTCTAAATGACAAACAATGAATATATAAATTGAATGTTTAAAATAATAAAATGTAGTAAACAAAAATATACAAAAAAATAAATAAATAAAATTTTAATTAAAAATAATGATTTAAAAATAAATAAATAAATAATAAATAAATTTGGCAAGGTTTTTAGTGACGTATCATTTGTTAAATTGTGGAAATCATTTTTGATATTTTAAAAAATTAAAAGTTAAATTTGTTGGCTGGTTAGATATAATATAATAAAGTGCTACAAAGGTTTCTCATTTTTCTCTGGGTCGTTGGTTAACGATTCTCAATCAGAAATAATTTAATTATTTATAATACAAAAGTTTTTTTTATATACTTACAAGAGTTGTTAGTTAAAATAAAAAATCGATTTCCTTCATTCTAATAACTTGGGATAGTACATTTATTTATTTATTTTATTTTGAATGACAAACAATTAATATATATATTGAATGTTAAAAATAAATAAATGTAGTAAATAAAAATATACAAAAAAAAATAAATAAATAAAATTTAAATTAAAAATAATGATATAAAAATAAATAAATAAATTTGGCAAGGTTTTTAGTGAATCATTTGTTAAATTGTAAAAATCTAGCTGGATTGACGTCATTTTTGGAATTTGAAAAAATGAAAAATTAAATTTGTTGGCTGGTTAGATATAATATAATATAATATATATATATATTAATAAATAAATGAAAAAATAAATAATAAGTATTTGAAGCTAGCAAACGCTTAAAATGCACATTGAATAAAAAATCATAATTTAATTTTGATATTATAAATTATGAATTTGTTTAAAAATATAATAAATTTAAATCATAATTTAATTTTGATTTCATAATTTATAAATCGATTTAAAAATATAATAAATATAAAATTAACTCAATTTGTGTGAGATCGAATTAAAAACTACAATATTTATGCTGCTATTGAATTGAGAATAGATTGATTTATTATTTAATTAGTTAGCTGATTTAATAATGCAAATTAAAAAAATGTGATAAAAATTTAAAAGGCCTTTATTTTTTTAAATACAGCAAAAACTATTAAATTAAATGCTTTACAATATTAGTTATTTGTAAATATATAACAAATTAAAACAATTTTTGTGCGTCATGGGTTAATTAATAAATCTTAGCAATGTCAGGCCTAATTTAGGGCTTTGGCAATAAAAAAATCAACATTAAAAAAAAATCACAATAAATGTGATTTTCTGCACAATTAATAATATTTTCTACAGTTTCATTTTGTGTACTAGAAGCCGTCATTCCATTATCAGTAATAAGTATTTAAAAAAATAAAAAAAATGAATTATTTACAACCTGTTATTAGAATCGGCGCCCATTTAAAAATAATTACTTAGCTGTTATCAATGTATGTGCACATTTGGCGACATAAATCTAACTAAGCTAATAATAAATTTTAGAAGTAATATTTTCCCAGCAAATTTTAATGATATATTAACATATTTTAGAGGGCCCGCAGATGGCTAAAAAACCGTTCTAACTTTGTTTTTCCTGCAAGGTCACGTTGTGCCAAAAATATCTTCTATTTTTTTTTTGTTGATATTCAAAAGTATTTGCAAAATAGCATTCCAACAAGGCAGTAATCAGTATTGGCAGAGGCAGAGGCAATAATACAATATGTCAATTTTTTGGGCACACTGATAGTAATGCAATGTGACATGGGCGCGAATCTTATCTGAAGTGAAACAATAATTGCTTTCTTAATATATAACCCTGACATTATGGAAGTTCCAGCGCACAAATCTACAGAGTAAGTAAGTAAGTCGTTGCTATCTATAAAACTGTATTATTGGGTATATAATGCCAAATATCAAATTGCCAGCAGTTAGTTTGTTTTCATCAACGGGCAGGTGTTATTTTAATAATGCAAGGTAGCAATTAGACCAACTCTAACAAGGATTAAAAAAACATAAATAATAATTTATTTAACTTTTGCAGGAACGTATGTGTTTCTGCTGCTATTGGCCTTGACTGCCCGGTTGCAGTTGAGCAGTCAAACAGAGTATATGAGCAGCAACGAGGACATTTGCCGTTTATTCAAGGATGGCACAAAGCTGCGCAAACCCGGCTACTGTGATCGTTGGATTGAGTGCAAGAACCATGTCAGCACTGGTGGCGCCAAATGTGATAATAATTATCTATTCAATTTGAGCAAGGGCAGCTGTCAGAAGAGTTTGGAATCCTCGGACAATTACTGCAAATCGCCATGCACCTCGAAGTCCAATGGCTACATTGGCGACACCTGCAACTGCGCCAATTGGTATTATTGCGAGAAGGCTACTACTCTAAGCAGTGGGGCCTGTGGCAACGGCATGTACTTTGACCAGCCATCGGGACTTTGCAAGTATCCCAAGGATACAACGTGCAATGCCAAGTATGAGCTATGCCAGATTGTGCCCGCTGGAGTCAAGATTAAGGACGAGCATAATTGTGATAAATATATTACCTGTAAGGCTGGCAAAGCCACTGTGAATAGTTGCGATGCTGGACTCTACTTTGATGTGGCAACAGCCACGTGCATTAAGAAGGCTTTGGTGCCCTGCATCAAGTATCCGTTTCCCGAGGAGGCATGTGGCAACAAGAAGTTGGCCAAACGCAACGTTTTTGTGCCCGATGGCGCCACCTGTCGCGGCTATTTCTATTGCCGTGATCTGGGCTCTGGTGTGCCCGATCCGAATCCAACCTGGCAGCAGTGCCCGCTGGAAACTTTCTTCAATGAGGATCTGCAGCTGTGTCAGGATCGCAATGCTCGCAAGTGTCCTGAGGATCGTTGTGATGGTCGCGATAGTGGCTACGAATTGGCCGAAAATCCAGGTTGCCAAAATTATGTCCAGTGTGAGAATGGCGTGGAGAAAACACCATTTAAATGTGCAGATGATATGTATTTTGATATAACACTTCAGGAGTGTACATCTGAAAAGAAGAACTATGGTGCCTGCGCTATTTGAGAAAAACATATTATCTTCCTAAAATTTGTATAGACTCATTTAAAAATATATAAAAAAAAAAGGAACTTATTTACAATTAACATTATTTTATTGATGCTCATCGTGAATATAAATAAATATATTACTATTTTAGGGAAACAACGAATTTACACATTATAATTCCCTTTATGCAAATAACCTGCAAGCAGAGCTACATTTATTTCCCATTAATTTAGACGCAAAAATAAACAATAAAAAAAATAACCTTTAATAACCTTACCAACAATTAAATTTTCGATAGGCTCCAATGGCAAATGGCAGCATTGGCTTTTGATGCTAATCAAGTAAATAACATATAAACCTACTTTATTGTTTTGTATACGTTACTCATTTCGTGTCAAAATTAGATTACAATTTTTGCAAGGCTATAAATATATAAATATAAAATATACAAGTGCATTGTGACACCGAAGTTCAAGCAGTGAACAGTTAACAGCACAAGCAAGCAGTTTACATTGCCAATAATGTACTGCTTCAAATGGAAAACGCTGTAATGCAAGCAGTTTACATTGCCTATGTTAGAACTGCTTAAATCGAGCTTTTTAATAACATGCACACTTGCCGCGATATTTTAAATTAACAGAATGCAATCTAATCTTTGCTGTAGCTTGTATTAGAATAATGGTACTTAGAATTTATTTCGATGTATAAAATTAACAAAATAAGAAAACGATGGTTTAAGTCTGTTAAAATATATAAAAATAATAATTTTTTAGGTAATGTCGCATATATGGGTGCAATAATTAAAATTATTTGCCAAGTTTTATTAAAAAGGTTAATATTAAAGTTATTTTTTAATTTTATTATAAAAAATTTTTAATTTTAATTTTAATTTTAAACTGTTCAATAAAAGTTGGCAAATAATTTTAAGTATTAATTTTCATTATAAAAGTTGAAAAATAAGAGTAATTTAAAGTTTTTACATAAAAATTTAAATTTTATTTATTATGTCACAATTTTTATGCCACAATTAGAATTTTTGTTAATGAAACAAGTTCATAAATAATTCTTTACTCATAATTTTTATACTTAAAAATTATAAGAGTTGCGATCCCTGGTAAAATAGGATCATAAAATCGTGCAAATGTATTTAGCAGAAGGAAGGAGCATCTCTCTTCAATGTCTTGCAATAGTACGAATTATAACTTCTAGAACGTGTGGAGCTCAAAATAAATTATTATTTTAATCAATTGCAGATATAACCATCAATTATCACACAAAATTTGTACACTGACCCATTGCATATTGGACTTTTAGCCTCTCTTCCATTCGCTTTTAAGTTGACAGGACGTGGCTGTATTCGGATATGAAACAGAGCCGGGAAATGTATGTTGTCAGACGGAAGATGCTCCAACTCCAACTCCAACTGCATTAAAGGGTGGTTGTAGCTACCAAATCGGAGAGTAAAGTATTCCTGCACAGGAAAAACTCTATTTTTGCAGGGGCGGCTGACTGCTGACTGCAGTCTGCAGTCTGCAAAATTTCGCTTTTTCCATGTAGAGACTTTCGCTATAGTTTTCATTTTAGACTTCGATGCGACATGGAAAGCAAACCAGATACAAAAACAAAAAGAAAATTAACGTGGGAGTGTGTTAGTAAGGCTAATTGGCTTTGATGCGTTTATGCCTAGGATAAATTCAAAAATTGGTTGATAATGTGAATTACTAAGGTTATTTGTAAGTATTTCTAAAAAAACTCATAGATTATATTTAATAATAGATTCATGGTAACAAGCACATGGGGAATATAATACCATCTATTCCCACAATTAGTATAAATTCAATTACAGAAAAAATTGGCAAATTTTTAGTTATTAATAATTTCACCTTTACAAACTCATTTTTAATTTTTTTTTTGATTTTAGATAATTTTGTGGTAATAAACCCATAGTTAACCTTTCAAAAAAATTGTTTTTGTTTGACTAAATATTTTGTACGCTAAAAATATTTAATTTTTCTCGTTTTCCAAACATTTTTGTATATTTTAAAATCTTGCCAATCTTTGCTTTTTTAATCGCCATTTGCAATTGAATTTTCCACGCTTTTCTGATATTTTTGGCAATATTAAAATGTTGCCAATCTTTTCTTTTTTATCGCCATCTGCAATTTATTTTAGCGAATTCCCCTTCAGACCATGAACTATAACTAAAATTCTATGATATTTGGGTTTGGGGGCACTCAGACAACACCCTTTGAGTTGTGTGCTTTTGAGGGTTGTCCTTCCGCTATTAGGACTCATGAGCCAGAGTTTCTTGCTATTGTAAAGCTATTAGAGCCTTTGTTTGTTGCTTTGATCCTGCCCCATTCTATTTTGATAATGTGCCGTCACCTTGTTTTTATATTATCAACTAATGTTTCTAGTAACTACTTCCATTTCTCAATTTGCAAAACGTTAGAAAGTTCCAGAGCCAGCGAGCTCTGGCAACCCTTATTTTTGTGGATCTAAGCTCTCTCCCTTGTTGGATTTTCACTGCCACTGCCACTGCGTCACGTTTGCCACAACCCGCTTGCCGCATGCCGCCCGTCTGCCATTTTAGCTTTTCCTGCAGGAAGCTTGCATATTTTACGTGCAACATGATGTTGTTGCTGTTGTATTTTATTTTATTTTTTTGTGTTTTGTCTGTGCGGGCATCTGTGTGTCTCTCTGTCTTTCTGTCTGTGCTGTGCTCTGTGTTCTGGTGCCCCAACTCTTCACTTTTATCGATTGAAATGTGTCTCAGGCTGTGAAATACAGGTCATTGATCTGCCTGTGCCTTTTTCACACTCAAAAAACGACCAACGAAATCCTCGTTTTGTCTGTGCAGTCCTTTTGGGAGTAAGAGTGCACATGGAACAAGGATCTGCCCATGTCGTGGGTCAGGACGAGACGTGGAACAAAATATGTTATGTCGTATGGAGTGCAATTTATTGTTAATGGATGTGACTGGGATGTAAAAGTTTGGTTGGTCCTATTTATTAATTCCAATTTACTGGGGTACTAGTTTGTCGATTGTAATTGAAATTTTACTAAAATAAAAATGTGCATTCAAAAAAATTAAAAATAATTGAAAATTGACACAGAAGAAAACCATAAAATATTATTTTATAATTTTAAAAATAATTAAATTATTTAGTGGACATTATAAACATTTTTTTAAAGCAATTTAAAAATAAAGAAACCATGTTTTAAATACTCGCAACCATTAAACAAATTGAATTTAAAATAAATTTTTTTTTAATAAATAGAGTTTTTATATATTAAAAATTTGTCAAAATAAAATAACAAAAACTATCAGACAGTTAATAGGAATATGCTCAAATAATTACTATATTATAAATACGCCTATATTATTGCCATATTATACATATTATAATTTTCTGATATTAATTTATTTATACTCAAAAATAATTAAATTATTTACTGGACATAATATGATAAATATGAAAAATTAAAAGGTTTAAAAATAATTTAATTATCTAACTGAAAAATTATATTAAAAACTAAAAGGATTATAAAGTACAATTTATTAACTAATATATTTTATTTAAAACTAAATAGATGGACTTTATAATCTTGATTTGTAAATAGTTTAAAATAAGTTAATTATTTACTGAAATATTATATTGAAAACTAAAAAGATGGACTTAATAATCCTTATAGTTTTTAATATAATTTTTTAGTTAAATAATCACCTAATTTTAAACAATTTATAAATCAATAAAGTCAATTTAATCAATTTAATAAATAATCTGTTTATTTTTAACAATTTATAAATCAATTTTAAAGCGATCATAATGAGCATGTTTATCAATATTTTTAATTCTACAACTAAAAGAAATAAAAATAAAATTATTTATTAATAAATGCATTCTTTATATATTTGAAAACCTTCAAAATAATTTTAAAAAAATATTAGCTAATAATTTATAAGTCAATTGTAAAGCGATCGGCATGTTTTTCAATATTTGCAACTCTACAACTTAATGAAATAGAAATAGAATTATTTATTAATTAATGGGGTTTTATAACATTTTAAAACTTTCAAAAAAATTTTATGAAAAAATATCAGTTTTTTAATAGAAATAAATCGAAATAAATACTATGATATATATATGGCTATATATATACATATTCTTCAACCACCAATTCTAAATAAGACCCAGCCCAAAAAACTTTGCTTCAGTTCCTCAATTGCAGTTGTTGTTGTTGTTGTTGTTGTTGTTGTTGCTAAGCTTCCTTGTCATACGGAATTCGTGTGATTCCGTGTTGGACAAAAGCGACTTGGAGGACGAGGACAATGACGAGGACGTGGACGAGGACGGTGACGAGGACGAGGACAGCAACGTACTGGAAAGTGGCGACGATAACGAAATCGTTTTTAGCTTTGGGGTAGTGGAGCAGCCGGCGAGTGGGGCGCATTTGATGTCGTTGGGCCAAACTGTACCAAAAGTGTGCATAGAAATTTACCAAGGCAACGAGGAACGAGCAACGGGCAACGTGCCACAAGGAACGAGAAATGAGAAACGAGAAACGTGGCACGAACAACCGGGCGACCACTAGACCAGGCCAGACCCAGACAGTGGTAGAAAGAGAAACCAACTGCGACTTATGGCCCAGGATGTGTTTGCCAAAGTTTAGCTGTCAGCTTTTATTTGGAGGGTTGCACTCTGGCCGGAAAATGGAAATTAAAATAACTAAAAAGGAGAAAAAAAAAGAAATATATATATATATACAAATAAACATTAAAAACGCAGCTAGAGTAGACGTCTATATATATATATTTTAGTGCGGTTCAATGACCAAGTGCCGCCGATGCTATCGGCGCTTCATATGAATGGTCCACACCTTCCCACATTGGGGCAACGTTTATGTGACTAAAGAAAATTCTCGTGGCGCAAACGAGTTGCAAGGTCGATGAACGCTGTTACAGTTGTAGTTGCAGTTGCAGCGTTGCAGTTGCAGCTTTAGAAAACTGCAAACTAAAGCGCAGTTAATGCCTAACGTTTCTAGCCAAAACACGTTTTTTGGCTTAGACCAGAAAATCATATTTTTATTGTGGGTAAATTTTCAATTATTCTGACAACGCCAACGAATCTATTTATCTAATCAAAGTTATTGCAACTTAGATAAAATAAAAAATAAAATAAAAAAAATATTCTTACAATTTTCTTTAAATAAATAAATTCTAGGCTTCATTTTCACAGCTTCCTGTCAACTTTAACGGTCGCTTTAACCAGCAGTTAAAAATAAAACTAAAATTTAAGTGTTGCCAACTTGTAAACTCAAAAATTTTATTTTATTTCTATGCAAACTCAACCTGCTAATTCTTGGTCAGAGTGCTGACAACTGATCATAGATAAAAGCAGAAATACGACTGCCTGGCAACTAACATGAACTTTATAATGAACATAAGAAAATGGCCCTAGGACCACAAACCGTCTAATAGAAATAAGTTCTCAGCTTTGTTGCATAACTCTGCACAATGCAGATATATATCTACTTACCATGCAGTTGCAAGCATTGCATTCAAAAACTTCGCGGTCAACGCAGTTGCCACAACACGAGCTGAGCTGCCCACGGCGCATGCGTCGTCGTGTGGAGAGCTTACTGTAGCATAGGATAATGGCCTTTTGGAGTCGCTCGCTTATGTTATAATCGTTGGCATCGTTGTTGCAAGCGAGGCATTTCACATAAGAGTCGTCATCGTCGTCGTCGTCATCTCTTGGAGCCGCTGCTGGCATTGACACTGAGTATGGCTGCATTTGTGGCAGTGGCAGTGGCAGTGGCAATGGCAATGGCTGTGGCATTGGCCATGGCACTCTATATGCTTCTCATGTGTTCGCTTTTATGCCACACAGACTTGCAACACAAGCATGCTTACGTTGTACTACCTTGCTTGACTCAACTGATTGGCATTTTGCGATGTGAACATGATAAACAACTTAGAATGTTCTAATCAAGTGTGCGCGGCTAGCAGATACCATGCATTCTTACTGGAATATTTGTTTGCCATGCACTGAGAAAAACAATTTGATTTTAATATTAATTAAGTAATATTCTGTATCATTTAAAAACACTTCACAAAATTTTAATTGTTTTTATTTGATTTAAAAAAATATATTAAATGAATTATTTACTCAAAAAAAAAAAAAAATCATTAAATTTAAACTGTATTTATTTGATTTAAAAAAAAAAAAAAAAAAAACGTAATTTTACCTCGAGCTGACTAAACTCAGCTCCTAATTAAGGTCACCAAAAAATCACAACAATTTAAAACAAATATTAAATAAATTATTAACTCACAAAAAAAAAAAAAAAAAAAAATTAAATTGCCAGTCTACCCACCCTTTATATACCTAAACCGCTCGAGAATTACACGCACGCACGCTGTGTAAAAATAATCGGCCCCTAAAAGCATGCAACATTTTTTTTTTTTTTTTTAATTATTTATTAATATATTTTTTGCTGAATATATGTATAATAAAAGACGTTCGAGTTTTTCTCATTCCGGAACGTACTTTTCAACTTAGTGTAGTCGAATTTCAGTTTCGTTAATCGAATAATTAATTAATAGTGAAAATTATAATATAATTAATTTAATTGGTTATTATAAAAGAAAATTATATTCGTCTTCCGAGTGAGAAACATTAAGCTTTCCCGATGGAGAATTTATTACAAAATGTGTGTTCCTTTAAAAAATGTAAAAAAATGTACAAAATGTGACCGAAACGCTTAAAGAGATAATATTAATAAATATTAATATTAATATTATCATAAAAATTATTCACAAAAGTCAAATCAACTTAGCTAAATACAAAGAATTTCGGAATACCTGAAATTAAAATATTTTTGCCTATTTTAACGTGCTTAATTTAAGTTTAAAATATGAATATCATACACTAAATAACGGGTTTTTTTTAGAGGTATAGAACTTCGAATTGAAATAAAACACAACAAAATCGTTTTAATGTCCATCAATTTGGCTTTATAGTAAAGATAATTCAATGTCATTTATGGTTAAATAACCTCTAAAAAAAAACAGCCTTTACGATAATATATATTTTACAAATTATAGTTCACAGTGCATAAAATATTTATTTTATTACTATTATTTATGCATATATTTTTTGAAATAAAATTAGACTTTTCTTTAACAAATAAATTCCGTTATTACTTATTTTTTTTGTATACTAGAAAACAGAAAATTAATTAATAAAATGCACAGATAAATAAAATAAATAAGATAAAATATTTATTTTATTACTATTATTTATACATATATTTTTTTAATTAACTTAGACTTCTTTTTGATGATTAAATTCCCTTATTACTTATTTTTTTTGTATACTAGAAAACATAAATTTAATTAATAAAATGCACAATTAAATTTCATTGTCTAATTGTAGACTAAGCTGCCACATCGACAGTTTAACTAAATGTTAAAAAATGTTTATCATAATTAAAATGAAAATCAACGAAAAGCGAAAACTTTTTACACACACACAGAGACACAACAAACAGACACCCACACACACACACAGGCATAGAACAATAACAGAGTAACCTATTGTAAAGTGGGGAATACATATTTGAATACATATATATGTATATATATGTTATATATTCTAACACCTATACATACATATGCATTTGTTAGCACACTCTCTTATGTACTTATTATGCACACTTTATTCACATATTTACTGTTGTTGTGTTGGCAACATTTTCCAAAATGGCGTCTCAGCTTGACTAACAAGAGAAACGCCAGGCCTGGACCCCCCCTTTGCCCAATGCATCAGCATATATATATATAGATATATATATTTACCCTAGCACATCAGAGTATCACAGGCTTTGTCTGCTGCACAACTCCAAACTGAAAAAATAAAAAAAAATGTAGCTCCACGATCCCGTCCACAGTCGGTGGCATTGTGTGTGCAGAGCCGTAGCAGGTCAATGATACCAAAAGTTAACCCACACTAGCAATGTCTGCGTCGCACTTTAGCAATTTTCACAAAAAAAAATAAAGTAAAAAAAATACAAAAAAAAATATAAAAAAAATTTTAAAAAAAAATAACAACAAGCAGCCGCACCCTGCAGGCAAAAGCCACCCAAAACTCAAACTAAAACCCAAAGCCAAACACCCACAACTCACTTATATTGCCGTCGCCAACTGCAGCTCCAGGGGCAGCGCCAGTGTCAAGTTTACACACACACACACACACACACAACCGCCGACCTGGTCATGAACTCCATTTTCAATGGCAGCCATAGAGTAGTCGCCGCTGCCCGCAACAACCCTACAGCTACAAAAGCTCTTTTATCTTTTGTACTTATGCTTAATTTGTGCAGTGAAAAGCGAGTCGAGAAGACATGGACTGGGAGAGAGGGGGCTAGAGAGGGGTAAGAGTAAAAAAGCGAATGCGGCACCTATCTAACTAGCAGCCATTCCAACGCCTCCCACTTGGCCGCACCCCACTGCAACTGCAACATTGGCAAAGCGACGCCTTATGCATCATTTATTGTGCCTCCAACTCTCGTATCTGTATCTTTTTTTTATACTATATACGTTTGCCGCTGTTTTTCCTGTGCTGGCGCTGCAACAGCAACAACAACAACATGCAACATGCCACGCCACAACTTGAACAACGCGGTGAAGGTCATTGCTACCAAAATTGTGTCTCCCTTTTGTCCTACTCTACTCTTGACTCGACTCGAGTCGACTCGACTCGCTCGACTCGCATTCGACTCGAATCGCAGTTCTACAGAGACCAGAGCAAATATACACACACACACACACACACACTAGCACACACAAAGTGTGTGTGTGTTTGTGTGCATTTCTGCATTTAATCGCTAGCAAACGAATACACTCCTATTGGTATACACCACATCCGCATCCACAACGTGACGCTGGCATTGCTGAGTTAATGCGGCGTTGCCAGACTGTTGTTATATTTTCGGGCATTAATTTTATAAAATTTTTTTTTAAAGGATAAATATGTACAGCCATGCTCATAAAATTGGCATAAATAAAATAAAAGTATGTAATATCATATAAATTAAATAAATAAAGTTAGTTTTGGGCATAAATTACTTGGTAGAAATTTTAAGTTATTTCGAAATTGGCTTGTAGAATTAAAAAATGGAGTATTTAGTAACCTAAATAAATTATCAAAAAAAAAATATTTATATATAAATTAAATATAAACCAACTCCAATTGGCATACACAGTTTAAAGTCTAAGCTATAGATTAAAAGATAACATTAAAGAATGGAGTATTTAGTAGCCCAAATAAATTATCAAAAAAGAATTAAATATATAAATAAAATTATTGTAGAATTAAAGAATGGAGTATTTAGTAGCCCAAATAAATTTTCAAAAAAGAATTAAATATATAAATAAAATTATTGTAGAATTAAAGAATGGAGTATTTAGTAACCCAAATAAATTATCAAAAAAAAAATTAAATATATATAAATTAAATATTAACTAACTCCAATTGACATACACAGTTTAAAGATTAAGCTGAAGATAGTAGCATAACTCTAGTAGTGCTGCCAGACTGCCTAGTTTTTGGCAAAAATAATATAACAACTTAGTTGAAACTAGAATTTATTATTTATTACTATTTGCTTTGACAAAGTGAGATCTTTAAAATCATAATTATATTGGGGCTATGTGTTATAGCTGAAAATATTTAAATAAATATTTTTTTACAGCTAAATAAAAGAGCATGTTTTAATAATAAAAATATATTAAAAAAATAATTTAATCAAAATAAAATGCATACAAAATTAATATAATAATAAAAACAATTGGACTAATTTTATTTAATAATACTAATTTAAAAACAATATTATGAAATAATAATTTAATCAATAGAAAATGAATACAAAATTAATATACAATAATAATAATACAAATTGGAATTATTTTATTAAAAATTACTAATTTTAAATAAAATTTTTTCGACATTTAATTTTAAATGCCAAAATTTAAAAAAATATGTAAATATTTCATATTTTAGGGACAAGTGTCTTCAATTTTAAGTTTTATTTACTTGTAGCACTAGGAAATAAATAATGAAAAAAAAAAAATAAATAAAATTCCACAAACTGTTTACAATTTGAAGGGTAAGCGATTATTTACTTATTTATTATTATTATTTACTAATTTCTAAGTTAAATATTTTGTTAAATAAATTGTAAAATTTATTATTATATTATTTGCTTATTTATTATAATTATTTACTAATTTGTAAATTAAATATTTTGTTATATAAATTATAAAATATTCAAAAAATAAGTATTGTGATTTCAATTCACTAACATTTATTGTTGCGTGTGGCAACACTTGGCACACTAGTACTATAAAATCTACTAGAGAGCGAGAGAGAGAGAGAGAGAGAAAAAGAGGTAGAGAGAGTGTGTCTATAAAAACTCGTTCGCTTGCCACAACGAGCGACCCGTTCCCGTTCCCGTTCCCGTTCCCGTTCCGCTCCCGTGACAAAACCAAACTGTGTCTGTGTCACTCAACCCACTAAACTTGTACACAATGCGATGACGATGATGATGATGATAGCGATGATGATGATAGCGATGATGATGATAGCGATGACGACGACGAAGTCGAGCTATGGAAACATTCGTGCTGCTCGCTGGCGTCGTTAGCTTCGCCATGTGGGTGTGTGTGTGTTGTGTTGCATGCAACATTTTGCAGCTCGACTGCTCTGGCTGTGGCTCTGGCTCTGCTGCTATTCCCTGGTCTATACATTGGTTGCCCCGCTCTCTTCAGCATGTTGTTGTTGTTGATGTTGCATTGGGTTCAATGTCTGGTGGTTGACCTACCCGTACCAGATTTTCCGCAGGACGTGTTTCGCTGCTTTACTTACTGCCATTGCCTGCTGCTGCTGTTTGCGCAATTTGTTGTTGACTCATTTCGTAGCAACTGCCACAACTCAACCTACAACCTGCCGCCACCCAACTCCAAGTGCCGCAACCCTCCTTATTGTCACACAGTTGGAACAAGTGAAAACTAAAAAAGGAGAATCTACAACCTTCTTCTTGTCTCCGCCAAAGTAAAAGTTGTGCAACTCAGTTAGTTGATGCAACACTCAGAAGTTGTGTCGGGTTTTGGGTGGCTAGGAAAATTATACAATGCAATTTTGTCAGACTAGACAAAAGCTTATAAACATTTTCATTTAATAGTTGATTGGCTTTTTCTGCGGTTTATTTTGGTGGCTGCAACAAGACCTCATCTCTTGACCCAGGCCATGGCCATGGCTGCCACAGCACATACAATTCTACTAGAATTCTCTTCATTCTTCAACTGGTTTTCCACTTGTAATTTCACTCGCCTAGCCAGTTTTCACAGTGCCTCCATCTGTTGCAAGAAAAGCCAAGAAACCGCACTCGAAACCATTAGAAGATTCAAGGCTAAGGCTGCATGTCTAAGTCTAAGGTCATTGCCATGCACATTCGCAAGATTTATACTCTGTAAAAATTTACTTTAAATGGTACTTTAAATGGGAAATGGTGGAAGAGGTTGTGAAAATAATAGAGACAATTCTATAATTAATATAATCTAATTAAAGTTTTTAATATATCTTTATATATATATATATTTTTTTTTTAATATATCTGGAATTTTTTGTATAATTTTGCACTCTTTCAAATGTTTTTTTGTAGTATTAATTATTTTTTTAAAGATGTTTTATTAAGTAGAAAAGACTAAGTATTGTGTACTCTTTATGGACACTATAAATTCTTATTATTAACATTTAGGTAAATAAAATAAAATATAATTTAATAAAAGAAAATTAAAATATATTATAAGTAGTTCAACTTTTCCTGAACAAGTTTTCTCCACTTCGAAATATTTCCAACATATAAATGCAAAGTTTAGAATAACAATAATTTATTTATACCAAACTTTTTGCTTTTAAAAAATTGTTTATAATTAAAGAACAATTATTTATATATTATAATAGATTGCTTTACCAGATTTCCTTGATTTTAACGCTACTTTTTTCTAACTTTTTTATTATTATTTTATGTAGATATTTAAAAAATCATTTAATATTCTATTTTACTACTTTCCTCTACAACTTTTTCCAGCTACACTTGCGCCTATTTTATAATACAATTTGGCTTTACAGGGTATGTAATAAACAATTCCTTCATCCTCTAACTCTGTATGCATTTCCCATTTCAATGCAAACTTGGAAAACTAGTTTTTCACCATTAAGCTAGAAGGCAAAAGGCAATTACTTTGTTTTTTTTTATGATTTTTTTTACTATTTTTTTTTTACCAAGTAGGGAGACTGGCTTAGCAAGTTGTTGGTTTACATGCTCTATTAGAGAAAGTTCTATGTGCATGTTGTAATGTTTGTTCTTGGGCGATTACACTGGAGAAAGTACTTGCAATAGAAGAAAGTACAGAAAGTACGCTGCAACTGCTTCTATGTAATGCCAATTGGAACAACACAAGCTAAGGTGACTCACAATTTTCACAATTTACAACCCTTAAATGTAAGTTTTGCAATTGGGTAGGTATATCACTTGGATGTTGTGTTTGTTTATCCACGCCCAACAACAGCTTGCAAGTGGCACGAATGCTAAATAATTCTGCAACATTACTCGAGTACCAGGTGCCTCGACCCAGAGCTTCCGGGATTTGACATTGCAACAAGCATTGTCGATATAATAATAATTGGGCAAATCGTACTTATAATAGCACCCTGTATTCATTTAAAATGCTGTGAATATACTTACAGGCAGAAAAAGACATCAAAGCCATTAAAAACTTTATTCCTAAAATAAAATATTATTCCCAATATATATTAATTTAACAACTTTCTTATAGCCAAAATTTTGATTAGTAAAAAACATTAATTTAAAAAATTAAAATAAAATAAAATGTATAAGAATCAACTAAGCCTAAGTAGATCTGAAAACGCCTCAGATATATTTTCTAATTTTATGGTGTCTAAAATGCCATTTTTATTAAAAAAAATATAACTAAAATTGCAAGTTATATTTTTAAAAATTATATTTTTTTTAAATTGAATTTTGGATATATAAAATTTGCATTATTTTCATCTCTAAGAGTTCTCGGTTTTTTTCTGCAACTTTTGCGGACTTGGATTCCATATAGTTGAACATATCTTTCAACTTTTTGCGGTTGAAGTCTGTGTCTGCGCTTTATTACCCCTTAATGGCAACAATAAGCGACGCCAGCAAACTGCGCAAAATGATATAGATTCCAGTTATGTTGCCACAGCGCGACGAATGTGCAACCCCCTTGGCAGCTCTCCTATCGAGGCCGTCATCGTGATAAGCCCCATACCAAACAGCTAAAAAATTGGCAAACAAAACGGAGCCGAGGCTTAAATACCCTTGCCGACAAGTCAGTTGAATGGAGTCTCTATAAAAGGTTAAAAAAAGATAATTATCCAAACTATAAGTCAAAGTTTGAATAGTACTTAAATAAGTCAAAAAATAATAATAATAAAAATTAATTTTTAACTGATTTAGACATACTTTCTTAATACACTGACTGCAGAAAAGCGAAGAATTTTTGCATAAAAATAAATAAAATAAAAATAAATAGAAATATAGATTTTCTGCCCATATTTAATAGAGCTCCTAAAGCTTGAATATATTTTATAATATCCTTGGAAAGGGTATAAAAAACCCCCACGTACCACTAATATGACAAACTCGAACTTTCGCTAATTTTAATGTAATGACAGGGTTAGATTGTGGGGATTGTGGCAAGTTATTAAAAGGGGCTGGTGGCACTTGTCTGCTGCAAATATAACGATCTATGTGTGATAACAAAGAACCCAACATATGATGACGCAATGTGCAACATGAAGGTCAACAAACCATAAAACGTTGAGTTGCCAAATTATGATTTGGTTTATTATGCAACGGACAAGAATTTCTTAGCTAATAGAAGCAACTTTACAACATTTTATAAACTATTCTAAATATCTAGAACATGTATTTAGAATTTATTTACTAAGAAAAGTTCTGCAAATTTAATGATATTATCAATTGTATGTGGTCATTTATCAGCTTTACTGAAAAAAATACATAACACATAGATTAAGCGAGTTCTCGGAATATAATTTATTTTTAAATTTATTTAAATTTTTTTTATTTTAAATGATTAATTTTTTTTTTGCATTTTTTCTTGCTCTTTTTATTAAAATGAATTTTGTAGTGGAAAGGGTCGTTTAAGAAAAACCTAAATACCAGGCTTATAATATTGTCTGTGGTTTTTAATTTTTAAACTGTTAATAAATATATTTTCAAAAAAAAAATATATATACTTATATATGTAAATATTTATACCTTCTACTTTCTATCTACTATTTTGAAGAAATACCAATCGTGACATAATTTTTATATTCAGATAAATATCGCAAATGTCGTTAACTTTCTATATTAAATTCGTTAAAATTCTGTTAAAATGTTAATTATACAGTTAAAACCCTAACTATCATATCATCTTGTGTAGAATTCTATAAACTTATTTTGATATAAAATTCATCTTAAAAGCTCTACACGTTTGGCAGATATTAAGCTTCAAAGTCGGGAATGTATATATATATGTAAATATATATAATTTCTACTATCTAGAAATACCTAACTTAAATGACAATATATTATCTTTAGCTACAATAATATACTATATATTTTTTATTTCAAATAAATATAAGATTAAACAGTAAAACACCATCATGAACTTTGAACTCGCGTGTAAACTGCCGTCACCAAAATCATGGCCAACAGGTGCAATGGCCAAAATGTGTCGCCGGCGCCATCTAATCCACTAAAAGATTACTCATCCGCTCACAATGGGAATGATTCACAATGTGGACACCGTTTGTACCTTAATAAAAATAAAGCACAGCCCCAAAAGCCGCACACTGCATGCTAAACATGCAACATTCAACTTTGACTCCCAACAGTTCCTAATGAGTCACTGACCGGGCGGTGCCCCTAGACTTTTTTTGTTGAGAGTGTCTATAAATAAGATAAAGTGCTGTCTTTGAACTCGTAGGCGACTGACTTATAGCATACATTTGGGCTGAGTTAGATTAGACCCAAAAATCGGTTCACTGCACGCACACTGACCTAATAATTGGCTTCAATTTAGACCAATTTAAGGCACAGGGTATACGGCACTCCAGGGAGCTGCGTCTGTTGCCATTAAAAAAATTGGACACGAGTGCGAAATTCAAATATCGACAGGAAATGTATAAAGATATGTCTTGGATAACAAAAAATTAAACAGCATATTGCTGAAATTTCTATTTTTATATTTAAAAAAAAAAAACAACGAAAAAAAATTCTTTCAATTGTATTTAAAATTCATAAAATAAAATTAGAAAAAATCGATATATTTTAAATACAACTGGAGCAGATACAAAAGACCAAGAGGTTGCTCTGAAAGCAATTAAAATAGTCAAGTTTTATAGGAAATCAGAATTTCCGCAATTTGCGCATTAATAAAAGAGTAAAAAATTTATTTATAAGTTCATAAACTAAATATATAAAATATATGCCAATATTTCTTCATTTGAAATTAGAATTTCCGCAATTTACTCATTAATAAAATAGTAAAAAATTAATTTATGTGTTTATAAACGAAATATATAAAATTTGTGCCAATATTTCTTCAAACTCCGATAAATCAAACTCCGATAAATGTTCATAAAAAATTGGAAAGACAAATACTTTCAAAATTAATTTTTCCTCTTCTTAAGCTAGTTTTTGCAGGTTTTTGCAACATGCCACAAAATTCTTAAGCATAGGTTTTTGCTTCTAATGCTAAATTGATTAAAATGTGAAGGCAACATAGGTACAACAATTGCCATTGAAATGCAGAAAGGACAAAGGGGTTCGTTGATGGTCAAACTGCAACTAGACAATTGCAATGGCAACCCTGAAATTAATCCCGTCTGCCCAGCAGTCGAATCAGCACTCAACCCTACCATTCCCAGTGGGGCTTCTATAACCAGCCCCAACGCCCTCTCAATGTCATTTGCAGCAGCCACAGCTGCAGCTGCAGCATGCAGCAACCGGCTGCCGGCAGAGGCAGCGCCCTATGAACATAGACCTTGGCAATGAGAGTTGCAGCATCGGGAGCTAGGAGCAAGCAGCAGTGGCAGGTGGCAGCAACGGGGTGGCAGAAGCTGCAGAGGTGCCACTGCAGACCGGCATTGGGGTCTGTATATCGAATATATAATATATATATATATATGTGGCAACTCTGTGTGTTTGCGGAAATGCGCATGCTTGCGTGTCCTTGCCCTTGGTAGTGAGTCCATAGAAGGGTCTGCCCCTGAAAACTGCTAACCTTCGTGCAGCGCAAACGAAGGACTTTTTGCAATGTGCAACCTACAGTGTGGAACATGCGCGTTGCATTTGCAGTTCTCCAACAAAAAAAAGAGAGTTGCAGATCCGAGCTGGGAGTTGTGCCACCAAACCTAACCTACAAAATTGCCACTGGGGTGTTGTCTGGCTGCCCCTGCTCCGGGTTTTTGAGTAAATTTCATGGCTCTGTCATTGCCATTGACCATGATATTTAACCAACGTCAGTCAATGGAGGTAAAAGTCTGATAACCTTACAAATTCAGTGTCGACTTTTCATTTTGGAGGTTGCGAATTTAACGCAAGGATAAGCAACCAATCTTATAGACAGGATAGTAAAGGAAACGCAATCCCCTTACCAACCAAATAAACAAATAATTACAGGATGAGCAAGGGGTATTTGTCTACATAAAAACCTTAACTCAGAATTTCGAAGACAACGCAAAAAGTCTTTGCTTTCAATTCTTTGCTTGAGGGTTGCAACTCTCCAGACAGACAAGCCACAGTACGACACTGACCCACACCCACACTTTAGAGTTGTTTGCAATTATATATTTGTAATTTCTATTCTATGACAACTCCCGGAACTCTATGCCAAACTTTGCAACCCCAACAAAAAAAAAAAAAACAGCACACAAAAAGGGCCAACGCCAGAAACTACAGTTCCAGACGCAACCCAACAAAATAAAACAACAATAAAAAAAAAATTGTGCCGCCATAAGATACCCTGTACTGAAATTTTTAAAATTGTTATTAAACAATTGATGGATTTTTTCTGTTTCGCTATTTAAGCTAGACTCACATAAATAAATGTTGGAACTCTTTTTAAGACCGATAAATTAATTAATAATTCCAGAATAGCAAGAAAATGCATTTAATGGGTTTTGAAAATTCAAATTTATTATTATAATACTATAAGCTCTTAGAAAATCAAGGTGAATTCGGAGTATTTGACTTAATTATGTAAAAATATAGCAAAAAAATAATTTAAACATTTTATTCAAGTAAATTGATATTAAAATAAAAAGATAATTACATATTATGGGTTTTGGAAATTCAAATTAATTATTTAAATATAATTAACTCTTAGAAAATCAAGGTGAATTCGGCATATTTGACTTAAATATGTAAAAATATTGCAAAATAATTATTTAAGTATTTTATTCAAGCAAATTGATATTAAAAGAAAAAGTAAATTGAATTATTCGCTTATAAAAAAATAGTTTTCTATAAAAATACTTTGCAGACCTTATAACCTAATTGCTAAACTGATTGAGAATTACACAAATAATTGAATACTAATATAATTTTTTTTATGATTTCTTTTTAAAATTTGCATTTTTATTTAATGCCGACAATCGTTTTGTCTGAGGGTGTTTTTTTTTTATGCAGAAATTGGAACTTGCATTCATATTCTCAGGGTATAATAAGAGAAACTAAGAAATAAATATGCATTTATAATATTATATTTTATTAATTATTATATATTATTTAATTTACCACACTACACAATTTGCACAACTTGAGTTCTCTTAATATATCCATGGCAACCCTGTTTATAATTACAAGTACTTACCTGTCTGTTATTACTACCCAATTTACTTATTTACTAGAGGGTACTACATACATATAACATAGCGAAAATCTGCAGCCCAACACTTCCGTCCTCGTTGTCGTCGTCGTCGTTGTCGTTGTTGTTGTTCCCTTGTTCATTGCACCCCCAACGTATTGTACATTGACTTCTTTGGGCTACGCTTTGTTTTCTGCATTCGCCGACGGCGACAGCAGCGACGTTGACTGCGTCGCTACAATGCGCTCATTTTTGCTCTCTCTCACGGTCTCACGTTCTGGCCTCCTCTCCTGGTGAGCGACATTCCCATACCACGACCTACCTTACCCACACCCACAGTGCGCTTTCAGCTTTCTGTTTTGGGCTTTTGCCATTCTTCCATGCACAACTCCCGCCCAAGCTGAGCGTTGAGCAGGGGGCGACGGGCGATGGGCTGATGGTGTCTGCTGCTGCCGCAGTCGACGCTGCTGCACAAATTCGCAGTTCGTTTTCATATTGAAAGTAGAATTTTTCACTTTTGCAAATTTCTGTCTCGTTTCAGTCGCGTTAACGACGTCATGTCGCACGTTTGTTCTCTATTCGATTCTCTGTACGTTCACAGAGACCAGTTTCAAGTTCTCTCAGTCCAATCTCAGCTTCAGATGCGCTCTGAATGTTATTGTTGTTGTTGCCTACTCTAGTCTCTAGTCTGACGGCACACACTATTAATGTGAGATTAACTTTCATTAGTTCTGCGGTAACTTTTATCGGTCGAAGAGTGTTAATCGCGTGTTTTACCTCCCCGCGTGCTCCCCTGCGTGACGAATTGTTGCCATAGTGCGATCTATGGTAGGTGAACAATGCAAAAAGTGATAATGATCTTACAGTTATATTTGCATGCATACATACATATGTATTGTGATTTACTGCTCTATGGAGAGACCATTGGAATATGTGTACTGCAAACAATGGATTACAACAAATACAAACAACTAATCATAATTAAGTATAACATATAAACTGATAATCAAATATCAATTTTAGATTTTATCAATAGATGGAGTTTTCCTGTTAGTTCTAATTGATTTGAAATTGTCTTTGTATTGGTGTTTTCTTTAGTTTCTTTTCCCAATGTGACCTTTCACTCTCAGAATCACACCACACAGACACTTCAATTAACCTCATCCATTATGCTGCTGCCCCAAAAGGACACTAGAATATTAAAAAATTGTCGTATATGTGTATGTGTGTGGCTGTCATCTCATTAGGTTGCCTGTCCAAAATGTCTGACTCATTCCAGGCCAGCCCACAAAAGCCGCCCACTTTGCACAACTTCAAAACTCCAGACATTGCAACCCTCATTAAGCCCCCAACCTTCAGTGTCTGGTCGAACGGGGCTGCAACTCCAATTACCCACACAGTCACATATCATCCAACCATCCCCCAACCCACATCCCTCATTCCCATTCCAATCCCTTTTCGTCTGGGGCTTAACAGTGCGCTGTGCGCTCAACTGTAGCGCCGCTGTAGACGAAATGTTAAGCGCCAGTGACACACAGATAAAAGCGACTGCGACGGCAGCAGCGGCAGCGGCTGTTAACCTTGCCTTGGTATTGGTGAACTTGACTAAACACGCGCGCTAGCTACTCTTTCATTCTCTCGCGCTCTTTTTGTTCTGCAATTGCATTCTCTCTCTCTCTCTCTCTTACTATCTCTTGTTATTACGCTTCCATTTCGCATTCTTCTTCGATGTGGAGCGGCGTCGCAAGCAATGAGCATTCGCATTCAGTGTTAAGGTCAATAGATTTGTTGTGTTTGTGTGTTTGTGTATTTCCACTTGGCTGCAACGCGACTGCATTCTAGTATGAGGTTGCATTTTGTGTGTTGATTATTCTGCTATTGAATTTGTCACTAGTGTTTTGTTTATGTACACACACACTTGTCATATTTTTTTATTGCTCACTTGACGCTTGCGGTTTTTTTGTTTGGGGTCATACTCTCTGACGGTGACTCTGACCTGACGTTTACGGAAGCTTTGTGAATTGCCCCTGAATTGTATTTTGTGTGAATTATAAATTGACTCATTTAGTATGCATCATATAAAACGTGACTATAGAAAGGTGTAAGCAATGTCAAATGTTAGAAAGAAAGTAGCAATTGCGACAATTAAACTTCCCTTTACACTGTGCCAAAATTACCGAACCTACCTCAATGCGTAACTCTGTTTGTGTGTCCCTTTTTACGCACAATACACATACGCACTGTTTCTTTTTTTTTTTGGTCTCACTGTTGGGCGGAAGTTGCCGCCCACTCAAACTCCAATTGAGGCAGAAAAACAGAACAACCCCTATTCAAATGCAACCCCCAAGCTAGCTGTATAAACTCCAGTGTTTATTTTTTGGGCCCTACTCATTCTATAATTTGTTAACCCCCCCAAAAAAAAAAGAAACTTGATGGCTTTTAAGTTTGTGCGTGTTTATTCCATCGCATGCTCATTCGTTCATCAATTCGCCAATTGAGCAAAATACACAAAATCGTCGTCGCTATCAAAAATTATAATTAATTAATTGGCAATAAATTACACAGCTGGCAAAGATGTGCAACAACTGCAGGTTTATATCAAAAATAGCCAACTAAACCAAGTTATAAAAGTGTTTAAAAGTTTAAGCCGTGTTTTGTGTCTGCGTCCGTGGCCGTGGCCGTGGCTGTCTCCGTGTCCGTGTCCGCGTCGGGCTGTGTCCTTGTCCTTGTGCAGCGCCCAACGGTCGAGCTAACCAAACCGAACAGCTGTTGGATGGTACTATAGTCCTCGTCCTTGTCCTTATCCTCGTCCTCGCCGTCGTCGTCGTCCCTGTCCCTGTGGCTTCACCTTGCTCTTGAACGCCACCAGGCCCTCAATGTCAATGCCAGTGCCAGTGTCATCATATTGAGTTTTCGCAAACATTTCGGGGAAAATCGTAATTTTCACATTTTTCGAAGTATAAGCCAGCCCCGCCCCGGCTGACAACACCCCCGCTCCCAGCTGTTGCTGTTGCACAAATGAAATTGTTGCAAGTATATCATTGAGAATGCCACACGAAACAGCTGTGGTGGTATTTCTCTAAAAGTATATTATTAAAAGCAATGTGTTTTAACAAGTTATATCTGTTAAATAAATGCGTTAACTATTCGCACTCGATACAAAGGTCAAATGTCAAAAAGTTGCTGAATCAAAAGCAAAAATCAAATAAGCGAAATTCGCAATAAATTATTAAATTACTTAATAGTGTCACAATCATATATAGGGGGCTCTCCCAAGTGCCTCTTCATAGAGCAAAACAAGGAATCAAATCTACAATAATAATAAAAAAAATAAAAGTGTCAGTTAAACGGCCTTGAAATAAGCTTAAACCCATTCAAAATACAAAATAATAATAATCACACTAATTAAATATATATTTTTATAAAGGTATTTTACCCGTACAATTGTACAATAATATTTCGACAAGAAAATATAATTAAATCAATGCTCAGGTGAAAATTACAAAACAAAATAAAAAGCAACTTTTGCGTTGTGTTTCATGTGCAAAATATATATTAATATATAGCTGTAAAACATATATACATAACATATAAATATATATATTTTTTGAGAAATATCAATCATATAAAAAACACATATTAATCAATAAAAGTAAAGTTTATACACATAACTGGAATGAAACAAAGTAATATGATAAAAGAAATTGAAAATTGTCATAACTAATTCACAATAATCAACGTTATCAAACAACAAAAGTAATAAACAATAACAACAACACTCTAATTTCTACGTATACATTTATAATTATCATCAAATAACATATAAATAATTATATTAAGCGAAATGCATAAATAAAACAATATTCTTGCATATTATATATTCAACGATATTAAACAATTAACTCATCAATCAAGCAAACAATCAATCAGGTGTTTATTTAATTTACAAAACGGTAAGTGTTATATATCATTATACAAAAAAATATTTAATTACATTAGCATATTGATAGGAAAATTTATGGATTTATCTATTAAAAGAATCATCAGATTTTATACATATTTTTAGGAATTTGTAACAATATTTACTAAAGAATATTCAGAAGGAATTGTAGATCTATATAAGCTTATACAGGTCTATGAAGATCTATTATATATCAAGCAGAGTTATATATATTTAATAAAAACTTAAATATTCTTCCATATATCTTACTTTTATACAAAAAGACATTTAATTCTTTGAGTATTTGTAACAAAATTTATTAAAGAATAAATAGAAGGAATTGTAGATATATATAAACTTATACAGATTTATGTAGGGATTAGATAAATTAATATTTGATTAAATCTATTAAATATCAAGCAGAGTTTTAGATTTTTAATAAAAACTTATATTTTCTTTTATATATCTTACTTGTATATAAAAAAAAGATATTTAATTCTTCAACACGATTTAATCTGCCAATATTTAAAATGATAATTGAATTTTCAGTTATATCTACAGACATATAGCAAGATATTTATCTGGGTATAGCTATAGGTTTTTATAAACATCATCTTTAACATGATTTTAAAAAATTTTTTTTTTTTTTTTCTGCAGATCTTTAACAAGATCAACAGATTTTTAACTAAATCTACGGTTTTTTATTAATATTAAATTATCCAAAAAACCTACAATAATATCTGCAGACTTTCTAAAAGATTTTTTTTTATTTTATTTGTTTTTTTTAATATTAAAATATATATTTAAAAAATATTTAAAAAGTACTAGTTGAACCGGCGTGCATTGCTACGCGCCGGCTCCCAAAAAATAAAGAAAAAAAATATTTTTCCGTTATCCAAAAAACCTATATTAACATCTATAGACTTTCTAAAATATTTTTTTTTAATATTAAAATATTTATTTAAAAAATATTTATAAATTACTATTTGACCCCGCGTGCATTGCTACGCGCTGCCTCCCAAAAAATAAGGAAAAATTAAAAAAAACACCTTTAAATCTGCAGCAATAAAAAAAGAACTATTTTGACATTAATATACATTTAACAATTTCTATAAACATGCCAGAATATATACTAATTTGTATTTTAACTGCTTTAATTTCAGATATTAGAAATACATATAAAATACTCAAAAAGCTGCTGTGGAGACGGGATAACCAACAACAAGTATTACTAGTTATTAAACTTTGAGCGCTCCAACATCCGCATAATATAAAAAAAATACAAAAGACGCCTCATTTTATTCAGATTCATATACATATAGCTCTGGGCAGGTTTAAGGACAACGCTAGCAAAGTAAGAACAAATATTCTAGGAAACAAAAATAAAATATAAAAATAAAAAAAAACAACTTTGCAACTGAAGGCTGATACCATTTTGATAATCCAAAAGCAGAAAAAACAGAAACAAAATTAAAAATAGTGGATATATGTATATGCAACAAGTGTAAAGAAGAAGAGACTGATTTTAACAGAGACGCAGAGATATTACTAAGAGGCGGATTCAAGAGGCAAAGCAAGTGATTCAGGATCAAATCCAATAAGCGAAACTTTCCAAAACAAAACAAAGATTTACATACTTACACACTTACTTACATACACGACGACGCACATACATATTTTATATATATAAATATATTTTTGGTGCGACTTTTTTTGTACGAAACGAAATTGAATTTTTTTACAACATGCTGAAGAAACTAAAGTGCATGGAGGCAGCAGCCGCGGCTGCCGCCGCTGCAGCGGCAACTGCAACACCTGCCACAAAGGTCATTAAAACGGAGCCCATAGATTTTGAGATGCTGCATCTGGAGGAGCAGGAGCGACGCCAGTCGGAGCCGAGCAGCAGCAGCAACAACAGTAGCAACAGTAGCAGCAGCAGCAATGGGGCACAAGCTGCCGCCGTGCCACAACGCTACACACACGTACAGGTGCAGACTGTGCCGCCACGCCAACCCACTGGCCTGACCACACCCTGCGGCACACAGAAGGTGATACTGACGCCACGCGTCGAGTATGTGCAACAGCGTGCCGCAAGCAGCAACAGCTTGGGTGGCATCAAGCACATCTATACACAGAGTGCAACAAGCAGCGCCGCCTCCGCCGAGCATTCAACTGCAGCGTCTGCACCGCAAATCATAATAACGCGCACGTTGCAATCAACAGCGTCGCATTCGCATCTACCGCGTCGCCACTCCGCCAGCCCCTCCTCCAGCCACTATCAACAGCAGCAACAGCAGCGTCTGCCCCATGGACATTCGCCGCCGCCGTTGCATCATCAGCAGGAGCAGCAACAGGAACAGTTGCAGCTGCCGCAACGTTCGACACCACAGCAACATGTGCGCGTCATTCGCGATGGCCGCCTCTACGATGAGTCCTTGTCCGGCGAAGTTTGCTCTTCCGGTGCGCGTCGTCATTCCGTCTCGCCGCCGCCGTTGCATCATCATTCGCGTTCCGCGCCCGTCTCGCCCGCAATACCCAGACGCGCCTATGTGGAGCAATATCAGCAGCAGCAACAGCAGCAGCGTCAGACGCCACCGCTGGCACCACCACCTACACCGCCACCGCCACCACCGCCGCCACCACCTCAGCAGCAGCAATATATAACTGGAACTCCGCCCACAGCTGCGGCTCGCAAGTTTGTGGTTAGCACCAGCACGCGTCATGTGAATGTCATTGCAGCAAATCACTTTCAACAGCAACAACAACAGCAACAACAGCAACAACAACAGCAACAGCAGCAGCAACAACAGCAACATCATGTTATTACTAATGTTAGCTCTAGCAGCGCTGCTTCCGCCTCAGCCTCCTCTTCCTGCCCAGCGACATCCTCTTCATCGCATATATTTCGCACGCCCATTGTCTCCAGCAGCAGCAGCAACAACAGCAACAACAACAGCAACAGCAGCAATGGCTGTCTGCAACAGTTGCCGTCGCACCATCTTCACA
Organism: Hirtodrosophila alboralis; assembly: GCA_035043045.1. Taxonomy (NCBI): domain Eukaryota; kingdom Metazoa; phylum Arthropoda; class Insecta; order Diptera; family Drosophilidae; genus Hirtodrosophila; species Hirtodrosophila alboralis. Next base: position 159,398 of record JAWNNH010000770.1, on the reverse strand, counting down.
ACAGCAACAATAACAATAATAGCATCAGCGGCAACTCTGCAATGCGCCCACCACCGCCTCCGCCGCCGCCCAAAGTGAAGCATGCTTCAAGCATAGGCAACAACAGCAACAACAACAACAGCAGCAACAACAACAGCAGCAATGGCGAAGAGCCGTCCAGCTCGATTCCTGATCTAGGTAAGCACTTAAAAACCCACATAACTAGTAGCATATATAGATATATATATATATATAGATACATAGATATATACTTTGCTAGTAACTGTAACTTGTTGACCCTGGATTCTTAACTGTCTCAGTTGTAGATACTTTGTAGAGCTGCGAATAATTGTTAAATGACAATTACTTTCAACAAGCAGTGACAAAAAATCACAGAAACTGTTACTCTCATAACTAAATAAATGAAAAGTGACTAGAAAGTCTTAATAATCAGAGTCTAAAAAATATTATTATAATTATAATATTATAATAAACACGCATTATAGTCAATAAGTCAACTAAACAAGTCTGTTTTTAATATTACTCTAGACTGCAAAGCATAATAAATTAATTAATTAATTTGTTATCAAGTGCAGTTTAAGAAAACTCAATAATTCTCGGCGTGAATAGATTTTTAAATTAGAAACAAAATTAAGCCAGCGACCAATAATATCAATTTTTATTAAATTGAATTTAATTTTTTAGTCGGAAAAAATTATAATCATAATCTTTTATAGATTAAAACTAAAAAAAAGTCTTTCCGCATTTCAAAGTTTAAAAACAAAAATATATATATATTTTTTTTTTATATATTTTTAAAATTCTGCATATATTTTTTAGAAGTTTGGGTTGATTTTTTTTTATGAGGAAAAAATTCAAACTTTCCTTATTTGGGTTTCAAAAAAGCATAGATTTTAATTAGTACAAAAAATAAAGTCAATGATTTAATAATAATTTCAGTTAAATTTTTTATAGCTCAAAAAGTACGTTCTCTTTATAAAATAATACAAATTTTGCATTAATATGTTTTATATATTTATTAATAGATTTATTTAATAGCCTCTTAAAGCAATATTATGAGTAGGGATAATAATGAAAGTAAGCCATATACCACACATAAGGATCGATTTTAATACGTACATTAAATTAATGTATTTTTTATTGCTCGTATTCGAAACACACTTCAATTCACTTGTGCATAGTATATTTTAATATTATTTATTATATGCAATGTATTTAAAATAGAAGACAACTAAGTAACTCCAAGTATCAATTTACTGTTTTTTACAGTAACTAAAGGTCAAAACAAAAAATACAAAAGTGATTAGCATATAATCTAGTAAAATGTATAGTAAATTTATTAATTATATTTTAGTTCCAAATCCATAACGGACTGTACGGAAATGACGAGCATTTATTGTGTTAAAACATTGTCATATTTTATTGTAATCATTTAATTGCGATATATATTTATTAAAAATTAAATATGTATATTACACAATCGATCAGCGAATGAATTAAGCGTTAAATCAGCGTTTGATTCGAATTACATCACGATCAGCTTTTCTTTAGGTTCATAAATATATATACAGGAATTATATTTATAAAAAATATTATTACTAAGCATTCAGAACGTAGCTGAGCTGCGCCTCGAATTTTATTTAAATTTAATTATCAATTTATATTGAAATTGCTCTCAGCTTGTGATTCGACTCGATTTTTGTTCCAATTTTTTTATTTTTTAGGTTTTTTATTATTATTATTATTTTTTTATTCTTGACACTGGGTGTATATTTTTGTCAAGGCTGCGTGTTTTTTTTTGTTTGTGTGTTAATTTTGTATATACAATAATTCTTTTGCGTGTCTGTTTTTTTGTATTTGTTATTTTTCTTGTTGTTTTTTGACTGACGCTTTTACCTTGAACTTCAACTGGAATAAACTTGGCGCTCAGCTTTCAATGCTCAGCTCTCAGCAGCCAGAATTCAAATAAAGTTGCTTGACTTCGCGATGCCCTGTAAACTCTCTCATAATCTAATATATACCAGAAATATCTAGAGTGTATTTTAAGTATATAATTAATAGAGCTTTGATAAGAAAGTCAACATTATATGAACATTTAATGTTGCAAAAATTGGGAATTTCAAGAGATTTTAAAAAAGTTTTTTATATGGGGTATATGGCTAAACAAATTCCGTTTTGTTATTAATTGTAAAAATTTCGCAAAAAAATTAAATATATATATTCAGCACGTACTATATATAGACAGGTATATGTATATATATTTGTATTTTTTTTGTGATTTGTTTAATATATTTTTTGTGTTAGTTTCAAGAAGTGAATGAAATATTTGCATTGGTAATTTTGTGTGTTGAATATCCGCTCTGTCTGGGTTTGTTTGAATACATGATCTGTAAATCAGGAAAAACTCTTTTTATATACAAAAAAAAAATACTCATTTGAGTAATTAGAATAAATTGAAATTTAATTTATTTGGGCTTGTATTTATTTTATAGCGAATTCATTTATGCTTTGTTTAAGCTATGTATAATGTTTTCAAGCTAATTTGAAACCTGTTTGCCCAATTTAAAAGACCTGAAAGACCCAGTTAAAAGTGACAGTAGTAGACGATTGGAGTGGCATTCTAATGATTTCATTTCGAATATATGCTCAGTTATACAATACGCATATATGGACAGTCAGGAGACACTGATTTTTATATATATAAATTTATTTATTATTTTTTTTTGTTTTACTGTCGCTTGGCGAATAAATAAACAAGTCTGGCTGCCGCTTATTAAAAGTTAAGTAAATAAAAGTCAAGGCCAACTTGTGTGCTGAGGCGTGATAGATTTATGTGGCTTTTAAATGGGTCGCTGGTGTGAAAGTGTTGGCCAATATTGAAAGATCTTTTGCTACCTACCTGTTTTCCAGAAACTGCTTCCCCGTCTTCTGCCTTAGAGAACTCAAAAGCCCCACAATTCAATCGAAGCAAACTAATTTTCAATGTCAATGTCACGCACACACTGGGACAACGAAATACAGATAGAAATACAGTGCCAGGCATACTGATAGATCTCACAAACATTCGCCTATCAGCTGTCTCTCTCTCTGTGTGTGTTTATATATATACTCTTATATACTACATATATATATATAATTCTGTTTATATGTGCCTATTCAAAGCAATTTTACTTCATTATTATTGTTATTCGCACGAATGGCAACAATTGTCATCAAAGTCCTATTCGCAGAAGAGCTGTTAATCGTATTAAATAATTGAATTGAATTGAATTGAATTGTGATAATATATCGATACATCATAATTGTATAGAGTACATAAGTATATACATATTCAATGGAATTGTTGCAAAATTAATTAATTGTTACTATGAAATTGCATAAATGTGTTTCTTAAGCAGTGTATAAATGAGTTCATTAAATATGTCAATTTTAAACAAGTAAGAATGAGTTATTTGAGTATGCTAGACGGCGTGTTACCCTTTGAGCTTAAAATAAATTAAAAATAAATAACTTATTGTGGGAAAATGTAAACTTATTTGTGAATTTGTTGGTTTTAATAACAAGCCAAATTTCCTAATTTTTTCAATTGATTCGGCTTTTAAAGCTGCTGAAGTAAATAAATATATATACCTACTACACTGAAGAAAAAATCATTTTTCAAAACAACGCAATCTATTTTCTTTAATTATATTTTTTAATTTCATATTTACCTACTACACTGAGGAAAAATTACCTTCCAAAAAACCACAATCGATCTTCCTTTATTATATTTTTTTTATCTAAATTATTCGTTGTTTAAAAAATAATACTGATTCTCGATTTATAATCGAATAATACACAACTTCCAATTTAAAAAATATAGTAATATTAAATGATAAAAAATAAATCAAATAAATACAAATAGAAGCTGATTTTGTGCATTTGTTTCTATAATTCCCAAACGGTCTTAGCAGTAAATATATAAGGCACAAGGGTTTCCCTATACTACATTTTTTTTTTTTAAATTTCTGTGCAAGAAAATAATTTATTTAATATTGACTAAATAATATTTTCATTTAATATGAGGTTGTAAAACATGTAGTAAGCCCCATTTAACCATTTTAATAAATATAGAGTGTTAATTAAACATTTACAATTAATGTTCCTACTAACTTTGTTCAATTATATTATATTATTTATAACTATCTACCAGTCAGTCTATAGATTTCTATGACAGCGCCTTGTTAACAAATAATAAATTAATAAATAAAACTTACCCTATAATATCTTTTACCTATACAGTCCGTATATATATTATTATTTCGCGTTTTGCGATCTAATCAACTTTCAATTGAGTCATTAGCAACATTTGTTTTTCCGGCTTGCCCGATCCTCAGATGTAACCTTGCTGTTGAAGCTTATATATTATATATTACATAACTCTCAGACAATCGTGTTATAGTATTTTTTTTTTTTGCTGATATAACATCGTCTCACATATATATTATATTATTAATAGGCAATCGCACATTTACAAACTACTATTTACCAAATAGTGAATATAAATTGATTGTGACCTATAATAAGTATTATGAATATATATATACTTAACTTAGTAATCATATAACGTAGTGGCCTTGCGGTTATGCAAGCTAAATACGTGTATTTATTTATTATATACATCTGTATAAATCATTTCATTTCCGACTGAAAGTGAGGTGAAATTGTTGACAAATATTGGGAAATATATTTTTTTTAATTTTCTAAATATTTTATTAGTAATCAGGTTGAATTCATTGCAATAAATGTGAATATTATTGAGGAATAGCTCAAAAATATATATTTAAATAAATTACATATATTTTATATATATTTTTTTAAATTTATTATATATTTTATTAGTAATCAGGCAGGTTGAAATGTTTGCAATAAATGTGAATGTTATTAAGAAATAGCTTCAAAATATATATAAATAAATTATTGATGATGTTGGCTATCAACAAATTTTGTATTTAGTTAATTTTATTGGTTTACTGGCAACTTAACTTTAACTTTATTACTTAAATCGTTCGTCACTTAGTTGACTAATATTTCCTTTATTTATTAAACAATATTTAGAACCCATATTACCTCCCTGCAATATTGGAAATCCAGGTATCCAAACTATCAAATTAACTCGCAGATACATGAATAAATATTTGTTATTTATTTACTATTAATACGTTTATAAACAGACTTTTAAAAACCCTACAAAAATTTTAACATTATTGTTATATATATTTTCTTATGCAACTTGCGTCGTGTGGCGCGCAATTTGCCATGCAACAAATCTTATAACATTTGTTATGAATTTGTTAAGCATGCATTATGCATTACAAGGAAAATGTTGTTGGAATCTAAGATCTAAGATAAATATAGGCAATTTTGAATAACGTAAGAATTGTAACGTTTAACAAGCGCTTAACTAACTTAGTAAAGCAATTAAACTAAGATACAAAGTTACGACAGGCGTCAAGAGCAGCAATTTAGTTACTTAACCTGGCACGCCAAGCAAGCTGCCATATTATTGAGATACAGTTAGCCAAATGCTAAAAGGTATCTAGCGGATAAACAGGCAGAGACAAACCTGTTTCAGAATGCAAAAAAAATACAAAAAAAAAAAATAAATAAATAAATTATATAATGTGCAATGTATAAAAATGCGAATTACAAGTGGGAGCGCAACAACAATAATAATAAAAGGAAGAAAAAAAAACAAAAGCAAAAGCAACAAAAAAAAAACCAAACACAAGGTCATTTGACGTCTGACGCGGCAGCGGCGGCATTAGAAGCGGAAGAGAAATAGAAATACAACAATAATAATACAAAATACGAGTAATAATAAAAGCAAAAGGCGGCAACAAAAATGTGACACACTGAGCACAAGTCGAGCAAACCGAGAGAGAGATACACACACAAAGATACAAATGTATCTGTATCTGCTAAATAGTGAGGCAATGAGCGAGCGAGACGAGACAAGTGCTAGTACGGCTGGGCGGTAGTAGATATAGTAGTAGTAGATACATATATAGATATAGTAGATATATATATATACATTATATATCATCATATATGACAATTAGCAAAAATCGAATTTGATTACAATTGCAGTTACATGATACAGTTACAAATTGTGACGTGATGAACTTGAGATAACCGTTAGAAATGCCATATTTTAAGCAAAAAAATAATACAAAAAAAATATAAAAAAAACGTTTTCAATTACCGAGGTTGAATAACGGAACCTTGCGACTAGGCCACCCAAGCGGCAATTACGTGTCCGAGGTCTTCTGTAATCCCAGGCGTTTGTTGTGATTGAGTTGATATTGTTTTATGATTTGAATAACGGCAAATTGCCTTATAAAAAAAAACTAAACTAAACAACTAAAAACACACAAACTAAGTTATATGCTAAAACTTTATTTATTTTTGCTTTTTAACAGCATCGCATCAAGGTCAAATCTGAGTCATTGGGCAAAAGTTTAAAATTTCTTTTAGCCTCTCATTCAAATTGAGTCATCGAAAATGTAGCTCAGCTTTTGTACTATGATATAGCCTCTAAATGGTCACGCAGCTTTCTACTATACTATATTATATTCTGAATTTTGAGTAGAGACACCATATGGCTTACGGATAATATGGAAGGTTATTTTTAATAATAGTTAAGGGGAAGAGAACAACCATTGAAATTCTTTAGAATATTCATATTTATTTGCATTCGACAGTTGTTCGCATTAATTTTTTCTATTTTCATATTTATATGCAAAAGTAGAAAATGTCTTTATAAATATTATAATATTTATTAAACACTTAGCTGTCAAATTGTTGGGGTTGAATGGTTACAAATATAAATGTTATATTAAATTTAATTGGGAGAAAGGTATTTTCTCGTTTTAATAAGGAATAATTGCGTCAGGTCTACAGCTTTTATTTATTTTATTAATTCAACAAAATCAATTTTCAGCCTTATATTAAATATTTAAAAATTAAAGCGTAGACTTCGCATTTTGATATTTATTCTTTCAATATATCCATATAAATCGTCTATATTATAGTTATAGATTAATACGCAATTTAAAATTAAAGCATATTATAAATATTCTTTTGCTTATTATAAATAGTGCAGAAAACTATATTAAACATTTTTAAAATAAATAGTTAATATTAAGTATGCTTGGCGTCATAGGAAAAATTAAAAAAAAATTTATTTTGGCTGGAAAAAATTGGCAAAAAAATTGCTTTTGATTTTTTGAATTTTTTTGAATTTTTTTTATGTTATTTATTTTTTTATATTTTTTTTAAATTCTTCTTTGTGACTGAATGCACTTTTGCATTATCATTGCATTATTATCCCCCCGCAGCCCAGTTACCCAAATAACACATTTAGGTCATGAACCGGAAACGTCTTAATTACACAGAGAAATAACTGAGGCTCGAAAGTCAAATTGCATGCTGGGGAAACGCACCACAAAACTGAGACAGAGAATTGCAAATAAAAAACTGGAATCAAGTCTAAATAATTAAACCGGCCAGCAGAGCAGAACAAGCGAATAAAAAGGGCGAATTATTTTTTATTTTTTTTATTTTTTATAAGAAGTGTAAGGCAAAGAAAGAAAAAACAGAACGAAAATGAAATCAAAGCGCACAGAATGAGCAGACAAAGGTCTGATAGACTGGACAAAAAAAAATAAATGCAAAAACAAAATATAATCGATGAATTTGATTGCTTTGTGTGTCGAAGATTTAATACACTTAACTAATAATTTATTCTAGAATTTAATGAAATTTGTTTAGGAAGGTTTATGCTTATAAAAGGGAAAGTTTAAACTTACAACACAAACTCTGATTTATCAGTTCTTTTTGATATAGTTATTTAATGCGGAAAGTGTAAAGATATATATTACAGGCAAAAAAAAAAAAAATGAATTTCTATATTTTTTAGCCTGGGATTTATGTTTTATTTTTTTTCAACAATTTTTTAATCACAGAAAAATATAAAGCTTATAAAAAATAATTATGTATTATTTTTTTTTCTCTAAATTTTTCAATCAGAAAAAAATATAAAATCTATAAAGCTTAAGTATAGCTGAGTCATTATTTTTTTTTTATTATTCTTATTTTTTAAATTGCAATAATTCTAAATAAAATAGGGACTAATAATAAATATTATAAGGATACCAAATTCCATTCGATTCATCATTTAACAGCTTTTTTATGTGCTTGTAAATGATATATAAATATAAAAATTTTTGAATTTTGTAAATTGATTTCATGATTACTTCAAAGCTTAAAAAATAAGGCTCCCGTAGAAAAAAAAGGACAAATTGTTGGCTCAAATGACTCAGTTAAGCCTAAAAAAATTTCTGAGTTAAAAAATTCATAGATCAACATGTAACACATTTCGTGATGAAATTATAATACCTACAACAAGGGTATAAAAAAAAAAAAAAGAAGAAATCCGTGCAGACGATGACGATGACGACGCCGTTGAACTGTGCAGCGAAGACCTTGAACTTTGGAAAAACAGCATGCAGAGCAGTCAAAGGGGGGAGGGGGGGACAGCAGGGGTAGAGAAGAACTTTGTAGATAGCATGGACAAGCAATGAGCATAAAATCAAACTGAAGAAGCGTTAAATCAAGCCGCCGCGGCCCCAGTGGCAAGTTGAGGTGCCCAATCACAATGTAGGGCAGGAAAAAAAAGGGCAGGAGAGTATGTCTGCTTATTAGCTGGATCAGAGAAAAAAAAACAGAGAACTGGTTAAAGAGAGACAAAGAGCGAGAGAGAGAGAGAGAGAGACAGAGACTCGGGCAGCAAGTTGTTTCTGTGCGGCAGCAAAGTGCCATTGACCCAGAAGCAAAAGTCGTTGGCTTTTTGTGGCTTGTGGCAAGCATGGCATGGCATGGATCTAGCATAAGCGGGACGGGATCGCATTGAAGGACTGGGGCGTTGGGTTGCTCAGCCAGCATAAATGCAAACAATAAGCAGCAGCAGCAGCAAGACCTTGATATTGTCAACGACTTGGCTGTAGAAAATATTTATAAATACAAAATCAGCGAGGAGGCTAACCAAGCCAACCAAGTTGCAAGTCCATATAGTAGAAGCCGCTGGCGTCACGCTTGGGCAACAGCAGCAGCAGGAAGAGGGAGCCAAGAACACGGCAAAGGGGAGCTATTTATACCTCGGTATTATATTTATTTTCCTCTTTTCGCGCCTAAAAAAGAGACCAGGCTGAAGATGACTCTGCTGTACTCCACGGTGTACTCCCGATGGATGCGTTGGGGCTACGCCCTTGACTTAGGTCAATAACTTTGCAACGAGTGAGAAGCTATGCATTTGTTGTGATCGGTTTGGTCTGGTTGTAAAATCTATCAAAGTTTCGAATGGCACACTAACCCACAAGTGACAATGTCCTTTTTCCCTTTTTGCTCGATTAACTAGCAGCAACTATTTAGTTATTTATGAGCTTGTATCGGTAAAATGTCAAGTGCTGTGGCCCTGACCTGACCTCGAATTTACACAGCAACAATAAAAAAAATGCCACCCCACACCTGGGGCGCCATAAACCCCTAGCTACCTCCTAGCTACCTCCTAGCTACCCTCGGACTACTCGGAAGTCTGTAAGAAAATTTCATTGCCAACACATTCACGTTCAATGTCAGGTTCATGCGCGTCAACTGAAATGCAAATGTCGGGGCGTAACAGGGGGGAAACTGGGGGCCACAGTCCGGGGCCTGGTTGGAATCACTGGACTAGGAAAATTTCTGCTATTGTTTGTGCAGTGTTTTTGGGGCGGGGAAGAGCGATGTTCTATTGCCATTGTAGGGTCATAGCCACCAGCATTGTTAGTAGTTAAGCTCTTTTTTAAAAATACTACTGAATTGGGATAGATTTCCATTTACCCAAATCCCCAAAGTTGGAATTAAGCATTCAGAGCAGGCCACAGCTGTTGGTAATTTAGCAAGAATAAAACTTGGATATGTATACTGAGAAATATAATTATTCTAAGAGCATTGTGCTTTATATACTTGCCGCAAAATAAGGTTGTGAATTATAGGCGAAGCAAATGTGCAAAAATCAGCTCCTAGAAGTATGCAACACTTTAAATTAGCTTTCAGTGGGCTGTTGTAATTTACTTATTATGGTAAAATTGAAATTCGTTTTAATGTTCTCCGAGTAAACATTTTTTTTTTAAATTTTATATTTTATTTTTTTCCTCAATGTATGCTCTTTTCATATCTATCGCTACCTTATAAAATTCTCAGGAATTGTCCTGTTAATTTTGTTTTCAAAAAGCGATTTCCTAATGCCTTAAGCGATCTGGTAGTTCACCCATTGGGTCTCTTTTCCTCAACCCTACAGAATGACTTTCCAGCTCCAACCTAATTTAAAATTGTTCCAACTTAAGCTATCCCTGGGTTCGATGCTCTCTCAACAGCACTCTCATGGCTATTAATACAACTGACCAATTAAAACGCATTCATAATTAATTGTTGTTCAAATTCAAGTTCAACTTTTTGTTGTTGTTCAATCCTGCCGGTAGCAGCCCCTACCGGACGAACCCTAACTCTTTAATAATTTTGAATTTTTTCAGCACAGTTAATCAAATTACATTGTTAGCTCTCTCTCGAGTTATGTGCTTATAGCCTCTCAGCGGGATAGCAAAAACAGATAGGGGTATGAGATTATGCCTTGGGTGATGCAATGTGTGTGCGTGTGTTTTTTGTAAAGGACCTTCTGAAATTGACAAGTTCTCGTTCAGGGCCATGGATACGGATGCGGCAACAGTAGAAATGACAATGAAATGTGCATGTGTCGACAGCAACAGCAATGCTAATGCTTGGCGCGTGTTACTACTACTACTACAACTATATTGTATAATCAAGAGAACGTATAACGTCAAGCACGAGGACGACGACAGGACCAAGGAGCTAAGTATGCCAAAACCAGCCAACTGTGGCCCTGCGTCCTGATAACACCGTGCAACAAATTTTTATAAATTTCTTGTAACTCGAATCCGAGAGTTGCTATGCTTGGTTGTTAAAACCAAGAAAAAAACAAGCAACAATTTTTTTTGTTGTTGTTTTCGAGCTTAGCAAAAAAGCTAGATTTTTATATATTTTTATATTGAATTGCAATTCAGTAGATACTTTGAATTGAACTGAAAATTTGTATAAAATGTTCATCTTATTAAAATATATTATTTTGTATTTTTGGGCAATTTTTTCCAAGAAGATACTTGGGATTGACTTAAAAATTTGCATAAAATTGTAATCTTATTAAAATATATTATTTTGTATTTTTGGGCTATTTTTTCCAAAACTTTTGGTTTTTTGTTAATTCTGTAAATCTGTAAAATTACTACTATAAATTTAGCCTTTTCAAAAAAGTAAATATTTTTTACATCTGTAAACTATGTTCAAAATTATATAAAGTAATCCAAAGCTAACTATTAAAGAGGCTGAAAATCGAATAAACAACCGCTTTTATATGTGAATTGACTCTCAAATGTTCGTAATACTAAATGCTGTTGCATAGTGTAAGTTGCGTCAATTTCGAAGCTGTAATTGACATATTGCTATCAATAACCCAGTTCCAATGACAACGCGCCGTATGCGTAATACATACAAGGGTGGCCACAAATTTAGCACACTTGACGTAATAAACTGTCATAATAATGTAAAGAAAAAAAAAAAAGCAATTTTTTAAATTGTCATTTTTTAGCAGAGAATATTACTTTAATTCCTGACTTGATATGAAACAGTTTAATGTTAATTTTTCCTACAATTAATCAATTAATATTCATGCCCTATTTAATTGCTTTTAAATTTTCTTTAATGTTAATACCAACTAATCAATTATTTGAAATTTAAAAACAAAGTGTTGCTATTAATTTAAGCACTGCTGTTTATTATAGTAAGTGCAAAGTGCTAAGAATCGATTTTTTTTTGGCTTTTCTAGTTGGCCCAACTAACCTAATTTGAAAGCAACGCTTTTCACTTTCGTTTTAGTTCATTTTAGCCACATTTTGGGGCTATTTTTAAATTGAGAACTGCTCGACAGTTTGCAGGGTCAACCTTAGCCTTTCTTGGGGACATTATTATTGTTGAGTTTATTATAAAAATTTCTTTGCCATTGCTGCACAATTATTATTGGTTAGCCAACAGACTTGCCACTTGGCTCACTTCCGCGCATTGGGCATTCTTGGCATGTTGCCCACTGTGCTGCTAGCTGACGTAGCTGTGGAGCCTCCTGGGCACCTCTTTACCCCCTCTGCACCTTGAACAATGGGTCGTTTTGACCTCACCCACATTACTTTGTGAACAGTTGTTCGACATTGAAAATGTATTTTTATATATAAATGTTTTGTAGTATATAGTATGAGAGATCGGTCGACGGCTACTCGACGAATCGGAAATTAATTGCTTAGCCACGAACACCTCGAATGCTTCCGCATTAAAATACTCGTATAATGTAGTAAATAGTGCAAGTGTTGCACAGGTGTAATAATTATAATTGCTTAGTTTTTTATTCCCAATGATTGTTTTATTAATTAAATAATATTAAGTAGCATGAGCAGGCTTTTGGGATCGGGGTATAAAAATATATTAAGGGCAATTTGTTGGTTAGATCATACAGTTCATTTTTTTTGTCAAAAAATTCGATTTTTACCCTCTACAAATAAAATAAAAATATTTTAGTCGAAGTGCTCGATCAGAATTTATCCCTTAATCAAATGTCTTTATAATTTTCTAGCTTTATGAATACAAATTAGAAAATATAGTGCTTCACTAAATACAAATAAATACTGCGCAGTAAAATTAAGGAAATTTAAAAAAAAATGTTGCATATTTTAAGGGGTTATTTGTGTTCTGCGCGCCTGCAATTTTCAAATGATTTTTGCAGTCAATATATAAGGTCTGTGCTGTTTTACCAGACTCAAGATGAATATTTTTTTTTATTAATTTTTTTTTTTTATTATTTATTTGTTTATTTATTTTTTTTATTATTTTTTACTATTTTTTTTTATTTATGTTTTTTTTTAATTATTTTATTTTATTTTTTTTTTTTGATTTTTTTATTTTATTTTTTTTTTTTTGATTTTTTGATTTTTGAAGTTATTTTCTCATATGTTACAAAAATTAAAGTACCAATATGACCTCTGGGCATAAACTACAGGGTATAATAAACAGTTTAAGATTTTTGGAATGGCTCTTGTGTAAGCCAAATTGAAAAGGAAATGGAAATGGAAAGGCAGGCCAACAGGCAGGCAGGCAGGCACCTACTACATACGTAATGTGTGTCACTCGAGGTCCAACAACAAAATAAACTCGTACACCCAATGGGGCAGCGAGAGAGAAAAAGAGAGAAAGATAGGGAGAGAGTGAGCGAAAAGTAAAATGAAAATAAATTGTGATGGTCAAGGTCGTTGGCGTGCGCTTTGCGCAATAGAAATATATACATACAACTACAACTACAATTACATACTTACAACAACGACATCAACAAAATCAACAACTGTAAACTGTGCAAAATAAATACTATATAGATAGGTACACATATATGTAAACTCAAGCCGGAAAACTTAGGAACCTTCTATCTATAATATGATAAGTAAAATGTATTTAGGGTAATAACAATGTGTTTTTGTTTGGTTTTAATTAATATAAACATGAATATAAATAACTTGTTGTGGCTTATATATTTAATTTTAGGAAAAAATATATTCCTTTATTTTATGTAATTTTAATATATTTTCTAATATGAGCAACATTAAGTGCAAGTCAAAAAATAGTTTGCAACAATTTATACCCTTAACTTTCCAGAATTTAATTATTTTTCTGTTTCAGTTGCTAGGCAGAAATTTCAAATTAATTAAGCGCAACTTGCTGTAAATGTCAATCAAAGTCAATTAACAAACAATTACTTAGGTTTCTCTCGTTCCACACCTTGCCTCAGAGAGTCCACAGCAATTAAGTTTTACTTCAAGTTTAATTTTCTGCAGCATGCATATATTATAATATATATTAAATCCTTGCACAGGACGCGACTGCAGCGGCTTATGGCGGCTTTTGTGAAGGTTATATGCGATCAAGGGCAGCTCAATGACAGTCAGATCCTTGAACGCATAGACTATAGCTGTCGTGTGTGCTCGGTTTGACTGTCAAGGCTGCTGTTGTCCTTGCGCCAAGCTTTTGCCTTTGCCACACAGCTGTTCGCCTGTTAGAAGCGGCGTTGAATTTGTTGTTGCATCTGTTGCGCTAACTTGCGGCAACTTGTAGCTTGACTTGGCGACAGGTTGCCACAAAAAGCACTGTCACTCTCTCTCTCTCTCTCTCTCTATCTCTCCCTCTCTCTCTCTCTCTCTCTAGGGTTGCCAATAGTTGCAGCTGCAATGGGCGCACAGCTTTTCCAGCAGCTTAACTAACTGCACTAAAAGCCCAAATGCATGCAAGCTTTTTTGGGTTGTTCCCTCTCTCAACTTAAGCTTTAGCTTATAGTTGAACATGCAACCAAATTTGTTGAAGCTTTGCCAAAAAAGCTTTTTTGTTGCAGCTTTGTTCTAACAAATTTCAAATGCATTTTTGTGCTTATCAGATTTTAACTGCAAATAGTTGTGAGCTTTTTTGAGTGCATTTCAAAAGCTAAAAAACTTGACGTTATTTTTCAAAAAATAAATATAAAAATGTATTTATTATTATTTTAGTAATTTTAATAAATTAATCTACATTTACTACGTCCTTAAATAATGATAATAATAATGTGTTTTTATGTCTAAAGTGAATTTTAATATTTTTTGAATAACTTTTGTTATTTATGCTATTCAAAACTTTAATAAAGTAAATTATGTCCCAAATATATTTTAAAAAATTAAATTTTTTTATGAAATATAAACTGTAGCTATGTATACATAAAATCTCATAAAATTTAATGTTTCTTCAAACAGTTTTCTAGCTCATTTGTTGTCTGGTACAATCATGTTAATAGTGACCTTTTCCCTAACTCTACTTTAGCAATATTTTAGATCGACCTTAACCTTGAACTACAGCACAAAATGGCCAACCGCATCATTAATTGTATTGTTGTTGTTGTTTTTGTTGTTGTTTTTGTTGCTGTTTTTGTTTTTGTTGTTGAAACACTTTTCCTCTCTATTTGACACAATTTTTCGTTTCCTCACTGTCATTAAATGTTGGCCAAAAGACATAAAGTCTAAGCAGCTTAGACAAAGTCGAAATTATATTGTGGCTAGGTTAAGCAGGGGTTGGGGGGGTTAGTTTAGGGGTTTTAATGGATGTTCACCCACGCAAACAGCTTTTGACATATACATATATATATATATACTATATATTGTATATGTGTTTATATACATATATAACTCTCACACACTTTAGCACTTGTCCGGGTTTTTTTTTTTTTTTTTTTTTTTTTGGCTATTTTTCGTTTTGCCTTTAGCCGCATACCCTATAAACAGAAATTACAGAGAATTTATTATTTATCTATATTAGTGTGTGTACTGTACTATTAAAAAGATTGCAAAAATAAAAATAATAAAAATAGTACTGTACTCCTGACTAAATGGAAACCGGCAATCAAGCAAGTAAACTTCTCTTACAAAAAAACATTGGAAAATCCCTTTAATACTTAACACAACTATTAGAACAGCGACTAAAAAAGCAAATAAGCACGTTAAACAAAATAAAGATATATTAATGACGTTTCAAAAAGTTCCTAACAATTTTTCTTTATAATGGAAACAAGAAAATATGAATTTACAGATCTGGGCATATATAAAACTTCTGGTAGAAAATATTCTTTTTTTTCAGGCGAACTACTTGGGGGAAAAAATATTTTTTTTTATTTTTTTCTTTATTTTTTTATTACATTTATTTAAGTCTTCAAATAATAATAATTTTCACCTAGTGACTTGTGTCTTAAATAATAAGCTTCAGCTTAAGACATTAGAGATAATTATAATAAATAAATGAATAAAAATAAATATTAAATATTTGAATAAATAAATAATAAATAAAAATAAATAAGAAATAAATAATAAATCAATTAATAACAATAAATAATAAATAAATAAATGAAAATAAATATTAAATAAATAAATAAATAAATGATAAAAAAAATAAATTAAAATAAATAATAAATAAATAAATTACAATAATTACCATTTATAAAAAATAATATAAAAAATGGAGAAATAGGGACGAAGACTTGGGGACGCTCAACCTAATAAAATCGAATAAAATTTTTGTACAATTTTTTTTTAATAATTGAAACATTAATAGTATTCCGAACCTAAGATTCAAATATATGTGTATTCTTCGTATACCATAAATTATACCAACAAGTCTGCAGTTCAACAGGGTATCTTTAAATCTAAACCGACTTGCATTTCAAATTTGTTCGACTTTTGTGGCGTGTGTCGAATTTCGTTGGCTTGGTTTTTATGTTATTGGCTTCATATACTACAATATACATTACTACATATATATATATTTTTTGATTGCCTGACCTTGACTCGCAGTAACCTCTCGGTTAATTCTAGTGTTATTAATGGCAGCCACAACAGAATTCGTGGAATTTCGCCATTTCGCCTCTCAGCACACAGTACACATTTATTTCTCACTCATGCTGCCTTTTTTATTATTGTTGTGTAATTGAATTTGTCAGTTATTCACACAAAGTGTGTGTATCTTAAGCTACTTAATTTTTGATAAATGAACTTAACTAACCAAAACCTACCTCAAAATATTCGTACACTTTGCATATTATGCGCAGTTCTAAGCCTCTGCCAAATTGCAAAATTGTCTAAATTTTCACATTTCACTGCCAAAGACGCAAAAACAGAAATTCATGGTCAATGTGTCAAACCCCCCGAAAAAAGCAGAGACTTTGTATATAAGGCAGCGCATACATCATCCCCTAGAATTTTCAAGCTCAATCTACGCACTGTTGTGCTAGGCCTAAAATGTATATGTATCTCTCTCTCTCTCTCTCTCTCTCTTTCTCAGCCCTTTCTCCCTCTCTCTCTCTCTGTGTGTGTGGGCTTTTTCTGAGCTAAAAATAATGAAACGCACCAGCCAAAACCAAAGTCTCCAATTCCAAACCCTGGCTGTCAGCCCAACATTTTTCTATTCATATCGCCCACTTTATTATGTATTCTCTCTCTTTTTCTCTCTCTCTTTCCCTCTCTCTCTCTGCCTCTTATATTTTCTTCGTCCTTTGCCACACATTGATTTCTTGATACGCATTTTGTTCGCACTTTTATTTTTTTCCGCTTACACAATTTTGCTTTATTAAGGTAGGTTTATGCGCAGTTTTCCAAAGATTTAGTTTAAGATATATGCTACAGAATTAAATATATAATTTTTTTAAATTGTTTAATACAAAATTAAATATTTTTCAGTAGCTACAAGTGCTGGAACTTACAGTTTTTGTACAGGGTATAGGCCTAAAAAAAAATGGGCAATATAAGAAAATTTTAGTCACTTTACATGCTTTGCCGCTAAAGCAGGAAATAATTAAATTTGTGCGCAAAAATAGTCAAAAAATCCCAAATTTATTAATTTAATTTCTATTTTTATTATATTTTTATAAATATGATAGGTTTATGCCACTTTTCAAAAGATTTAGTTCAAGATATATGCCACAGAATTAAATATATAATATTTTTAAATTGTTTAATAAAAAATTAAATTTTTTTTAGAACCTACAAGTAATGGAACTTCAATTTTTTATACAGTAAAAAAAATGGCAATATATGAAAATTATATTCACTTTACATGCTTTGCCGCTAAGCCGGGAATAATTAAATTTGTAGCCAAAAATAGTCCAAAAATTCCAAATTTATTAATTGAATTTCTATTTTTTTTATATTTTAATAAATAAGTAGGTTTATGCCACTTTTACAAAGGCTTAGCTTAAGATATATGCCACAGAATTAAATATATAATATTTTAAATTATTTAATACAAAATTAAATATTTTTCAGTACCTACAAAAAAAATTGGCAATATAAGAAAATTTTAGTCACTTTACATGCTTTCCCGCTAAACCGGGTATAATCAAATTTGTGCGCAAAAATAGTCAAAAAATCGCAAATTTATTAATTTAATTTCTATTTTTATTATATTTTTGAAAAAGACGCACTTTAATTTAATTCAAACACATTTAATTTATGCAGTCAAATTTTCTTCAACTATGCAATCAAAAATTGTATATATTTAAGCAACAATTTGTTGTTTTACCCGATAAGCTTGTTGCATTATCTGTTAAGCATATAGAGACCCTTTATATATATAAATTGTTTATCAAAACGCCCCCACATATTCGAAAAGCATTTATTTATTAACCTCTTAGGCGTATTGGTATTTTGTAAATCGTTTGTTTATGTCTTTCTCATGTAATGCGTATTAACAAACAAAAACAAAGCACATTCAATTCATGGCAATTCATTATAATATATAATACGGGAAAGGGAACCTTACGACTGCCTCAATACTTCCTTCAAAGCTTTTCCGCATAATTTTACTGTTTCCTCCCTCCCCCTCCCCAATAAACAGCCAACTGTCGCACGCGCCACAACAACAACAATATAGGAGAAACTGCTGATTAAATATATACACCTAATGCCTTATATACAACAGTAAATGGGCCTATCAAATATATATATATAGTACATAACTGAGCCGACAAAAAAGATGCCGACACAATGGCAAAAACGAAGTGAAACGAAACCGAACAGATACGAACTTGAAACCGAAACGAATTCACAATCGTCAAATAAATAGGTGAACGACCGTCGATAATACGCGACCTTCAAAATAATCTGGGCCAAGTGGAATATCATCATCGCATTTTGTTGTTGTTGTTGCTGTTTCAGTATGTATAACTTTTTTTTTTTTTTTTTGTATATATATATGCCTGCCACACTCTGTACAGCCTATGAGGCAGTCTCTCTTAGTCAGACACAAATATAGAGAGAGATAAACTCTCAGAATGTTTTGTGCTCTCTTGTGGGCATCTGCCCTACCTAAGTGTGGAGGCGCGCCTAGCATCGAACTATGAGATTTATATTTGAGGCAAGGAATTTGTAATTGTCAACAATAAATATTGGCATATATATTAATATATTTTTGTATATCTTTATAAGCTTAAATTCAGATTTTTTTTTATTTTTACTAATGCGAGAATAAAGTACATTTATATACATATTTTGTGCATTCCCAGTTTAAATCACATTTGAATGTCGAAGCTAAAAAGTAAAAAACAAATTTTATCCCAAAAACTTTGGCGTAAAAATACGAAAAAATTTATATTGTATTTCCATCATTATTTATTTTATTAATTTTATTTATTTATTTTATAAGCCCAAACAATTAATTTCATTGGTTTTGCAGTGATTTAGGATTAATTACTGAATTAAAATACTTTGAAAATTTCAGTTTTACTTTAGAAGACATAATTTTTGTTGAAAGATTTTTTATTTAAATCAATTTTTCCCAAGCTGCATCTAATATAATTCTAGAAATGTTCTTATCTGTATCCAACACAGAGAATTTCGAAAAAAAAAACCCTGAATTTAAAAGCAATTCATAAAATTTCGCTTTATATATTTATATAAATATATATTTATTTTAACATTTTATATATAGTTAAAATAAATGTTTATTTAAAATTATAGTTAAAATAAATTCTTATCTAGACACTAAGAAAACGTTGCCAATATTTAAAATTATTTCTTGCCTTCTCATTTTTTCTATTTTATTTTTTCATTTTATTTTTCCAATTGATTCTATTGCTTTTTTTAAACTTTATTTTTATTTTATTTTTCCAATTGATTCCGCATATTATCTCTTCCTTTTTATACCTGAAAGGGTATAATTTTTTTATTTTATTTTTATTTTTCCAATTGATTCTTTTCCTTCTTTTTTTTAACTTTATTTTTATTTTATTTTTTTGATTCCGCATATTTTTTTTACCTATTTTTTTATTTTATTTTTCCAATTGATTCCGCATATTATCATTCCCCTTTCTTTATTATATTTTTTCAATTGATTCTTTGCTTCTTTTCTTTAACTTTATTTATATTTAATTTTTCCAATTGATTCCGCATATTATCTCCCTTTTTTTTATTTTATTTTATCCAATTGATTCCGCAAAATTTTTAAATTAGAAATCACCGCTGCAAAAGCTTTCACCATTCGCTCAAAGCGCACGCTCAAAGCTTTTATATGACGAGCTTTTAGTCTGTCGATGACATTGACTTAAGCACAAGTCGTTGCACTCCTTACAGGACAATGACAGAGGCAACCACACAGTTGCACACACACACCCACACACACACACACACACACACACACAATACTGTCATTTGAATTTTATTGCCACTTTTAATTAAAAATTCACACTTCTTTTATGTGCTCCTAATGCTTGTAGCATAGACATTATTCGACGCCTTCTGTGGCTATTTGCATTGCCAGCCTCCCAGCTGTGTTAACCCATGTGGCAAGCAGCGAGCCTGCCTGGTGGCAAACCCCACACAGTTTTCGTCCTTGCCCGATTTTCTCGAGTTCAATAGACGCAGAAGGTTACAATGTCGCTGGGCTACGTCAGAGACAGTGAATATATATATTTGAAAAAAATTTTAGGCATTGCTAATTAATTGAATATTAAAATATACATAAATATTAATGGTATTTAGGAGAGGGATTTATGTACCAAAAATGAATTTAGTTGATTGTTAAATATTTCAAAATTACGATAATATAGAATATTTTTGCTATCGATTTTAATAGTCTTGTATTATCTTAAAATATATTAAATTTAAATTAAATGCATTGTAAAGAAAAATACCTAGTTTAAGCCCTAACTGCTTTTATAGATTTCCTAGTATTTTTCAAATAATTTCAAATTGATGATTTGCTGCTTAATCTCACTTATAAAACCACAAGCAATTTGTATTGAAAACACTTGGCTAAGACATTGTTCCAGCTGCCGTTTAACACGTCTAATGGAGCAACAAAAGCGAACAATTGAACAACCCACACCCAACATAAAGAGCAGCCCATGGTAACCATGCAACTCGTTGCAACTGCGGCTGGGTAACTGTGACCCTGAACTCGGGCAACGACACAGAAAAAACTGTGAAACTTGCCACAGCAGGCAGCAGTCAGCAGTTCAGAGGGGCAACTGGGCGGCTACTCAGTGGGCGGCACTTGGATCTGGGTCTGAGTCAGTCGCTGCAGGAATGAAAAGTTCAAATTCGTACGCTGACATTTTGTTGCAGCTCTCAATGTCGCGTTGCTATTTGCTTGACAGACTTACATATGTAGCTCAAGGATTGCTTAGGGCTCAGATATATGCATACAGAGGCAGCGACAAGTCGCATGGCACAGATACAGACACAGTTTTGGCTTTTTGGCGCGGTTTTGTCAGCGTTCTCACGTCCCGTTTTGTAGCCCGTCGTTCGCTGTTCGCTTTTCGTCATTCGTCCTTGAATAATGCTTTTGTCATTGGCATTTTTACAGTTCATTTAACTCTCGGCCGCAGGACTATGTTTTTGTGCTGCTAACTGGACAAAAATCTATTGACATTTTTTGAAAATCTTTGTTTAATTTGTAATTTGTTACATTAATATAGTTTGTATAAAATCTTAAATAATATTTAAGCTAGATTTTAGAAATTCGTAGAAAAACCTATTAATTTAAGTTTTTCCTTTATATTTGCTTTATTCTACTAATTAAAATTCGATTGCAGCATTTTAAATTTAAATAAACGCGCCAACCTGTTAAAAGCTCTTTTCCCACACAGCAACACAGCTTTTTCAAACAGCAGTGCCATTTTGAGTTTAACAGCTTAACAACAATGCCATTTGAGTATAACATTCAGCTAAGCTGTTACATGAGTCTGTTATAAATGTTGATTAGCAACAGATGCTAATCTGTTAAATTTGAATTTCTATTATATTTAACAATTTTCTGGCCAAATAATCAAAACCCAGAACAGCTTTTTATACTTAAGCAATATTTATGTTCATAGCCACACCATCTCAATTAAATAAATGATTTTTTTGAAAAATTTGCAAATTCAAGTTTTGCTGCTGCACTGTTAATAACATTTTGGCAAATGTTAAGAATTTTTGTACGTCTGCCGCCATCAAAGAACGCAGAGCGCGTGTACAAACAGGCTGTGGTGTAGTGTGTTTGTGTTGTTGTTCCGGTGCTTGGCGCTCAAAAAACATTTCGGCATTTTAGGCGAAAGAATATTAGTAAAAAATAAAAAAAAATTATATACAATTTCAATAGTTAAATGCCCACAAATCAAGTGTCATAATCAAAAGACTCGACGCGGAGAGAGATAAATAAATAGCCTTAAATGTATCAATTTTTTTGCGCGCTCTGCTAAGGAAAAGTGTAAATACATAATGTTTAAACAAATTGTTGCATTTATTAGATGAAAATGCATAAAGACTTGTCCAAAAATAAAACCCGTAAAAAATTGTTGTTGTTGCCAAGCAAGAGTGCAAGTGTTATTGTTGCTATTTTGTGATATTTCTACACACAAAAACGAAAAATACAAAATCAAAAAAAAATTAATAATAATAATAAGTACGTGAATTCATTAGCCAATATAACGGGTATTTAGAGACTACGACAAACATAAATAGTTAGCTAGCGTATTCAATTTTATAGAAATTCTTAAAGGTGCCATAAGAAATTGCTTAGTAAAAAAAGTGATAAAACTTTAAATAAAAATTATATATATTTAATTAAATTAAATACAAAAAAACACAAATTTTAAAAAAGCAGGCCATAAATAATTATTAAGGGTTTTTTTCAAATTAAATTAAATACCTTAAAAATGACCGTGGGCAGTCGAGAGGATCTGTTTGCTCAGGCCAAACATATCGATGATACGGAACGTTTAATTGGAAGAGTTCTAGCTGGTAAGTGGGCCTAATTAATTCCTAGGACTATATATGGTAATACCTCTAAATCATTTGCTAAACTAAGAATAACAACATACTGCAAAATAAAGTTTAATTACTTGCCTTAGTAGCTGCTCTACCCAATTTTATCTCTGGGCCCAGTTGAAATCTTGTATATATATTTATATATATATTTATACTTTCGCTTTCTATCGCGTATAATTTTTTTTTTGCACTTCCTCTGCGGTCATTGAACTCATTAACCTAAATAACAAGCCACAAAATGCTCTATACAGAATTGAAACGCGTCATGGCGCGATAGCAGACAAATTGTATTTGCTTTTAATACCCTGCAATAAAAAGGGTATTAAGGTTTGTCTGAGTAAAGATCTTAGTTGTTGGTTGTCTAGTTTAGTTTATTTGTTTATTTAGCTTATTTTTTGGGCGAGGATAAGGTACATAAAACTGAAAAATTAATATTTTAATTTGCTTTACAACCATGCTAAATATTAAAATTTAAAAACTTAATATTTTTATTTGTTTTACAACTATTTAATATATTAAAATTTGAAAAATTAATATTTTAATTTGCATTACAACTATTCTCAACATTAAAATTTAATTTATTAAATTATGAAACTCTCATTTCGTTCGTATATTTCGCATTACTTGTCCTTTATATATTTTTATTTTTAATTAACAAAAGAAAACTGTTAAATAAAATTATTTTTTTGTTACAGAATAGTTCTCTATTTTTTTTATTTAAAAACTATTCTGTAACAAAAAAATAATTTTTTCTCTGTTTTTTTATTTAAATTTTTTTTTTTTTTTGTTTTTAAATATTTTTCGATTTATTTATTTTTTTTTTTTAAATCATTCTGTAAAAAAAATAATTTTTTCTCTGCTTTTTTTTTTTTTTTTTTTGTTATTTCAAAACTAAGTTGAAATTCAAAGAAAATTATATTTGTGCATGTGGGTTAATAAAGCCGATGTTATTTATTTTTAATAAAGGCTAATTATTTATTAAAAATGTCCTCCGATTCTTCGCTATTTTATCAGGAAGTCTGTAAAATTATGCTTTAATTTTCGGTCCGCTTAGAAAAAAATAGAAAACTAAATTAAATAATTTTTTGTCAAGAATTTTAGCTCACGATTTTAAGAATTAATATATAAAAAATAAATCAAAATAAATCAACATTAAATTATAAAGCAACTTTGATCCTTAGAAAGTTAACTTTAAATAAATAATTTTCAATTTAATATTTATAATTTATGAACAAAGTATAACACAAATATTATAACAAAGTTGTGTCATACTTAATACAATCCGACTGCTCTATAGCGGTGAATATTAATCATACGCCGCATAATCCAATTCATATACGAATGAAGCAAGTAAACATCAATAAAATAAAATAAAATGAAATAAAATAAAATAAAAATGCGACTGCGAAACGAGCGACAAATCGGCAAATCTAAACGCAAAAGCCGAACACAAAAACACGAAGCAAATGCACGAAAGTAAAAGCAACAATACAAAACAACAAAAACAACAACAATTGAAACAACGACAACGACAACTACAACGATATCAACGTTGTTTTTTTTGCTTTATTATTTTACTTTTTGTTGTAAAATCTAGGCCATGGACTTGTGCGGTCGTTGAACTTGGCGAACGCCGTTCTGAGATAGAAATAGTAGCAAAAACAAGGGGGGGGGAAAAGGCGGGCGACAAAAAATTCACTTTCAATTGAGAGCTAGCGAATTTGAGAGAGAGAGGGGAGATGATGACATAAAATAAACTTTTGCTAGTTCTAAAATATATTGCTCATACGCCCCCGTTTTTTGTAGCATTAGTTCAGCGTTTTACTGCCCGAATGCCCGACTGGTTCCGTTCATATTTTATATATATATATATAATATTTTCATGCCTCGTCTCACACAACACACGTGGCATACAGAGCTCTAGAACGCTTGTAGCTGCAAGTATTTAGGACATTTGTTGACATTTGTGGCATTCATACTATATTTATTTACTATTTTTTTTTTTGTGGGCCTTAGTTTTTTCGCCATTTTCTGCCATTTAGATTTGTGGCCGTTCATTTTTATTTTTATATTTATTTTTTTGGTGCTCTAGCGAACGCTTCAGTGGCTCTTTGTATTATTTAGTTGGGGAGGCAGAGCATGCTAGTACACTGAGCAAAAAAATATGTTGCTAAATTAAGAAGAATTGATTTTCTTCTTATTTTATTTTATTCTCAATTATGCGTTTTTGACAAAAAAGAAAAAAAAAAGCTGATCTTGCACCATAAAACTAAAATTAAAATAAATAAATAATAAAATAAAAATAAAAAATTAGAAAATAAAGAAAAATAAAAATAAATTAAAAATAAAAAAAAAATAGAAAAAATAAAAATAAATTTAGTAAATAAATTGCATACCATTAGGCGCTGTTTATTGTACATCTATCTGTAATTTCTAAAAGGTTTTAGCAGTTAGCATATAATCGCAGGACTTTTTTTTATATTCAATTATTAATTATTAAATAAAAACTTTTATTAATTTTGTGTTTAAAATTCAAGTAACAGATAATTCTAGTTTTGATAATAATGTTAAATTTTGCACAAATAATAACTAAAATGAACGTAAAATTTTATTAAAAAATTAAGTAAATATTTTATTAAAAAATTAAGTAAATATTTTATTAAAAAACTAATTAAATATTTTATTAAAAAAGTAACTTAACTTTTTTAAATGCGACAGAATTATCTTAAATATAAATAAATCAAATCGTTCACAATTTCATATTAAATATTTATATAAATATATTATTAAATACATTTTTAGCTGACTTTTGTCAAAAAATGATCAAAATTACGATACTTTTACAATGACAAGTCTATCTACTTATTCTGTGATATGTTTATGTTTTAAATAATTTAATAAAAAAATAAAAATCTTTTAATTATAGTTTTGTGATACATCGAATAAGGTTAAGATAGGCTGATTCAGAATTTTATAAATTTTTATTTCGCTTGCCTATCTGGCATTTAGTTTAAACTACAACTTGAATAGTTTTTTTTTTTTTTGCAAAAAAAAACTTTTGTTATACTTAATTCTTTTTGCCCAAGTCTTGGAATTACACATTGGCGATAAGATAAGTTAGTTGACATGATTGTGGCAAAAGTTACCC
The DNA here is from genome assembly GCA_035043045.1 of Hirtodrosophila alboralis. Taxonomy (NCBI): domain Eukaryota; kingdom Metazoa; phylum Arthropoda; class Insecta; order Diptera; family Drosophilidae; genus Hirtodrosophila; species Hirtodrosophila alboralis. Next base: position 133,250 of record JAWNNH010000770.1, on the reverse strand, counting down.
ACTTGAAGGCTTACCTTTTGTAGTGTTGGCAGCGTATCCGAAAACAACAAAATGCTTTTGCCATTTGCCTCCGCCTCACTCTCCGGCTGCTCTAAACGTTTTCGCAATAGTTTAATAAATTTTATTCGCCTCCAAAAACTTGCATTCAGTACTGCTGCCTCTCTTCACCCTCCATTTATACTCTCTCTCTCCCTCTCCCTCTCTCTCACTTTCTAATGCTCTCTCTCTGCCATTTTGTGGTTCTATGCGCCGTGGCTTTGGCCTTGGAATCGCTTTGAATAGCTGCCTCGTTCATTGACCTGAGGCACGATTCTGTTTTTTTTGCGCTCATATCTGTGTCTCTGTATCTGTGTGTATGTAGCTGTGTATCTGTGTGTATGTGTGTGATTGTGTTTATTTCTATTATCACCATAGTCGATGTACGGGGCGATATGAATCCCCTTTGCTACGCCAATCCGGCCGTCTCATGACCTAATAAAATTTGCCTCTGCTGTTTGCGCGTTGAATTGTGGTTTGAAGGGGAGCAGAGGGTATGCGGTGGGGGGCTGGAGGCAGTACGTTCTTAATTGAAGCAACAGCAATAGATTTTTTCAGATATACCTACAGGGCGTATACATAACAATATTTATTTACTTTATACACACAATTAATTGTTGCTTTGAATTCGAATTAATATTCGGACAACAAATTAATGCTTGCAATAACATTACGCATACGCAGCGTGCGCTTAATAAGGAAAGTGGAAAAGAGACAGCGATGGGCAGGTCAGGATATGCCCCCCAAGTGCATTAATATATATATATTCTGTGGCAAATGCATCATCAACTAGGGCCAATGTACGACCTTCAATTGGTTTGATTTAGAAATACCCTGTCCAAAATTTTAGGCAATTTTTGGTTGCATCTTAGGGCTATATAAATGTATTTATATTTTATTAAAGCAACAAGAGATAAGACTATCAAAATTATATATTAATTATATAGATTCATAATGTGTAATATTAAAACTATTTTTGAATTACAATTTTACACATTTTTTACTGCGACTTGTCATAAAAATATCCAATAATAAAATTGAATTGAATTAAATAAATATTATTGTTGTCTATACATATTATCGATAATTTAAATTGGTTGTCAAATATTTAATGCTTTTATTTCTAATTGAACAAATCTAAAAATGGGCTTATTTAAGCATCTATTTTAATAAAATATAAATTATTTAATTTTTAACAAAGAATTTACAAGAATATTATTGATATTTTATTCAAACTTTCCAGTTCGATTAATCTCTACTGTATTAATGTTTAAATTTAATTTATAATTTTTTATATACTTTGTCACATTTCTAATCAATTCTCAATTTAATTTCTTATATTGTATTAATGTTTTAATTTAATTTATTTATTTTTAATTTATATTTTTTTATATACTTTATCACATTTCTAATCAATTTCCATTTCAATTTCTTTTCAGGTAAGTTAATCCAAAACACAATTCGCTGACCACAAAAACATTTTGCAACTCATCTAAGCGTAAGTTAGATAAATTGAATGATCAGAATAATATATATATACGATTAGCTCAATTGAAACGAACGGCGAATGTCATTAGAGGTTTTTCACCTGGGGCAGCTGCAACCTTGCAAAAAAAAAAAAAAAACTAAAACTGAGTCAAATAACTCATAAAAATAAATGTATACTTATTAATGCATGCGACTACTGGGGTATGAGTGTGTGTGTGTGTGTGTGTTCTCCTACCCCCCTAATATGTTCACCTCTCCCTACCCATGTTGCAACCTACAACAATTTGCATTTTGCAATTGAAATCTAGAAATCAAGTGAAGAGAATGCAACATTCGCTTTGTTTGCTTTTTGTTCATTTGAATGTTTGTTCGCTTGCTTGCTTGTTTGCTTGCTTGTTCATTCGTTCGGTTCTATGCAATAAATAAATTCAACATAATTTTATTTAATGTCATTTTTTTTCATCGAGTTTGTCGTCGTCTATGCAAAGCTCAGTCGAGAGTCGGCGAGTTGAATGCACGGGCAGCATTGTAATGCAACAACCTCGATCTAAATTTACACACAGTTACACACAGCTGCAACAAAGTTTAATACTTAGTTGGTGTTATTAGTAGTGTCTCTGTCTGTGTTGAACTTGCACTCAATTTGTACACACACACTCGAACTATTGAGAGAGACTTCGGCATTTTAGTTTTGAGCTTTTGCAAGCTTTTTGTGGCACGTTTTTGTCTACTCGTTTGGCCCGAACGGAAATGACAACGTTGCTTACGAATGCTAATGTTGGGGCAGCCATTGAAGTCCTCATTTATTTGACTTTCTTCATAATATGTTATTCTATTAGATATATTAATCAAATGACAATTAAAATCACCAAAATAATATTAGAATTTTTTATTAATTTTTGGCATTTAATAAAACTTTTGAAGCAATTTATTTTGATGAAAATCGGCTCTGATTGATAAAAGTATTTTTAATTTAAATAATATACTTCCGAAAATGCGTTAAAAATTTTTTTTTATATTTTATTTAAATTTAGTAATATGGGGCGTATTTAATTTTATTTATTAAATTTTTTCAGTTTAATCCTAAATTATAATGTTTGTTTATTTAGCAATACACTTTATAACAATTTTTCGAAATTCCTGGCATTAATTTTATATTAAAATAAATACACTTAAAAAAAAAGATCCCCTTTCGCTACCCAGCATATTTTTGTTGAATGCACACATTCTCTGCATATGAAAAAAAAAATTGAATAAAAAATTAGAGGTTATTTCGAAGCGGGTCAATTCAGTTCATTCGCCTGCCTTCTGCCTTCGTTGAGCGCCATATTGTAAACTGCACGTGACCTCGTTGCAAGCAGGCAGAGGCAGAGGCAGTGGCAAGCAGGCGGGAGGCAGAGGCAGGCCTGTTTGTTGTAGTTGTTGCTGATTCTGTTGGCGGCGTCAAATGCATTTGCTTTGTTACATACTTGTATATGCATATGCATAAATGTGTGCTGTATATATGTATTCATTTATCTGAGTGTGTTTGTGTGTGTGCGTGTGTATTTTATGCACATTTTTCTAGTCACAGAGAGCAAATTGAAGTCGACAAACGTTCATGAACTCAATTCGGGTTTTCCTTCAAATGTTTTTGTGCTGTGTGCAATGACGTCAAAGAGCAACTGTAAATTTCATGTGCTTGCAGAGAGCTTTTAACAATGCAGTAGTAGCCGCTTCTGGCTAAAAAGTTGCCAACTATGAATTGCCATATTTTACTGAAAATAACTGGGCTGATTAAAAAAATTTGATTTTTTAACATATTTTTACATTAATTGAATTCTAATTAGGAATCAAGTGAATCATTTGCTTTTAGCAAACAAATTTAGAATCACGCTGCATACTTTTCGGCATAATTGTAATTTGACAACAGCAGCCAAACATGGCAGCGCCATCTGTGGTAAATAAACGCAACTGCTACAGCAAACATTGAACAAGACATGAGCCACATTTAATTGCGGCAATTTAAAACGACCAAAATAACTAAATGTCTTTTAAAATATAAAATATATAATTGTTATAAACAATTAAAAAAAAAGATATTTTTTTGTAAGGAATTAAAATTAGGTACTCAAACATACAATTATTAATGTTATCAATCAAAACTTAACACTGAAGACTGCTAGCGCCATCTAGTGGCAGCAAAAACTTTTTCGTTCTGTAATTGGAAATTGTTTGGCAAGAGTTTCGCCCAATGACCGCTAGGGGCGTCATTTATGTATGACTGTCTATCGCAACGAAGCTTCGTTGAGCTTTTGTTGAGCGCCAAAAATTTATTTTGAATATTGCGCTACTTTCGGTTTTACTAAAAAAAAATTGAATAGATATATATTTGATGAAATGAGGAAAGTTTTTATCCATATTAATACTGTTTTGAATTGCTGAAAATTGATTATTTATTCTGATTTGCTAAATGTTGTTTAAGTAGTTGATTTGTTCGTTTCAATCAATTGGGATTAATTTTTATTTGATGATAATAGACCTTATTATTTAAGGTTATGAGTACTTACAAATGTACTCAAATAAAAATAAATATACTTACAATTATATATACATAAAAAATAGGTTTATGTGATCTTACCTACCTGAAGTTTTGGAATTTTTTGGGCAACAATACGCCATGAATACTAAATTACTGCATAAATAGAACAGAGACAGGCAATTTTTTGGCTATTGCGCAATTGAGTACTCGCATCTGTTGCCCTTCGCCCTGAAAATCTCAATTGCCCACCCTCTAGCTCATCTACAATTGAAATTGCCCTTAGATTTTGGATTTTTGTTAATCAAAATAATTGAAACACTCAACAAGTTTATGCGCATTACAATTTGGTTGAAGTTGGCCCTTCTACAATTCACTCTCGCCTCTTCCTGCAGTTTCTCTTTCCGTTCTCTCTGTTCTCTTTTCTCTCTCTACTCTGTTCCCTTCTGTTCTTTTGCTTGGTAGCTTTTCTCCTCTGACTGCTTTCAAGGTTGTTCGGACATTGACATTTTCATTATTTTTTGGGCAAAATATACACGAAAAAAAAAAACAGTTTGCTTTTTGTCTTTTTTTTTTGGTGGTTTTTGTTTTTATTTTTTGGTGCGTATGTGTGCGTTTCTCCATCTTCGTTCTTTGATTTTGTATGGTTTTTTGTTTTTTTTTGTTTTATTTCTTTCCTTTATAATGGTATGTGCCCGCATAAAATTTAACTAAAAGATGTTAAGCGACAGGGTGCTGAAAAGTTGTTTCCTACCTTGCCGTACCTTGCCGTACCTTGCCGTACCTTACCTTACCTTACCTTTCATTACTCTTTCTTTTGCTTTTACGTTGACACCCAAAATGGCGACGCACATGCCGCATGCCACGTAACCGCCTCCCCCACAACGATATCTAGGTAAAATAAGCAATAAAAATGTCTAACACGTTCCACAACAGCCCAACGGGTAGCCCTTGGCTTTGAACGGTTTCGCTTCCTCCTTGTCCAAGTTCAAGTTCACATTACGCATTTTAAATACCGACTATATTATGCATATCATTATACCCTGTATTCAGAAACGTGTGTATCACACATAGGTGTGTAAAACTATTTAAATTTGTTGCGCAGTTTTTTTCAAAAATTAATATTTTTGATTGGAATAATCATGAAAATCGTATATTTTAAACAATTTTTTTTAATTAGCAAAAAGCTTTACAGGAAATTTTTTAGTCGCTTTTAGATAACTTGTACTTGAGGCTTTTGTATGCCTGTCACGGCTTTCATTAAAAAAAAGCCCAAAAGAGATCTTGGTAGCAAAGATTTTACCAACTAGCTAGGCCGCTTGGCAACTGAGCCGTGACTTAGACAAAAGTTACTTGAACTCGTCTAATAACGCCAGCTGAACAATTATTTTGTGACTTGCAAAAATATTAAGCCATTTAGCAAACCAAAAAGCGCACAAACACAAAATACCCTGTAGCTGAAAATATAGAAATATTTAAGCTTACAATACAGCAATTAACTAAGAGAGCTGCGAAAAATATAATAATTATAATATAATAAATAATATATACTGTATTTAATTTTTAAGATATAGCAAATATTCCAAGTAATCTGAAAACTCACAGAGCCCTATTAAAACCCTTAATTACGAGGTATATCAAAATCACCTTAAATTGTGCTCAGTTTACGCATTTAATAGGCTTTTTGGCATTAGAATTTTCAACTTCAACCCGTCAATGTTTGAGCCTACAACAATTTAATTGTTAATAACATTAATCATGAGTCTTTTCAAAATGAACAACTGGCAACATTATTATTAGCATAATCGCAATTTTTTTTGTTTAAACATTGTCTACAAAGTCAGATCACAAACGCGTGTACTTAATGAGCATATACATTTTTAAAGTATTATTATGTAGATATTTTGTGGATCGGACGAGTTTTTTTATAGAAGAAAATATAGTCTATGGATTTTATATAATTTTCTATATATTTTTGTTTATATATGCCCAAAAAAAAATGATTTCTATTAAAATAAAATCAAATTCTAACCAAAATAAATTTCCGTCAAATCTTCATGTGCCCATTAACCCATTTTTCAAAGACCTAAAAGAGCTGGCCAAAAGCAGGCCATGGCCATGGCCACATGAGTTACATAAAAGTCTAGAAGAGAGCGAAAGAAAGAAAGCAAAGAAAGCACTGCACAAAAGAAAGTAGTCGAGAGGCAGCCAAAGAGAACAGCGGGTCACTTACTTACAGCGGAGACTTTTGATTTCAGAATCAACAAAGGTAGAACTAGAAAAGCGAGAAATACATTTTTGTAGTTTTGATTTTTTTGGGTTTTTATTTAGTCTTGTTTTAAGTTATAATCGAAACTAAGAAATGTTTTTTTTTTTTTAGCATTTTTTGAAGAGCCTTTAATATGTGTAATCTTCAGATAAGTTCTTCGCACATTCTAATAACTATAATTTACGTATCTCAATCTGTGTTTGTACATCCATATAACCAATTAAATTTGCTGACCTTCGCTGCGTGCTTTGACCCACGGTTCTGCCATTGTTTTGAATTAAATATTTTGTTAGTCTCAGATGTTTGAACAAGTTTTTCAACAGTTTCGCTTAGAATGTCCAAAATTTGTTGTGTTGATTAATGAAAGCCAAATAGTGAACCGGTTAGCATCGACATAAGATCATCAAATATATAAACAGAGTATGCTTCATGTTCTATAAATGTTCTAGTCGAAAAGGAAACCTCCCAGCACGCATTAGACTTATTTTTAAATGATGTTTGATATTTCACACCCGCACCAAAAAAAACTCGAAACGATTATAAGCCTGAACTCATTAGAATGTATTTTTGTAAAGTTTTTTATATCCAGTTGTATATATATATTTATTTATATTGCGTTTTACTCTGATCCCCGACCGAGAGACCAAGCGACTCATAGATACAAAAGCCGCTTGGCTCAATTCAAATTCGTTCTAGTTTCATTAAAATGTATCTGAAGAGAGAGAGAGAGAGAGACAGGCGATTGTTTCTATTTCTCGTATGTATCTCACATTTTGTTGTATCTACATGTTTACCCGGCTGCCACGGATCGCTGCGTGTGCGTCGCGTCGCCGTTGCGTCGCTGTTGCCATTGTGCGTGTGCGTAGCAAGTTTACTGACCTTGAACTTCGAAATAATTTCTGTTGCTGTGTGTACCCGAAAAATGTGAGCTACAAGCGGTACATACATAAATATATTTTAAATAGAGATACACCAACAGCAGTGTATAGATACACAATGTATATATATATATATATACATAGTCTGCTCTCATTTTGTATTTATGTACTTGTATTTGCTTTAGGCCCTACCCCCTGACCACAATTCAGAGCTTGTTTTTTTAATATTATTTTAGTTGAAATTATATAATGAATATATATCGTACTCCCGCTGCGTAATGTCTGGGAGTTCAACGTAGTTCGATTTTCGAAATAACCTTCGCTGCTTACATAGATAAAGATACCCTATAATCTATTATTGAGTGTCATACTCGTTTAATGTTCACTTCACGTGCGTTTCAATGATAAGATAACAAAAAAAAATATATAAAAAAACCGAACATTTACCTTAACTCTTGGCTCTGAACTCTAACAAGGACTTTTTGCGCATTTGACGTACATAAAACCGTTTATAAATCGAGGTTTCACATCATTTTGTTAAACTCTCTTTTAATAATATTTTTTCTAATGCTAATAAGTCATGTTTTAAATTCTACTTCACTTAACATTCTACATTTTCTAAGCTTGTCTCTCTGTTTCCCTTCTGCCCTTCATTGTCTTGTCCTAACCAATTTGAAAAACAGGTACCATAAAACAGGGTTATAAACGCAACCAAAACTGACAGTTCATTCATCAGGGCGACCCTTTAATTCTCTAGAAAATTCGAAAAAAGAGGCCAACACTTAAGAACCATAACCATACACAACCGGGACAGTCCGATTGGAATTGAAATCATAGAAACGGGCTAAGAACAATAAAACCCAAGACGGTTACCTGAAGAATTCATGAATCTAGCCAAACGAAACCATTCTAACGAGTTTTTTAAGTGAGTTTCTCGATTTAACATTATGTTCATTATCATCAACATATGTAATTCATAATGACTCACCTGACTCAAAGCAAAGGGGAGAGCAGGGCAAAGCACAAGCATAACATTAGTATTTTTTTAAGTAATACGCATTAAAAGTAATAAAAACATAAAAAGTAAACATGGCTAATTTTATTTGAAAGCTCAACATAAATTATTTTCATTTACAAAAAACTTCCGCATATTTTGTGCGTAGATATTCCCTTAAATAATTTTGAATATATTATTATTATTATTCCATCTTTTATATTTTAGTATATACTAATTAAATATTAGTATATAAAATATATAAAATATATATATAAAATATATATATAAAATATATATATAAAATATATATATAAAAGAAAATATATTCCAAAATTCATAGCAATTGTTTTTATTTTATTGAAGTCTGTTCTCAATTATGCAGTTTTAAATAATGAACGCGTCTTCTTGATTTATATGCATTCTTGATATATAAATATGAAATTTTAAAAAAAATGCTGCATACTTTTAATCATTGATTTTGACTTATGTGCGCTTGCAATTCCCAAATTGTTATACCAGTCAGTGTACAATAAAATATTAAGCACTAACACATTAAATTATAAGTTCATAATTGTAGTGCTGGGAAACCAAATAAATAAATAAATAAATAAAAAAAGGTCTGTGTTGTTTTTTCATGTTTAATATCATTTTTATTTTATTTCTTATTTTTCTAATTTTTTTTATTTTTATTTTCTTGGCCTTTGGTTTTTTCTAATTTTATTTTATTCACGATATTTTTCCGGCTCTCGTTCACGCTGAAAGGTTTCTTTTTTGATTATTGTTTAACTGGGGGCAACTGCAGCACTCTGGTCACACTTTTTTTGATTGAACTTCAATCGGTACACAAAGTGTTTTGCCCCTTGCCGCAAATATATATTTTTTTAATTTCAATGAATAAACGGCAATATTTCTTACAACTAAACACAAATAAAATGGCACAAAAATATATATTAAATTTGCTACTTTTAAGTATGATTTTTATTAAATTTGCTATTTTTTAGTATGATTATTTTTTTCTCAGTGTATGGCAATTGAAATTAAATATTCTTATATATTGTAGTAGAATGTTATGTTGTGTCAGTTCTGAGCTACTCTAAGTGCAACCAAAACCAAAAACAAATCGACAAAGTGTCATTCACTTTGTGGCAAGAAAAAACAACCGTTCATAAAGTGCCAAAAAGAAAATGGCGATCGAAAATAATAAAAAAAAAGAAAAAGTCTTTTGCCAAAAAAAACACTCACAAACAAATATGAAGTCAAAAGAGAACTCATAAAAAATAGTAAAACAAAATACAAAAAAAAAATCATTTTGGTGGGGGGGAGGGTGTGGAGTGCTTGCAATGGTTATACGCCGTGTCGACGCCACGAATCTAGGTTATTACGCCGAAAATAATTAAAAATACAAACGCCGCTGGGAGGCTCCACTCGAAAATCATGCAAATTTTGTATTTACATACCCCTCGCACACCTCCCAACCCCCACCAACAACAACAATAAACAATATAAAGATCTTACAAAATTTACTTAACTGAAAGCGCGGCAAAAGTTTGCTAACTCAGCCACACACCTTCCCTCCCTCCCTCATCCATAACTCACATATTGCGTTTCCTAGCGTATATCTTGGCCAGAATGTGACGCACACTTATTCATTTGCCTTACGCGTGTTTCAAGTTCATTGCCAAATACATACATATGTATGCATACAACAGAAAGCTCTTTAAAGCGCTAGAATGATCAGCTACAAGCTACCCTAGACTTAGCTAAAATTAAGGCATTTTTAAGCATCGAATTATCACAATAAAAATTCAAGAAAGCAGCAGCTAAAACTCAATATTCCCTTAAAATGGATTTGCTGTTTTTTTTTAAATAATTTAATTTACATTTTCAACAGATATTAATTAAATTTTCATAAGATATCACGGTTATACTATTGTATATAACTGAATTTATATAATTTTGAACTAGAATATTCTGCAAAGATATACAAAAATGCACTTATATTTAATAATTATTAATTATTATTATTTAATAAATATAATCATATTAGATACATAAAAGCGGCAGCTAAATATCGATATTCTCTGAAAATGTATTTTATTTTTTTTAAATAGTTTAATTTACAATTTATCAAAAGATATTAAGTAAATTTTTATCAGAAATCACGTTTATACTATTTAACTGAATTTATATCATTTTAAAACAAAATATTCTGCATAGAAAAATAAAAATGGACATAGATTTTTAATTTTATTGTAAATTTTTTTTTCAATTTTTCCTTTTTTTAAAATAACAATTTAAGTCACTTTTGAATTTATTATTAAATTATTAATATTAAATTGAATTTATATAATTTTTTTAACAGTTTGAACTTGGATATCATCACCTTTTGCATTTTATTGTAAATTTTTTTTATTTTTTCCTTATTTTATAAAAAGAATTTAAGCGATTTTAAGTCATTTTTGAATTTATTATTTAATTGCATTCATTTAATATTTTTTTTACCACTTCGAACTTGAATATTATTGTAAAATTTCTCAATCTTTATCTCCTATTAAAATGTTGTACCATTTCAAACTTGAATTTTTTTGCAAGATTTTTCAATTTTTCACACAAATTAAAAACAATTTAAGTGAATTTAAATCACTTTCTAATTTATCTAAATGGCTTTATATTTAATTCAGCACTTTCATAATTTTTTCAGTTTTTCTCTAACATTTAAACAGATTTTTAAATAAATATAGGAAATCTTTTAGTCAATCATTCTTCTACCACTTTTTTTTCTTCTTTTTTTTTTGGTTTTCGCTTTTTTGGCATTTTATTTGGACTTTGCTTGGTTCGCTTTTTTGGCATGTAATTTGGCTTTTTGACCGTCTTGACCAAAAGATCTTAAGCTGGAAATTTGTGAACCTGTTTTTCGGCCAAGAAATGGACTGACTGACTGACTGACCGAGCTAAGAACTTGCCAGATTTTTTTAATTATGCAAAAGAATTGTGTAGACTTTGAAAGTGTTTTGCATTGATTGTTTTTGTGTACACAGAAGACAAGCTTTCACTTCAAGGAACTTATTTTATTCTTATTATTTTTATTAATTTTTTCTATAAAAAAAAAGAGTTTTATATTGCCTTTATATCAACTCTTTGAACGCTCTGTAATCTGCGTTTGTCTCTGCAGCCTCGTCGCGATCATTGCACTTTGCGTCTCGATCTTGGTCTCGGTTTCGCGGCATGTTGCAAATTGTTTGCACAAACCAGTTTCACACGAGTTGAGCCCGAGCTGCAATCGTGCAGCGTCTGTTGCAAGTTGCATGCCTATACATATCTCGATTGTCGGCTCTGCGGCTTCTCTCTGCTCTGCTCTGGTCGGTCAATGGTTCTCTGGTTCATTGCCATCGCACTGGGGGTAACTAACCCAACAACGATCCAACCAACCAGCCAGCTGAGTCAAAAAATCCGATTCAGAGGAAATGCCACACAAACGACAATTTTTGCAGCGTCATTATTGTTGTTGTGGTTGTTGCAAGTTTGGCTTGTTGTTAACTGAAGCAAGGACGTCTCTTGTGTGTGTGCTTTGTGGTTGTTGCAAAAACCAGCCAATAGTTTAATGATAAATGCTTCATAGTTGGTTCGTTGACTTACAATCGATTTGGCGGCATAAAAAGTGGTTTTTAAATGGGATGAGAAGAAAAGTAGCTAAAACTAGCAGTTACTAAAAATATAATGTATTTCTGAATGATATATATGCTTGTGTATTTAAATATATCCCCTCTTCCAATATTTTTTAATTTAAAAAAAAATATAAAAAAATATTAATATATAAAAAAGTTATTTTTTGATGTTTTCTTTCTATTTTCTATTTCTATTTCTATTCTCAATAATTTATATTTTCTCAATAAATATTCGTTTGACTTGTAGAATTGAAAAGAGTTATTTTTATTGCAAAATTAATATTTATCAATAAATGCCAATATGCCAAATAAATCTCAGATTGCAGAATTTTTGTTTATTATTTTTATATATAAAAAAAAATAAAAAAAAATTTTTAAAAATAATTATAATAATAATGCAATATAAGAGTTAAAATTTATATAGAAGTTTATTTATATGAACTTTCTCTTTCGCTGGAAATTATGATATTAGGGAAGGATTAAGTTTTTTGCAGTAAATATATTTTTTGTGGTCTCTTTTAAATTTATATATAAATTACAGCAAAATGTGATCAATAAAATTGCAATATATAATATAAATTCAAAAGAGACCACAAAAAATATATTTATTGTACAAAAACTTAATCCTTTCCTCGCTACAATAAACTTTTGTTAAATTAAATTAACTATTATATTACAAGCAACTTAATATAAAAGTTAATTTAATTAAACTAAAAAATCAACTTAATATAATTGTTAATCTAATAAAACAATAAATGTTGTCTAAGCTAGAAGATAATGACAAAAAAAACATTGTAGTCTAACTCATTAGAAAGGAGTTTGTTATGTAAAAAAAAACTCCATTCCAAACTTATGTTAAAGTATTTCCTGATGAGGCTTTTGTTGCTCCATACAACTCGTGACTCAATAAATTAAAAATACATATGTAAATTATTTCGACAATTTCGACAAACGTCAGAATTTCGTCAGTCTGCGAGAATCAGAGCAAATTTCATATCCATATGTACTAAAAATATATTTAAACTGCAATTTGAGGGCATTTCAACTATAATACTCATTCTGTTCTGGTTACAGTCGCGTCACGATTGTATAATCGTGCCATTATATATATATATATAAACAAACATACTCATATTCCCAGGTTTGTGTGTAATGCATAAAGTATCTTTAGGATGCATTCGTCAGCGTTTCACACACTCTATAAAAAAAATAAAAAAAAAAAAAAGACAACAAAAAAGAAACAAACAATCACTGGCAAATGAAATTTCACAAAACACAAACACAGAAGACTCAAAAGGCAATTGACCGCTTGGCAAATACAAAATCCTGATGACATTCACCCCGTTACGAGCTCCAAGCAAGCCCAAAAGTAATCAAAAAACAACAACAATAAAAACAACAGCAAAAGCTGCAGAAACATGTGCAAAAAACGTCAAAGAGTGTAAAAGAGAGAGAGAGAGAGATGAACAAGATAAAGATTGCACTACAGAAAAATAAAAAAAAATCCAATGCAACTTGCAGTGACATAACACAAAAGGGTGTTATTTGAAATAATATTGATCGGGAAATTATCGGAAAATATAAAGAAAAATAGCTTATAAGTTTCTTCCTTCAAAATCACAAAACTTTATTAAATTTACGTTTCAAATCACCACACACAAATCACAAATTTTGACGGTTTTAAAAGTGAAGTTCAAAATATTTGACAATTTTATAGTTTTATATAAAAACCTAAATTTGTAATTCTTAAAAATTATTTTTATTATTATAAAACTACAAAGATTGGGACTTCCCTTTTGTTTTTAAGACTTTAAAGTCTTAAAAACCCCCTTTTTGGCGCCACTGCCTACCCTCTTGGAGACTTTAAACATGAATGTATCTTTTCTTCTTACTCATTCAGCCAATCTTTTGTTTTATTTTTTTCTGCATTTCGTCACTTTTGCTGTTGATTTTTTTTTTAATATTGTTGCCTCACAACAATGTTCTTGTTGCTGTATTTATTTTGCGTTAATAAACTTGAAAATACGCTTTCCTTATGGCTTTAGAACAAATATAAAAATAAAAAAGAATTATTAAACATTTTTGGGTTAGCAAAGAGTTAATACACTTGTAGATAGATTTGTTAGTTCATCTATAAATAAAAGAACAGGCGTAATTAAAATCTAATAATAAAAAAAGTATAAATAATAATAAAAAAAGTAAAAAGCTATAAAAATTTATCAAAATTTGCATACTAAGTAGTTAGCTTTTAGAAATAAAATTTAATACTTGACAACAATTAGATTTTATGCCTTTGTGACGATATTTATTTAAACAAGATATAAACACATTTGTAAAAAAGAAAATTCTTTTAATTTTAACAATATTTTCGTTCGATTTTTAAACTTCAACAAAGTGCAATCCTGATCAGAGTCTGCTTCCAAATCGAAGTACCATTTTCAGTGTATTAAAAAGTATCTTTTTAACTTGTTGTTGCTGCCGCTGTGGATACATCCAGAAGTCAGCAATATTTTGACAGTTTACTTGATGTTGCGACTACAAAGCATATATATAATATAATATAATATATAGCACTTATTTGGCATGTATGCCGATGCCTGACCTGATTGTCTCGCTGCAGCAGATATTTTTGTATCTCTTGTGTCTTTGTGTCTTTGGGACGCTTCTTTTGGGCCACACGCGCCTTTAATTGGCCGTATTATTAAAAAAAGCATCCCAATTGATATTTCAACTGTTGTCCTCTGAAGTCAGAAATGGTTTTTCTGACAATACTAAGCCTTTCATTTGTATATTGAATATTCCATTTTATATAAAATATACAGTGCCCGACAGCCGATGTCTTCTCTTTGAAGCTTAATATCTACCAATTCTATAAAGTTTTCAAGCTGAATTTTTTATCAATAAAATTTTAAAGAATTCTACACAAGAATTAATGATAGTTAGAGTTTTAACTATATTAATAATATTTTTAAATAATTTTTACAAATTTAACATAGAAAATTGGCGTTTTTTTTTGCGTATAGTATAGTATATTTAAATCAGCGTTCTTTCTTTAGTCTCTGTCTAGTCAAGTGCATTCCACAAGTTAATTCCTTTTTGTAATTTTGCACATGCCCTTAAGCTACTTGAACTAAATACCGTTAATTGACAATGGCTAAGACTGTAGCTCGCTTCTGGCCAAATTCTTTTGTTTACTGCGAAAAAAAAAAACTAATCAACTGACCGAAAAAAAATATTAATATGCCGCAACATCAGCCATGACAGTCCACAGACTACGCATTACATAAGCCTCAAGTAGAAGCCCAAGACCCCCACCCCGCCCCTCTGTCAGCTTTCTTCCGCTCATAGAAGAATATAGAGAGGCAGAGGCACATAAAAAAAAAAAAAGTAGAAAGTCATTAAATAAGCAAAAAAAAAAGACATAACAAATCCAAAAAAAAACAAAATAAAAAAAATCAAAAGTTGTAAACAAATATGAGCGTAAAAGAAAATGAAAATCAAGACGCTATTATTACAGCAATAGATGGTAGAGAATAGAGTGTTTGTTGGACTCAGATCTTACCGTACCATTCTGTAGAATGTTTTCGACTTTTTTTTTTTTTTGAACTTGTCCCAAATAAACAAAATTCCACCGGCCAAAGTCAGTTAGGTAATGTTGTTTTCTTTCTGTCTTTCTTTCTTTCTTGTTTCTTATTTTTTTTATATTTCCTATTTCTTTTGCCCCTTCTACTCTTGTTTCAACACTTGCCGCCATTTTTTCTAGTGCCTGGGTTTGTTATTGTTAGCTATTATTACGCTGAATTTTATTCTTTCTTTATTTTATTTTTTTTTTTTTTTTTTTTTGTTTTTTGTTTATATGCTTTAAAAGGTGTTGGGGATTTATTTTTCTGGAACTTATAATTTTTTCGCAGAAATTGTAGTTTAAGCAGTTCTTCGACTAAATTGAGTCATTCTTCCAGTTGACAGAGAATCTCACGATCTGAATTTAGAATTGAGCGGGGAAAAAAAATTTTTTATTTCCAATAAGCAATTTTTGGGTAAACAGAGTATATTTATTTTTTTCGTGCCCTTCGGCTCTGAGAATTTATTAAAAATCATTCCAAAATCCTGTCTAAAACTTAAAATATATTAAAAATATTTTTTTGTTATGTATTTAACTTTTAATTAATTTTTTTCACTCAAACAGAAAATATTGAATTTTTTCGTTAAAAAATCATTCCAAAATTTTCTGTGTAAAATTTAGAATATATAAAAGCAATTTTTTGTCTTCTATAATTTTTAATTAATTTGTTATTTCATTCTCAATTTTAGCCCGCACTTTTGCCTAAAAAGAATTTAAATAAATATTTATTTCGATTGCCTTAGTTTCCCTTTTGGATTCGGCATCAAAACTTCGGCTCTAATGATTTAAAAATCATCCCAAAATCCTGTCTAAAATTTAAATTATATAAAAGCAATTTTTTGTCTCTTTTATAATTTTTAATTAATTTTTTTCTCATTCAAACAGAAAATATTGAATTTTTTCGTTACCTTGGGCTCCCTTGGATTTTTTTAAATCATTCCAAAATCCTGTCTAAAATTTAGAATATATTAAAAATAATTTTTTGTCATGCCTTTAATTTTCAATTCATTTTTTTTTATTCTTAATTTTAGACCGCACTTTTCCCTAAAAACTATTTAAGCAAATATTTGTTTCGATTGACTTATTTTCCCTTTTTGAAATCAGCATAAAAACTCACTTTCATTTCTATCTTCCAAAATTCACACAAATTTCATGTTCTACATATTCTTCCTCCCACGTTTTTTTTTTGTATTTTTAATTTTTCCTTGACTTTCACTGCCACCCACAGCATTTGCATGACCTCCAAAAAAAAAGAAAAAAAATAAAAAAATAAAAATTGCAACGGCCAAAAGCAAAAACTATCCAATCAGATGGCAATAGTTTACTTTCCAGTCGTTGCACTCGCGCTATAAAGTTAATAAACTATAAATTACACTGAAAAATGCTGCCGAAAAAAAACTTTCACAAACAAACAACAACAAAATGTTGTTGTTGTTGCTGTTGTTGTTGTTGTTGCGCCAATTTTCCCATTTGGCTTTTGTGCAACACGTGGAAATTCCCAATTCCCGAGTTGAAGAAAATCGTCGATTTGGCATCGACTTTGAAACTAAGCAATTTCACTTTGCCTGGGTTAAAGTCCTGGCAACTGGGTGTCAGTCAACTTTCATAGTTGTTGTTGTTGCAACAGTTGTTGTTGCAAGTATCACTAGCATAGTTGCCCACCAAAAACTCACTCGAATGCTCCACTGAATGCGAGTGCAACACGAAAGTGCAGCGACCTGCGATCAACACACTCGCTGCATACTGAATCACAGGCCCACTCTACCCTCCTTATACCCTGTGCTATCTACTCTTAGACTCTCTAGCTCCCTCTCTTTCTTCCAGCCACACTCCCTTCCCCAACCCAAACCATTTAGTGTGGCAGCCTCATCAGCTGTTGTAGGTTGCTGCCACGTCTGTGAGTTGCAGTTGCATACCAGTTTTATGTGTGTGTGTGTGTTGTTATTTTATTTTTTATTTATTTATTTTTTTTTTGTTTTTTTTTTTGCGCTATTTTGCATGCCCCAGCCCAAGCCACATGTGGTAGAAAGTGCCTGATGTTGCTTGGGTTGAGGTAGTAATGACCTCTTTGCACGGGGTGTTTGACTTATGTCTGAGATCGGATAACTCTACTCGGATTTCGAACTGAAAATGCATGTCAACTGGTCAAAAGACTTGCAATCGATTGTTGTAAATATATAGAAGCGATCGAGAGGTGAAATATTATTAGAATAGGAAAAAAAGAATAAAGATATAAAACAAGAAAAATGATCTAAATAATCAAATTTAAATAATTTAATTTTTAGGACTTGTTACGATTTTTTGGTGACCTTAGTTTGTTGAACTCATCTCCATTTTTTAGAACTTAGAACTATTTTTTTTTAAATACCCAGAATTAAATATTGCAGCTAGTTTAATTTGTAAATTTTTGAATTTCTTTCAAACTTTATTAATTTGGTTATTTTTTTATAATCCTTTAAATTACGATTCTAAATTAAATTAAATTAAATGATTCTAGTATTTTTCAGAGTTGTTGCGTCTGCTTTTCAACTAAGATTTTAATTTTATAAAAATACAAAAATTGTATACAAATAGAGTTTAAATAGATTGCAAAGAAAAAACGGGAAAGAAAGCACTATTTATTTTTTTAAATAAATTTTTTTTGCATATAAATACAATATATAAATGTAGATTACATAGGAAACAGGGAAGAAAATCCTATTTATTTATTTAATAAATTTATTATATATAAAAATATAAGATTTATATTTGTAGATTAAATTGGAAAACGGTGGAGAAACCTTTTATAATTTTTTTTATAAATTTAGAAATAGACAAGTTCTCAAAATTAAATTTTATTTATTTTTAATAAAGCGTTGGCAGCTTAGGCCCTTGGCTATAACACTTTAAATTGTTTAAATAAATAGCGAATTATTTTTTTTAAATTTTATCTAAATTTAGAAATTCTTAACTTTTATTTCAAAGACTTAAATAAATATCAAATTATTTTTTTACATTTTATCTAAATTTAGAAATTCTTAGCTTTAATTTAAAACGCTTTTTTAACTAAAAATCAGCTATCTTCTCGTTATCCAACAATAGATTATAATCAAATGAGTTTATCTGTAAACACATTCTTTTTTTGATCTTGACATGCTATTAATCATCTAGCTACCCTATAATTGGCAAATACAGATTGTTTAGAGCATTCAAAGTCTTCCTGTTTTGGCAAACTATGCTGCGATTATGCTGAGGTCTCACCCTTCACACTCGCGCCTCCGATCGACGACCTAGAGGCGATCATTGAATTAGTATCAACACCTGTCTCCTTCGATCAGTAGTCCCCCCCTCTACTACCTGGCTTTTTGGCTTTAGGCCCACACGTTCTATGCCGTACATTAAACCCAACAACTTCCTAGTGAGGAGGGCACTGGCGCTACGTATAGATCGCATTCATAAATTATGGCAGTGGCAGCAAACAAAAGTACAAAAAAAAAAAGAAATATAAAAAAAATTATGCTAAGCGCGTACAAAGTTTGCTGTTTATGTTTTTGTTGTTTTTGTTGTTGTCTTTCAAACAGGTTTCAAATTCCTGGCCAGTTGGTCGCGACTTTGCTCACCTGACAACGTTCAACCGAGGGCCATAGAACAAAGCCAAAGCCAAAGCCAGCGAACCAATAAAAAAAAAAAAAAACATTTCGGACTATGTAGCTTGGGGTCTGAGCCCAGTTTTGGGCTTACTAATTATTATGCTAAGCTTGATATGAACAACGAGAAAGGGTTCATGCGAATTCAAAGAGACAGAGTGAGAGAAGCGACGATCACTCTACAGAGAGAGAAGAGACACAGAACTTCTGAAGTTAAGACTGGCACTGGGGCTTTTGTTCTGGACTTCTCTGTCTCAATCCTCAGTCTCAGTCCCAGTCTCAGTCTCAGTCTCGGTCGCTTAATGGCGGTTAATGGAGGTCATTCACTTTCGCACGAATTGTAATTTTTGTGCTTTAAGTCAATTTCCAAGTTTGCCAAGTCAGCATTCAGTTTTCATGCTGCTCCTCATCATCATCCTCCATTTATAAATACATATATATATCGCATAATCTTATTATGCTGCCAAAATTCTTTTTTTTTTTTTTTTTGATCTTGGCTTTTGTTGTTTTCTTTTTTATGGCTTTCTACACTTATTATGCCATTGATATAAATCTTTTGGGCCCAAACTGTGGCAGCTGTCCACAATTGCAAATTCTCATCGATCTGCGTTCAGTTTTATGTTCTGTCTCCAACTGGCGAAAGTATTAACCCTAAAAATAATAAAAAGAAGGAGCAATTTTTTAGATGTGAAAGAAAACAAAGCTTATAACAGGTTAATAATATAAATAGTTGAATTTATGTTTACTTTATTTATTATAAAGTAGCCTGGATTAATGCTGAATATAATTGATATAATTTTGAGCATCAGGGCTCTTTGGGAGCAGGCTCAAATGAATCCTTCTATTGAAACCCACAAACAGAATTTTCTAAAAAATGTTTAAGTGTATATAAATATTTAAAAATTAAATTTAATAAAATACATATCAGCGCTACAAAAAAATATTCTAAAGTAACATGGTACTACATATATAAAAATTATTTTAATACAATTTAAATTTATTCAAAAAAGTATGAGTATATATAAATATTAAAAAAAAAAATAAGTAAATAAAATATATATCAGCGCCCAAAAAAAATTGTCTAAAGTAACATGCTGCTATATATTAATTATTTTAAAAAAATGTATATTTAATCAAAAAATAAGTGAAGAATTTTCTCAACAATGTTTGGGTATATATAAATAATTAAAAACATGAAATAAAATTCATTTTAGTGCCCAAATAATTAACTTATAAATATTTAAAATAGAAATTAAATAAAATGTATTTCAGCGCCCAAAAAATTAAATTAAATATATTTTAGCGCTCAAAAAATTTGTTAAAGTACCATGAAAGTAATTAAGTTTAAATTTAATCAAAAAAAAAGGAAAATATTTTTTTATCAAACCACGAAGTCTAATCAAGTAAAAACACAATATTTTAAATATATCCAATAACATACAAATATTAAATAATATATCTAAATATGCCCAAACATTTCTATGAATATTTTTGCACTTTAGTTGAAAAGTTGACAGAAAAATAAAACTATGAAATCATTGAGAATCATTTTTAAAGTAATTAAATTTAAATTTCATTAAAAAGAAGAAAATACATTTTTTTCAGCAAACTACAAAGTATAATCAATTAAAAACAAAATATTTTATAAAATATCGAATAATATAAAAAAATTAAATATTTATATTTACCCAAACTTATCTATAAATATTTTTGCACCTTAGTTAAAAAGTTGACAGAAAAAATAAAACTATGAAATCATTGAGAATCATTTTGACCTATAATTAGTTAACATTGAGTTTAGCTTCCGCTTAGTTAATACATATTGCATAGTTCTAATGGCCATAAATCATTAACCAATTGCTTTGCCCCTGTGCTGGAGTTCATAGACTCCATTATAACATTGGGCAATCAACTACCGTTTGAATCTATTAAAAATTCCAAAGCTATATAACACAATATACAAGTATATAATTTAAACACATGTCTCTTTTACTCTTAGCCTGGCCAAGTGCTGATTACAAGTTTACGGTCAAAGCAAGTGCAAATTATAAGCCAACTTTCTCAGTTCCTAGTTGCCAAGTTACTTAGGCAGTTTGGACAGGGCGTCTAAATGCCTTTCAGGCTTTCAGTAAGGCCTAAACCTCTTGACTTGTGGTCGGCTCTGTGACTTTCTCTCTCTCTCTCTCTAGCTATGTGTGGCACGTTGGCTGTGTTGCATGGCGTAATCATAGAAAGCACGTGCGGCAATTTCCAATTTCTGTGGCCAAGTGCATTCAACTTGGCCAACTGTGCACATGCGTGGCCACAGCAAGGCGGCCAACTGACAAGTCAATAAACTCATTGCAAAGCTATACCTCTGCCTAGCCCTTGCCCCCCTCTCTCACTCTATGCAGTTTACTGGCTTATCAGGCAAACTAAGCACGATCTACGATCATTGGCACCTACCAACTTGCCACTACCAACTTGCAACAAGCAACTTAGCTACTAGCAGAACGAACTCGGACTTAGACTCGGCGACTGTGCAACTGCAACTGCGAATAACCCTCAATAACAGTTACAAAACTGTTGTTGTATGCAGTCGTAAAATGAGGCAGCAACACAGCGAGTGCAACGTACCGGGGCGTCAATGTACGCTGTGCTGCTGGCAACAACTAGGCCTAGGCAATAGTCAGACACATAGATACAAACCACACGACACACGAAGAATGTGCAACAAGAAAATTGCACACACACACACACAGGCAGCAGCAAAAAGAGTCTTTGCTGCGGGGTGGGTTGGGGCATCCACTGAAGTTAAGTGGAATGAAGTTTGTGGCCGTCGTCGTCGCCGTCGTCGTCGTCAACAGAGTGCATTGCACTGCGAAAGGGTTAAAGACCCTCAACGATCGCGCGGCACAGCGCAGTGAAATGTGTGCAAAGAAATGTGAGTGGAAAAATCCAAAGCGCCGCTGCTGCTGCCGCTGCCGTTGCTGCTGAGGATACAGATGCAGATGCAAAGATGCAGATACAAAACAAATCTGTGCAGCGGAAAAAGCAAAAGTGCAGTCAGCCCCATTAGAAACGAAGACAGACCGAACCTACATCAACATAAATCTATACATACATACATTACATACATACATACACTTATTGGAGAGCAAATGATAATACTTAGATTGTGCTAGACAGAGAGAGGCAGATCGCAAGAAGTGCATAGCGTTAATCATTGAGGTTAGAGATGAGCGCTCTTTGAGAACTTTGTTCAATATGAAATATAATTTATAAACATTTATATTTTATTTTAATTGTTCACCTATTAGTTGCATATTTAATTATTATTTTTATTTGGATATTGTTTTGAGCAATATAATGAAAAACTCAATTAATCGGGTTCTATTCCTATCAAATCTCATAAACAAATAGTTTTCGTTTTTCTGTTAAAAAAAATTTAAATCAGATAACGTCTAAACAACTTGGATTAAAAAAAACAAAATTTTTAATGGTTTGCTTTAATTCAATAAAACAAATATGTTTATAAATAAAAAATATAAAAATAAATAAATAATAAATTGAAAAAGTACGTACATTTCCTAGTGATTCTCAATCAGTTTTAACAGAGAGTATTTAAGGTTTGTTGTTTTTCTGTACATAACATTTTGTTATTAATACAAATTTATACAAATTTATTCTCAGTATGTATATTGGTAGTAAGGAATACATTCTGCAATCCATTAGTTTCAAATAGGTTATTTTTAAATAATAAAATAGTATTAAAATTTGTGTTTCACTATCCATCATTCCAAGCTGAGTTTCCGCACCTACAAAAATTACAATAAAATATAATTTTGAAAAAAATATAATCAACTTATATAAAAAACAGACACTTATATTTTTAATTATCAATATGTAGTCTGGTCTATAAAAAGAGTTACAAAAAAATAATATTTTCATAAATAAAACTATTTCATATTTTGCTCTACATTTAATAAAAATCTTAACTCATATTATTTAGAGCTAAGATTCTTATTAAATGTAGAGCAAAATGTACAATAATTTTATTTATTAAATGATTGTTTTTTACTAACTTATTTGTAGTGGTATTTATTGTTTCATTCCTTATTAATTTTTAAATGAATATAATGCATGTTTTCTCAAAATCCTAAACCACTTTTTCATAAACCAAGTCACATATGTACTGTATTAGTATTTTCTATTAATTTTTCGTGCTTTGATTCGTGCCTGTTTGATATCTTAAAAAATGTCATCTCTAATTGAATTGTTCAGACTACACAGTGGCTTTGAACTTCACACAGTTTACAGCAGCGCAGCAGCAGCAGCCGCGTTTCGTGCGCTCAGCAATCTCTCTCTCTTGACATTTTCTTTTCATTTTTTCTTCCTCTCTCTCTGTCTCTCTCTCGCTCTTGATGCTTTTCTTACTCTCTGCTGATAATTGTAATGATTGCTTCTTTGCTTTTGTTGTTTTTTCAATGTCGTGCTCACTTTTCAAAACGGGGCATGTGCAGCATGCTATTGGGATAGATCATTGAACGTTCAATGCGCTGCAATGCTACTTAATGTGTGTGGGAGTGTGTGTGTGAGTGTGTGTTTGTGTGGTGTGTGTGGTGTGTGTGGTGTGTGTGTGTGCGTCTCAGTTCAGTTCAACTCAAGTGTAGGCGTCTGGCTGCACTTTTGATTAATTTTCACTGCGGTCGGGGCGCACTGATAAGACCCTCGGCTTGGCTCCATTGTAATATGTATTAAAATATGTGTTGCGCTTCCTGCCCTTGCATGTCCACTGATAATAATACAATACAACAGAAAAGCAGCATTAAAACCGAAAAAAAATAAAGAAAAGAAAAGAAATGAAAAAGAAAAGAGAATTACGCCTGCATCAATTTGATAAACGATCAACATCGTCTCACTCTTGTAATTATACTCAAGCAAAGAAAATTTTTCACAGCAGAAAAACAAGTTCAAGTACATAGACATAAGTAATTCTAAAAAGATAGAGAAAGAGAAAAGAAGAAACAGCATTAGAAAGTTGAGAGAAGAGAGCAGAAGAGCATTCTCTGTTGGAAGTTTTTCTTTTGGGGCGACAGAAAGAAAAGTCGAGAACTTTCCTTTATAGAAAAAAAAATAGATTGCTGTAGAATGAATAAGAATTTTTACTTGCATGATTAGCCAGAACATGACTCTTCTACTTCTTCTAAAAAAAAAATAAAAAAATAAATATTTGCATACTCTTCTATACACATTTTATTGTTTATACATTAAAAGAAATAAAAGTTTATTACTAAGCGCCAATAAATAATCTATTATATAAAAAACAACCGCAAAAAACAAAAACTAAGTGCCACTCAGGGTCATAGCGCACTTAGGGTATAGAACCCCCGAAAATAATAAAAAAATTATTAAAACATTGGACTTTTGTTTGCTTTAGAATTTAGCAGTTGTCTATGGAAAAATAAAATAAAAAAACGATTCAACAAATTTCACCGACCTTGGCTAATAAAGTTTTCGTAGTATTTTCTAAACTTTTCTACGTTTTGAAAAGCAAAAAAAAAAACAAATAGAGAATAGCCGCCTTTTGCTCTCACTTTTCTCTCTGTATTTCTCTGCCATTCTCTCTCTCAAATATTGTGTAAGAAACTTGCCAAAAATTATTATTGCACGCGCTTCTTTATTAGTTTGTGGCGGGGACCTTGAAAATTCTTATCGAATTTTCACCTTTTGCGCGAAAACTACAAAAATAAAGGCGTCTGTTGATAGCCCAAACTAAACAGGTTAAAGCTATATAAAGATGATCGACTTCAGAGTACCCTATAAATATAAATTGAATTTGACAATCTTTATTACTTCTAAGTAGGTAGTTTCTTATTATAATGATTTTTTGATATTGAATTTTCTTGTTCAAATACAATTTATAGTAAAAAAAATTGTACAAAAAAAATATCGCAAGAAAAAACATAATTTTCTTTAATAAAAATTAAAAAGTTGTAAAACTAATTTATAGTTTAAAGTATCTATAAATAATTAGTATCTATAATAATAAGCGTAAGCCTTTTCAAAATCGATTAGAAGATTCTCGAGTTATGATCAAAAATAAAAAGATCAAAAAAATACCAGATTTTACAAAAATATAAAAAAAATATGGTCTTACTCTATTAAAAAAATTGTAAAATATTTTTTTTCCATCTGGAGACTCATATGAACCAGAAAAATTATGTTTGGTAGTGGAAAAAAAACAGATTTTATAATTAAAAAAAAAAATAAAGTCTCAGTTCCAGAAAAGTACCAGAAAAATTATGTTTGATAGTGGAAAAAAATTACAGATTTTACAAATTAAAAAAAATAAAGTCTCAGCCTATTAAAAAAATTTTAAATGGTTTTTTCCCATTTGGGGTCCCATATGTACCAAAAAAATTATGTTTAGTAGCTGAAAAAAAGCTAATATTTTTTTTACCTATACCATATACCTGCGCTATAAATTATCTTTCAGTTCTAAGCATAATAAATATAAACTTTTAGATAGTAAAAATCTTTTCACAATTTTACAAATGATACGTCACTAAAAACCTTGCCAATTATAACCTTTTAGTGCATTATGATCTAGGGTATAATAAACGACAGAGATCAAAATTGAAATAGCTACAAATCCGAATGCTGAACAAATAGACCCCAAAAAAACCTGGCCACACTGCTCTAGCTATTTTTATCAGAGTGACGCGTTTGTATTTGTGGGTAAAATAGATAAGCAGAACCATCAGGAATTTGTGCTGGTGACCTTCATTTTTTTCGCTGCTGTCCGCTGATAACACCGATAACCGATAAGCATAAGCATTTCGCATGTATATGTGAATTATTATTATTATGTATATATTTAAGTTTTTTATTTTGTTGTTATTTTTATAGTTACGTTTATAAGTTGTTGTTCAATCGCCATTACGACATTATAAACACGGGGCAAAACGATTACATAGTGCAATTTCTGTAAGCAGGAAACAAAATGCCTCGTAATACTCTATATCTAATAGGTATATTGCATATTTAGAGAGATATCACTGCAGTTCGCGTATTGTTGTCTAATTCCATAGCCTAAAAGCTTTAGATATTATCAATTTTTAAATATTCTTTAATATTAGTTAAATTGTTGCAAACTCCGAGATTTTGTACTTTTAGATTCTCATTTAAATCTCCCAATATTTCGCATTCGCTCAGCTTTTTACCATGACATCATGAGATTTTTGTATAGCCAGAAATTATGCGTAATCATCAACCCTGCAAAAAGCACACTTAACGCCAAAATCTGGCAACATAAAAAAAAGCTACGCAAAAAATAAATTGCTCGAGTACATCAAAAAAACAAAATACAGAAAGAAAAAATTATGGCAAATTGTTGATACAATATTGAACAGAAAAAATCACAGAGTTGGGTTTGTAATTAATTAAGCGAGAGATGAAAATGTGAATATATACATTTTTAGCTATCAAAAAAAAAAATTTTATTTTATATTATTATTATTAGATGAGAATAATTGAGCCTAAAGTTCGCCCATCAAACATATCTCCTGCAGAGCTATAATGTCTCCTGGTTCGAAGAAATTTGTAGAAGACAACCCTGTTTATTATAAATTAAATATCAAAGTTGACAACAATGCTATCATACCCTAATTTTTGGCAGTGTAGAACAACGCAGCCAACCCGACAAAAAACAAATTATATTTATGGTTTTAAATAAAATCAAAAAAAAAATCAAAGCAAATGTTTAAGCTAGCAGACAACCCTGTTTAATATTATTTAAATATCAAACTAGGCAACAATGCTATCATACCCCAATTTTTCTCAGTGTAGAACAACCAACCCGACAAAAAAATTTTTTTTTTTTTATGCGTACGCCGCAAAATTGTTGGCCTTCAAATTGACCGAGTTCATGAACACCAACAAACGAGGCACGGAGTGGCAAATAGGCGGGACGGGCAGACGGACGGAACACGCACCTTCTCATTGTGCGTTAATTATATATATATGTATATATACTCGAATAATAGTGAGAGCGAGAGATACAGATACAAAGATAAAACAAATAATCTAATACATAGATCAGATGGCATATGGCATAGAGGCTAGAGGCCCACAATTTAAGCCAACAGACAGACAGCAGAGGCAAGTTCAAAAGTTGCGCAATCGAAAAAAATATACAAAAACTGGTTTTTCAGTTCTAAAACCCAACAAAAATTACTTGCCCAAATTGTTAACAAGTTATCAAGGAAGTTTATTTTGTCTCTCAATCGCACAGTTTATTTTATTTTTTTTATTTTTTAAAATTTTTTTTTTTGCACATTAAACAACAACAGCTTTGAAACTACCAAGGAAAAAGTCATCAAGAGTCGTTCAACTTACGCGGGAGAATCAGAAAACGCGTGTCAGAGAGAGAATTGCGTGAGCATGAGACAGAGAAAGAGAGAGAGAGAGTGACTGTACACAGAGGAAGGTCGCTCTGATTAAGCCCCGAATAAATTGACGTTGACGGACGATTAACAAGTTGGGGGTGAGATGATTTACAATCGGTTTCATATCAGACGAGTATATAGATTTAAAAAAGGAAATTTAATTTATTGGGCAGCATTAATGATAAATAAATTTGTATTATAATTTAATATTATCTAGCATTCACATATTATATATTTTTTTTTTCATTTCACGCACTTTTTTCACTCTTACGATCGCTTGACCCTCATATTATTATCGGTCAACTGTTTTGTAAGTTGAAGGCAGTCTTTGAGGTTGATAATCAAATTTATATGTGTAGCTGGTAACAAAAAGAAAGCAAACTGTTATAAAACAAGAGTCAGAGGCCTATATGGAATATCCAACCAACGTTTAGGTCCAAACCGAGAAGCCAATGACATTTGTCAGGGGTACATTCGCCTCTTCCATCGCAACCGATCAAAACGCTTCGGTACGGTTCGGATCGCATCGCATCGCATCGGATTGTTGCGAATGCATTGATCATGACGCAGCTGAAAGCTGAATGCGCTCTCGCTCTTGATCATCGTGATGACGATGATGACGTTGCGAATCGCGGAATCGCTTGTAAACTCGCCTCAAATTGGCGGTTGCTAAAAGTAAAAAAAAAAGTGATTCAAATAATGATTGTGATCATCAAAATTTAAATGCCTGCAGCTTATGGTCTCTTGAAAATCCATCGAAATCAGCAGCTACCTAATTTCTTTTGCACATTTTGAGCGCCCATTGAACTTGACCTCCACTTGAACTGAAGCTCCATGAAGCTTTTGCCTTGTCTTCTCGGTCATGAGAGGATTTCTTTTGTAGTATACGAAACGAGTATGCCACTTTCGTTTTGTCTGCTCGTTTATATATTTAAACAAAGTTGTTATTATTGAAATTGCATTAATAAGGAAGTTCAATGTTTATTTTTGTACGGTCTGGACTTTAAGAATTTTTTTGTGATTTCTGATCTGGTTTCTGTTGACAAGAAAAATGAGACCAGAGAGGGAGACTTTGGCATACAAACATATGTGTATTTATGTGGAGCACAGTGTTACACTGAAATTTATCATATTACATGAAATGATTATAGAAATTTGATAATCTATGAATCGGAATATTTAAATGTTGTGTCTATTAATTAAATATTTTTTATTTTATTTTGGAATCATATTAGTCTATTTATCAGTAATAAGTTCTCAAAATTCAAACAAATTTCTTATTGTTTTAAAAACATATGATCAAAATCAAGAAAAAACAACCCTACCAAAGAAATACAACTTGAAACGTACAAATGTGATGAAAATATGTTGAAAAATTAACTTGGTCTAATGATATATGTATTTGATATATATATTTTTGTCTACACGATCTCGTTTGACGCCCACGTAAACGCCGCGAAATTATTGAGAGAGCAGATCTCAAAGAGCGCAAGAGAGAGAGAGAGAGAGAAATAACCCGAAATGAAGAAAAAAAAAAAGTGAGAAAGAACGATCTATGATCACACGTGGCATTTTGTTTGTGTTGTTCTCGGAGCTGGTTGCGACGGGACAGGAAACGATTTCTCAACATTGACCTAGGCAGTCGCAGCGGGTTGATCGTCTCCCAGACACAAGTGTAAATATTTATTTACATTTTTGGCGTTTCGAAAATGTCAACGACACAATGTCAATGCACCTTGCAGGCCTCAGGTCTCAAGCTTCGTGCCTGTGCATTGTGTGTTGTGATATAATTTTAATTATACACGCAACAAGTTGTAATTAAATAAATTGCAGCATTTCACTTTGAGCGCGTGAACTTAGTGAAGTTTTATTGAACTTTTCGAATGTCGCGCCATGAACTAGCAAATATAACACCCAACATGATTACCGATTTCGATGTCGATTCCGATGTTGATGTTGATGTTGGCAATGGGGGAATCATTGCTAAAATAGAGTACAATAACCGCAGACGGCGCTTACCTTGGAACGGCAAAGCGAGCGGTGACATGTGTTTCACTCGGCGAGAGAGCGGACTACCGCCTGTTGCCAGGGTGGTGGGTTAACGGCTGGCTCTATATGGGCCGGTCGAGCCAGGCCTGCTGTATAAATTGGGTGCTCTGGGGTGGCGGGTGGCTAATGGTTTTCCAGTGCAAGAATCTACCAACACCCTCAACTACTACACATTGGATCTCTCTCACACACACACACACACACGTACTCACAATATGCGCTCGCAGTGCCACATGTGTTTTTTTTTTTCAAGAGCATGTGAGCGCACAAACAAACGCGCGCTCTCCCTCTCTCAGTTGCTACGCTCTCTGGCTTGTGCGCTCTCAGGGTCGAGTCGGCGCGACTGGCCGAAAACTGAACAAGATCCAATGCGAATGTTGATTTTCCTTTCATTCAACGCTGAAACATCGCAACGAGCAGATCGTCGTTGCTCCGTCGTCGCAATTGTCGCTACGTTTTCGTTTTCGTGATTCGTGTTTCTCGTTGCGCGTATCGGTTAAAATTTGAATTGTATTTCAATAAAAAATAATCAAAAGTGACTACCAATTTTTCAAAAAAAAATAATATCTTAAGGATATGCCCAGTGTGTTGTGAAAATATACATGCAAATACATATAAATCTATGTATTTTTGGCAAGCGCCAATTATTAACAAGTGCACAAACAACAATGCCCGTTTAGGCCGCATTCAATTAAATATAATCAGCTTAAAAGTGTCAAGTGTTCTCTGAATTGTTCCAAATAAACACAAAATGCTCATGTCCGCGGACAGTTCCGATTGTCAGCCCAGCAGCAGCGCCATGGAATCATCGATGGATTCAACAAGCGCCAAGACCTCAGTCATATGCCTGGGACAAGCCGCCCAACAGGTGGTGCCCTCGAGCACCACCAGCAATGCCCAGCTCCTGGTAGCTGGACGCTCCCACTTGGAGAATGCCCTGAAGCTGCCACCCAATACAAGCGTCTCCACATATTATCAGCACAGTAAACTGATTGTGGGGCAACAGCCACAGCAGCCCAGTGGCAGCAGTGCTGTCATCTTTCAAACGGAATACCATCAGCGCCAGGTCGCACCTGTCACAGAAATGGATACTGTGCCGCCCACAGGTGTGCCCATGGCCAGTAAAATACCCCACAGCAATGTCATCTATGTGAACAAGTCCAGTTCCAGCGTTGTGGTCAGCACCAGCGAGGCGCCACAATTGCCGCCACCTCAGCCGCACTTTGAGCCGTCGTCGCCCCATGCCCATCACATGGCAGCCATGTATCATCATCAGCAACATCTTCATCATAATCAAACAGAGGCAGCTAATCCACATGGTTATCCAAATGCAGCTCATCATCATCAGTTGGTGGCTTTGCCAGCTGCTGGTCAACCCAGTGGCTCCATTGTCGTTATGCCCGCCGATTCGCGTCCACAAACGCCGGAATATATTAAATCCTACCCAGTTATGGATACAACTGTGGCCAGTTCGGTTAAAGGCGAACCTGAGCTTAATATTGGTGAGTCTCGGAGATCTTCAACAAAAAAAACAGCAATGTTGCGAATATATATTTATAATAATAGTATAATAAAACATGCTATAAATTTGTCTGAACATTGACCCAGAGCTAACAATCGTATGCTTCCGAGATCCAAAAAAACCTTGGACTTGCAATAGGCCTATTCTACAGTTGGCAACAAAACCCAGAGAGCGCGGAAGCATTTTTGGGGGCTAAGGCCAAGTGTGGGGACCTAATGGGTGTATTGACTTTTTGACGTCATGTTAATTAGCCAGCCAAATAACGCTTCCGAATTGCAGTCAGTCAGTCAGTTCACTCATTCATTTACTCATTCATTTACTCATTTACTCAGTCAGCAAACAAGGTCGTCTCGGCTCTGAAAATAATACTTACAGCGCGAAGTTCGAGCGGGTTCAATTAACTCGTTTTTTATATATATTTTTTGCGACAATTTTTTGTTTAAAAATAACTGTACCAATGTCACATTGATTGCTCTCTCTTTTACTCTTGAACAACCCGAAAGGAAGTTAATGCACTTTATGTCGGCTACACGAGCTATCAAAGTAACCGGTTGAGTGTCGTTTATAAATCATTTTGATCATTGATCATTGATCATTGCTCATTGATGATGTACATCAGCCACTTTCAGTTCAAGCGATGAGTCAAGGTAACCCCCCACAATCACGCAGGGGTTAAGAGCTATGAAGTGTTCCAATTATCGCATAATTATTTTCTCACTATTTTTCATTTATATTTTCTATATATGGTATGTTCATTGAAAATCATAGTCTAAATTTTGACCTACATATGATGTATAATAGTAATCCTTCGAATTGATTTTTTGGAATTTTTATCAAGTCTTTTAATTTTTTTTCCAATCACTGATTCTCTAAATATTTAATGATCTTAATTTTCTAGTTAAATATTTACTATTTTATATACTTTTTATATAAATGTTAATCATAGCTGTATTTTATTAAAAAATTTAATTAGTTGGTTTGCTTGTGCAATAATTAAAATTATTATATATTAGGGAAATATTAGATATATTATTAAAAGGACATTTTCACTACAAAATATGGTAGATTTTTTTTATTTAACTTAAATTCGGCTTTGTTATTAATGACTTAACTCAAATTTTATTTTATTTTATTATATATCTTTTTCAATTATTTTATTATATTTCTTATTTATTTATTAAATTTATTATTTACTTATTCATTTGAAATATATTTTTTTTAAGTTTACATATTTTTTCTGAAGTTTTATTTTATTTTATTTTATTATATATATTTTGCAATTATTTTATTATATTGCTTATTTATTTATTTAATTTATTTTTCACATATTCATTCAAAATATATTTTTTTTAGTTTTTTATTAACATATTTTTTCGATATATTTTAATTTTATAAATTTATTATAACAATTTTTATATTTTTCAATAATTTTCGACCTTAGCCCAATCTAATGTAAATTTTTCAATTGCCTTTCAAAGTAAAATTCAATTGAAAAACCAGATAGATTTATAATCTCATCTTTAATTTCAATTTCCATAATGCTTTGAAATCCTATCTAAATTACTTATTTGCCATTAATCTGAATTTTTAACGAGTTGTCGTTTATATTTCACGCCTTGTCAATGAAAGTGAAATTTTTTGTGCGCACTTTTAAAGCCAAAATAATGTTTATAGTATATATTGTATGTCGTCTATTATGCGTTTTTATTTCTCTTTATGAACTTTTATTTATTTATGCGTCTGTTGGCGTTGCATTTCTCTAAACAAAAACAAAAAAAAACTGGGCGACAGAAATGCAATTGATACGAGCCAAGTTCATTGCTACTCTGAGGTCTATCTTTATACATATATTTGTATCTATATCTATATATATATCTATGTTGTTACTTTATTTATGTTTGCTCGTTTGTTTCAAGACTTGGCTCTAGGCTCTTGGCATTTGTAAATGCATCCGTTTGCCAAGTTTTTAATTTCAATTGCGAAAACGAAAGTGAAATGCAACAAAAGCGACGAATGCAACTGCAGAAAAAATTCACTTTTAGTTTTCACTGCGCATGCTCAGTCAATTTATGGCCAAAACGCAGTCAAACTTCAGTCACAACCTCCTCAACGTGGAGGTGATTCCCCTCCTACTCCTACTCCCATATGCCATGCTTAATTTAAATTTGCTGTCAAATTGTCTTTGACATTTTTACTTTGGCAACGGCAATGACTAGTCCGTCCGGTTCGGGTCTGGTCTAGCCCGGCCGGTCCGGTCCGGGTCCCGGTCCCTGGTACGAACCTGAGACCGAAACTGAGACCGAGCCCGTACCGTTGTTGAACCGTTTGCCTTTTGTTGAATGTCGGTGAAAGTCAATGCAACATCGCCTCGCTACAATTGTGCAAAAGAAAAGTTATTTACTTTGCAGTTTTTCGTTATTTTTTTAGTTTTTTTTTTAGCTTTTTTTTTGTTTTTTTTTGTTTTTCGGTTTTCGTTTTTCGTAGGCGGCGTTTGAACTTTTGCTTGGAAAGTTTTTCTTTAGCGCCACAGTCCTCATGTTTATTTTTATTGGCACAATTATTTGTGCATTTTAGAAATTTATTAAACGGTCAAAGACCCAACTGGCGAGCCGGTCTCCAATTCTCTCTATACAGGGCGCAGACATTTATAAAAGTGAAAACGATTCGATTGAAAGTAAAACTATTTTTTTTTTATTATTTTGTAACTACTATTTTTAAAGTGCTAAACAAAGACTTTTACTTTGTACTTAAGGCCATTAGTGCTACTATTTGTAGCATAGAAAATACGATCTCCAATTGCGGAATTTGGTTGAAGTAGTTTCTACTAAAAGGCTAATAAAAATGTTGGCAAATTCTTTTACTTAAAAAAAAAAAAAAATTAATAAATACATAAGACTGAAATGATAAAAATCTTACATTAAATTTAATTATTTGTTGAATGGATTTTTATTCTAATGCAACAAGTAAAAATTATAAATTAGAGAAACAATTTTAAATATTATTTAATTATTTATTTAATGATTTTTTTTCGTGGTGCAGCAAGTAAAAATTATAAATTAGGGCAATATTCCTAGACAAAACATAAAATACAGTTTTTATTATTTATTTTAAATATTAAATTATTCATACTTTACTACAATTTTTATTTATATTTATTTGACTAAATTTGTTTTTATTGTAATTGCAATTTTATTTTTTAATTTTTTTCTTATTTTTTTTTTATTTATTAAATTATTTATGCTTTACCACAATTTTTATTTATATTTGTTTGACTTAATTTTTATATTTGCAATTTTTTTAAAAATTTTTTTTTTAATATTTTTTAAACTTTTCTTTTATTAAATTAGAGAATCAGAAGGTCAATATAAGTTGGTTCTAAGCAATATTTCTTAGCTCTCCTACATTCTAATGAATTTTAATGACCTTAAAATCTTCATTATATCTCTCAATCTCTCTTCGATTTTTTTAAAGTAAATCACCAGATTCCCTGCTTAAATTCCTCAAAAAATGATTCATATAGATTTGCCTTGGTCTCTCGACCTTTTTAGCCCCTTGGGATTAATTTTGATATTCCCACGCCCGTTCGATCGTTCCGATCGTCAACCTTCCCAGCTGCTCCAGAAAGTGCAAGGCACCTTAAAAATAAAGTCAATGCACGCATTTTGTGGTTCGGTCGTTTGCCGGTCATTAATTTGAATTAAATTAATACAATGCGATTGCATAACCGTTTCGATGATGCCGCGAAGTCAACAGACTTAAATTAAAATAATAATAATAATAAAGATGAACCGAACCGAACTGAACCGCATTCACGTGTGCGATATTTAATTCAATGAACTACCAGCTGTATATAATGGGCGGCCATCCACGCCCACTTTACAAGGCATCGCATTTAAATTCGCGTGACCTCAGCTGCGTTTTTTGAACTCAATGAAAATCAAAAAAAATACACACCAAAAAAAAAAATAATATAAAATTTTTGTGTTAAATTTTATTGCACGATACGTTGAACTGCCTGCTGCTCTGAAACCTGTACGAACATTTCCGCATTGAGGCGCTGCGAGCGAGCAACAGACAGAGAGAGAGAGAAGGCGATAAAGAGAGCTTGCTTGAGCAGAGTCTGCTCTCTTTTCGCATACTACACGCGCTTAACTTTTATTTATTGATTTAGATTGGTGCGAGCGAGAGAGCGCCATGCCACACGTAGCAAAAAATAAAAAATAAAATAAATATATATAAAAATTTCAATGTCAAATTTTAATTTAGTAGAGTTTTTGACTCAGAACATTACCAATATGGCAGCAGAAGCAGCAGGCACACACACCTCTCCCTTTTTCTATGAACCATGCTCAGCATTTATGCATGTGTGTGTGTGTGTTTTATGTGTGTGTGTTTATCAAGCGAGTCAGCCGAAAATTTTTTTTCGTTCGTCAAGCTGTCGGAATTAATTTGTTTGTATTGCATATGCATAAGAATATGCTGCGTGTGTGTGTGTGTATATGATATGAGCATGTGTGTGTTTTTTTTTGGGGCTGCCATTTGTTTGTTTGTTGTTCTTTGGCGTATTTCTAGCTGATAGTGCCGCCCGCCTGTCCCCCCCTCCCTTCTATCGTCCGAGTCCCTGCCTATCTCTCCGATCAGGCCTGTACGTGTGAAGTGAATGAAACTTTCAAGGTCGCCTCTTGTATGAATGTGCGTGTGTGTGTGTGTTTGTCTATGTATTGTGCGTATTAGATAATACTCATGAATTTTTGACTATAGATTCGTGTACTGGTTAGCCAAATTGCTAATAACGTCCTTGGTTTATACGAGTATTTGCGTAGGTTCTTAACTACGGCCAAAATCCAGCATTTTGATCAAAATCCAACAATTCAAGGAACGAACCGGTTGTTCAGCTTTAGAACATGAAAAAACAAAACAAATAAAAAATAATTAAAATTTATATATTTCTAATACATATAATAATATTGTTTTTTGTTGATTAACAGCGACAGCTAAATAATTTCAATCTAAGGCATCGATTTTATCAATTTTCGTTGAGCTAAAATCTTCTTATTTTAATTATCGATAACGCGCTCATTTGGTGTAGAAAATGGCATAATTCTAATATAAAAATATTATTTTCACTTATTTTTGTTGTTTTATAACCGTAGTTAATTAATATTAAAGCTTATACCTTTAGTAACGCATAAAATCAATATTATCGATTTTTTGAGCGCACAAACGTTGTTTTTTAATAATCGATAACTGTGAGTTTATTTGACATTTAGGCCTAGGCATTTAGCACAATTTACTTGCATTTTTTAATTATAAAAGTTATAAATAAAACATCACTTATTAAGCTAAAATATTTGCCCTAGTAATGATTTTTCACTTCTATATATTTATGTTCAATTTAAGCTAACAAAAACAAATATATAATATATAATATATAAAATACTAAATTTTATAACAAATTCTAAACATATGGCTTAACACAAAGATATATGTACCTGCCAATTGTTTTTTAATAATATTACTGAATTCTTTTATATTTGCCAAAAACACGAGCAGACGAGATGTTTTCTTTTGTTTTTTCAGTTTTTTATTTTTATTTTTTATTTCGTGGCACATATATTTAAAAATAATTGAATGTGGGCGCCTAACCTTGCCCCTGGCTCATCTGATTAGGGGGGGGAGGCTGTGCGGCAGCTTACGTCACTTGAACATGCCACAAACAATCTACAAATAGAATTTTTGGAAAACTTGCTTTGTAATAGATTCCCAAACGATTCTATAAACAAAGCAACTAAAAAAAAAAAACAAGGTCGATTCTCTTTCGAATATATAATAAAAAACAAGGCAAATCAAATAAATCGCTAATCGCGTACACGTGTAAAAACCTGATAATGGTGTAATATTAATAATATCTATTTAGTAGCCCTGATTAGAGAACTAGGCGCTAGTGCTAAAAGAGTTAAATATAGACAATTAATGGTGAAATAAAAAAAATATACTTATCAATTATAATACTTATTACATTTGAATGAAACTCCCATTAGTCATGAGCTTAAAGGGCAGACAATGCGTCATCTTGATTTAACAATTATAATTGTTATTTATGATTTTTATTTTTTATAAAAAGAAAGTACTTGTAATAAATAATGAAAATAAAAACATACTATTAATGGGAATTTACCTTTTGCTTATATTTAATATATTTTGCTTTTGGAGTTTACTTTTTAGTTTTTTTCATATAAATTGGATTATAACTTTAATTTTCTAAATTTTAAATAAAAATTATTAAAAATAAAAATTAAAAAATCAAAAATAAAACTCAAAATCCTTTTACCACTATTTTTTATAGTTAAATCTTGTGTTTGATTAGTTTTTCTCAATAAAAGATTAAGTGGAGAGCTAAAAAAATTTTTATAAGAATTTAAAAATATTTTTCAAATTCAAAATCCTTTTACGACTATTTTTTATAGCTAAATCTGGTGTTTAATTATTTTTTCTTAATAAGAGAATAGAGAGAGAGCTCAAAAAAACGTTGTTAAAATTAAAAAATATTTTTTAAAGAATTTTTTTTTATTTTTATAAATAGTTTCCTTTTTTATAAAGATTTCCAAAGATTTTAAGAGCTCAAAAAATAGCAATATAATCGTTTTTTTAAGGTCTCTGTCATTTTTCTAAGATACTAAGGAACAGGTTAACTAATTTTGTATAATATAATATAATGTAATAGTTAGAGAAGCGATTGTTTTTTTTTTTAATAAAACCAAAATTAAATATCAATTATGTTAAAATAAACCAAATAATGTAAAAATTAAGTTTATGTGTATTATGCCATTTTCTATAATTTATGTACATAAATAAATATAAAAGAAATACAATGATAAATACTATAAACATTGAAATACCATAAATAAAAAACTTAAAAGCCAGTTAGTTTATAGGTTGAATTTTGTTGTTGTTTGTTGATCGGTAAAGATTTCACACGCAGAGTCTGTGGCAACACACACATACAAGAGGCAAGATCGGTTTGTTGTTGCAGCAAAAGTGCAACGATCTGCAACGCAAAATGTCAGTGAACTTGTCGAGACGACAACAAACAACAACAATGGCAACAACAACAACAACAAAAAACAACAACCAACTGCAAAGACAGACGCCGAAGCGTGTCTGGCACAGAAGAGTCAACACAACAAACAACTCCACGATCACGCCGGTTTTTTATAATAATGATAATGATAATAATAATCATAATGATAATGATAATGATGAGACCAAGATAATGATGATGGCCATGGCAGCGTGAAGATCATGAGAGCATGCAAACATTTTGCAATTGTTTTTTTTTTTTATATTAAACACAATGCAATTGTTAACAAGAGCGTGAAATTCCTAACGATATCTTTCCTATTCTACAGCTCTCTCTCTTTCTCTCTATTAATTATTATTTGTTTATTAATAACAATTGAATTATTTAATGCTATTTAAACACATGAGAGCGCAAACTGTTGTGTAAAAAACTCGTTTGCTGCCAAAGAAAGTCTTTCTCCACAGCATAACTTGTTTAACTGGTCTCTCTCTCTTCGCATCTTGTGCGCTCTCAGATTCTTGTTCTGCTGTGTTTACTTTCTTCTTGTTTGGCTTGATGCTTTCTTTCTTTTCTCACATTGCGGTGAAAGTTACGTAACACTTGCTGCCTGCAATTGTCTCTGCCCCTTTCTCTCTGTGGTTTCTCAGTCTTTTGGCCAGAACGAGCTCAAGTTCAACAAGTTGCCCATTTTGTTTTGCTGCTTTCTTCGTATTGACATTGGCATTGGGGCTTCGTGTCTTGGCCATC
Organism: Hirtodrosophila alboralis; assembly: GCA_035043045.1. Classification (NCBI taxonomy): domain Eukaryota; kingdom Metazoa; phylum Arthropoda; class Insecta; order Diptera; family Drosophilidae; genus Hirtodrosophila; species Hirtodrosophila alboralis. Next base: position 94,323 of record JAWNNH010000770.1, on the reverse strand, counting down.
TGTAAAGAAAGTATTACGTCTCTTGTATTTACTTTCTTCGGCATTGGCTGTTTGGTTGAGAGTAAAAGTTTTTTGTGATTGCTTCAAGTTTTAGATTAGATTTGAGAGGTTAAAGAGATTCTTTTTATTTTTTTTTTTTTTTTTTTTTGGTAGAACGTTTGCATTTTGAATGCGTTTCCTTAAACCTTTTCTCAAATCCTTTTTTTACCCTATACAGCATTTAATTATATTGGATAAAAAATTTTTAAATATCAAAAAAGTGTCAATACTTTTGATACTTTTTATAATATTTTCCGGAGAGAGTTGTTGAATTGGAAGTCTTTTTATTATTTTCCTGCTTAATAGAATATTGTTAAATTATTTATAAAATAAAAATATATATATATATATATATATATATAATAGTTCCACTCAATTTATTTACTTAAGCTTATGCTTATGTATTTTAAAATGAGATAAAAATGTGGAACTGTTCTACTTAATAATGGAGATTGAAATAATATGAATTAATACTACAAAATAATAGTGTAAAGACGTAAAAGAAATTAAAATTTAATTATTAAATTAAATAAATGAAAAATTAATGAAAATATTGGTTTTTTCATATATCTTGTTCAGTTTTAAGCATTAAAAATATTTTAAAAAATAGATATTTGGAAAACATCTTAATGAACCTAAGATGATCTGTAAAGACTAGAGTTGAAGGAATTTTTTTAAAGGAGGATTCTCCTAATATTAATATTATATTATTTACCATATAATATTAATTTTTTTACTGTATAATCATTTCTTTATTAAATTCCCATATTAAATCTCTCTTTATTTCTTTGTCTTTTGCAGAATTCGATGGCACCACCGTGCTCTGTCGCGTTTGCGGTGATAAGGCCTCCGGTTTCCATTACGGCGTTCATTCCTGCGAGGGCTGCAAGGTAAGTTACAATTTCTCTCTATCTCTGAATAAAGTGGGGGTGAAGTAAAGGGGGGTGAGGCTTATGCGTGTGCCTGCCACGTGTATTCAGTCTGGCTGCAACCACCAAGAACTGAATATTGATATACTGGACTACTGACTGTTTGAGACTTTGAGACTTGGTACTTGGGCTGACATTGAACTCGTTTGACCTCGCACTTCGGGGTAGTTACAAAGCGGCAACAGGCGGGCAGGGGCAACGGAGCTGGAACGGGTAACCGGATTGCCCTTTGCAATTTTGGCAATTGCGCTGCAGACATGAAACCTGCCGCATCACCCGCTGCCACAAGCCTCTCCATTGTCCTTGCATCAAATTGCGTCGCAATAAATAAATCAAAAAAAAATAAATTATATATATATAAAAAAAGAATTATCCTGGAACCCACCACCAGAGCGCTGACTACGACTCTCTCTGCCCTCGTCTCGCCTATCGCTTAGCCCTTTTGTCTGTGACATTGAAAATGCCGCAAGTTCATTCGCCCTGCCTCCTGCTCTCCTCTTATTCTCCTGCTACTCTCCTGGACGCGTCTGCGTATCTCTACGCGCTTAAGTCCAATGCCAATGCCGATCCTCTCTCCGTAATCCCCCCGCTCTGTACGCTCCACTCTGCTCTTAATCAGTCTGCTCTCTCTCTCCTTCTCTCTCTCTCTCTCTTTGTTGCTGGCATAACCTTGGCAAAGTAGTTTGCCCTATTCCCTTATATTCCACAGCGCATTGTCGACAACGCAGTCGGGGAATAATGTCTCAATGACGTCCTTGAATTAGGTTAACAGCCAGTTTCCAGTTCTAGCTATCTCCTTCTCTCTCTCTCTTTCATTCTCTCTCTCGTTCTCTCGCGATCCTTGCATTTATTTTTATTTGTTTAGCATTGGTTTCCATTTGGGCTCCCGACGTCTGCGCGTCTGAAATTTCAAACTTTCCAGACTTTCAAGCTCGCTTCTCTGTTACTTCCAATTTTTTTTTTGCACATTTTTTTTTATTATTTTTTTGGCGAATATCTTTTGGGCTTTTGGGCAGAGTTCATTGACTTGGGCTCTTGACCAAGCGTCCAGCTCTTTGAGCTTTGGGTTTCTTGGAACATTTTTTTGGTGCGGTTTGGTTGGTTTTTTTTTTATATATTCTTTTTTTTGTACATATATATAATGATATTAAGTAGCTCGCCTGCCCTTTTGTTGTCAATGTGCCAGTCACACACATGCGCTAATTTAAATATATATATATATACTCGTATTTATTTTTATATAAATATATATATATATGTATATATACAGTCTTTAGCAGGTAGCGCCCTATTAACAAGCTTCTTACGCGCTTTTTTGAAGTTCAAGGTTAAATAAAGGTAAAGGGTCCCAGAATTGCTCTATTGCTGGCATAAAACCTGTCCTGCCTTCAGTTTCCCCACCGTTGTATCTCTCTCTCTCTCTCTCTCTCTCTCTCTTTTCTTCTTTTTTTTGGGCACGCACTTTTGAGCGCTACGCGTGCGCAAACTCTCTGTCTCTCTTTCTATCTCACATGGTTTTTGTAGAGTCTAGACTAGAAGTAGGAAGCATGTTTTTTTTTGTTTTTTTTTTGCCATTTTTTTATATTGCTAATACGCCGCATTGACGTTGTCATGTTCATTCTTGTTCTCGCTCTTGTTCTTCTTCTTTAGCTCGTTGTTCCCATTCTCTTTGCTGTCATATATAGCTGATACTTCCGCCCAGGCCAAGTCTGGGTTTTTTGGCAATCAACCTTCATTTTGTCTATTGACCTGTATTTTGTGTATTTTCTGATATATTAACATATGATTTAGATTTTTTTTTTCGTTTTTTTTAACCAGTTGCTGTTTAATAGCTTTAAACCTACACTTTTTAAGCCATGTTGAGTCAATAAACTAAAATGTTATATATGTAGTAGTTTCCAGTTGATTCGAGTGATTGATTGTTCCGGCAAATTAGGTATTATTAAAGAACTTTATTCTATAGTCAATATAAGTATAGTTCTTAATATAAACACGGCATAATTTCTTCTACTTTAATAATATTTCACAATATTTTACATTCCAACAACTTTTAATTATCGTAATTCGATTTTTCTTATCGATTTACCTCCTCAATTTATCCATAGTTTTCCCATTACATTGACTTCCTACACCTTTCCCTTCGCCTCTTAACACTTTTTTTCCTGCGCCTAATGACCTAATTTGTGGTTCGAGCTCAGTTTTTTTTTTTTTGGAATGTAGGGTCTCAGTTAATTCCTCCAAAAACTAAGCATAAAAACAAAACGCAGAATAAGCAAACAGAGGGCGAAAAATAAGGAGGAAAAAAAAACAGAAACAACATAAATAGGTAAATGTTGACTGTGTTTGTGTGTGTGTGTATTCTGTTTTGGTTGCCGCTGCTCTACTCACCTTATCCCCCCGCTGCAATCAACGAGCCATCGGCAAATGGTCTGCTTTCTTTGCTCCACTCACTCGGCAATCGGCAGTCGGCTGCTCTTCGGCTGTTATACAACATGTTTTGATTCTTTCACATTATTTAGCATATTTATTTATTTTATATTTGTTGTTATTCTTTTCATTTCCACATACACACATGCACACATGCACGCACCCATCAACATTTTTACTACTTTGTTGTTGCGTTTTTATTTTTTTTTTACTTTGTCTCTTTTCATTTCGCTGTCCGGGGCGGTTGTTGTTTATATGCTTCGTGTAGTTTTCGTGATTGGGTGAGTGAGTGTATGTGTGTGTGCATGTGTGTAAGTGTGTGTATGTGGAAATGTGAATGAACTCGTTCAATGTCAGCACTCAGCAGCAGCAGCAGAAGCAGCACTGCGACGGCGAAGCAGAAGCAGCATGGGCAACAACAACAGCAACATTTGTTATTTTGCTGGCTCAGTAATTTCGGGTTTCTCCGATTGTAGTTTGCATTATATTTTTTGTATTTAATATAGGGCAAAAAAAATTAAATAATTGGTTTAATAATACATAGAAACATTGCCTAGTATTTTTAAAATTTAAATCGCGACTTTCAGGAAAAAGTTTGGCCTTGCTATGCACTCACAGTTCCAACCTGCATCAATTTTACATGATAATGACGTTGCTCACACACACACACACAAAACACAATGAAAATACACTTGATAATCATTATGAACATAGGCTAGGGGGAAATTTGAGTGTAGGGAAAAACAAAAATAAATAGAATGCTCGTATGTAGTAAAAACAAGACACAAACAAACAATTTTTGAAATCCATAAATAAACAAATATAAATATAAATACAAATACCAAATAAGTAACATATTGCTTATCTTTGAAACCCAATTGAAATTTGAGTTAGTAAAATGATAATTGTGGATTATATTAAGACACGAAGCAGCGATGTTTGTTCATCATTTCCCTCTTATTTATTTACGCGTAATTTCAATTAATCAAATGTGAACATAACAGAAATTCAGTTTCCTCTTCTCTCCACTTGCATTTCACTTGATTTCTTCGTCTATTTCTACTTTGCCCCTCTTGCCTCTTTTTATGTTTGCCAACAGATTTTCTACTCCATGCACTTTGAGTGTGGAAAAAGTGAAGAAGAGCGAGAGAGCGGAATGAATGAGATTGAGAGCGAATGTATGCTTGTATTGGTGTTGTGCTAGGACCCAAATAGAGACACACATGCATTTGTACATATGTATGTATAATCAGAGGTTAATGCTCTGACATGCACTTGAACGACTGACTTCAGCCCCGCTGTGCGCTGTGCGCCGTGTGTGTGTGTGGGGGAGTGAAGAAAAACTCAGCTACGTGTGTATACATAAACATATGCATGTGTATAGGTGACTGGAACAACAGACTGTTCTGGAAATGCTACAGCAATGTGTAAAAGGGCATTTAATAATAAATAAATACACTATAAGCTTTAACAAGAATTGTGGATACTTTCTATATTATTTTGAAATAGTATTTCTGCTAAAATTTTTATTTTTACAAGAACTTAAACACATAAAACTATGTTTTACCATCACACCCACAATTTCATTAACATTCATGTGTGTGACTGCAATTTCGCAATGCAAATGCATCTCAATGAATGCTGCATAATGGACATACACTTACTTTTTTTTGCTCATTCTCACACACACTCATGCACACGTACACCCCGCGCGCAGGCTGCTCCGCATTTTGCCTAGAAACAGTTCAATGCACCTTGCAATTTGGGTCAACAACCTCAGCGTTTTTAGGTTACGTTTTAGCCTCATGCTGAAGCTAAATAGACAAGCAAGGCTCAGCATTTAATTGGGATTAAACTAGTTAGAAGTTGATCCCATAAAAAACTAAAAAGTAAATAACAATAATCAGTTTTTTTAATCAACTTGAAAAATAAATACCAGGCGAACAAACTTTACAATTTTCAGGCTGTACTGTTTGATACAAATTTAATTAGCTATAATTGTCACTTAATTTGCGCTTTTTCTCAATATAAAAAAATTTTAACAATTACTTTTTAAACAATTTTAAGCCAATATAACGACAAAAATCAAATTTCTGTTTAGCCACAACAGCGCGCTAACAGCGCTCTAACAGCTTTCAGCACTAATTCTGCTAAATGTGGAGTAGCTCTGCTAGGCGCGCCATCTAGCGGACTGTATTCCTAAAGCTTAACAGCGCAAAAGTATGCAACAAAATATTTATTTTACCGTACCTAAAAGCATACAGCTTTTGATCATGAACACTTAACAGCGCGCGTATTTTGAAAAGTATGTTAATAATAAAAATTTAAAAGTATATAAACACATTGCTGTATTCAATATTTAATATTTTTTTTATTAGTAAAATTATGTTGCTTAGTTTATAAATAAGCCTACTAAATAGCTTTTGATTTTTATGCGCCTATTTTTAAATAACAACAATGAATTGCAAAAATAATAACATTTACTGCTGCGTTCCAAGGCCGACAGAATGCTATTAAATCATGTAATTCTTTTTTTATTTTTCTAATGAATAATTAGTGCTGCAATGCAATAGCAAAAAAATAAAAAAAAAAACTAAATTAATGTCTCGCTTATACGCCCACCAACAAAGCTAACAACAATGTCGCTTATCTAACAATTTTTTTTAAGTTTTTTTTTTATATTTTTGTGTATATATGTATGCTTGCAACGCGACTGGCAAAGAGAACGTGCAGCTGCAACAGCAACAACAGCAACAACATTCGAGTACTATGAGCTGCATAACTGGGGCGAGGGCATAGTGCAATGAACTGACGCTGGCTAAGCGGCAGAGGCAGCGGCAGCAGTGGCAGCAGCGGCAGTGGCAGCAGCAGTGGCAGTTGCAGTTGCAGTTTTATTTGCCACACACATAGAAAACTACGAGTGATAGTAAAACTGGAGCTGTGTGTGTGTGCAACCCCCTTTGTAGCTGCCTCTTTTAGAGGGGTTGCAAGTTGGGGTTGCCACTTTTGCTGACCCAGTTAAATGTCATTCGCAGCTGCCGCTGCCACGTGCTTGGAGCTGCGGCCAAAACGCAATTTTTTGGCTTTGCTTTCATTCGAGGTTACTTACCCCTTGGGCTGCAGGGGGTGGGTCAAGCTTTAGGGGTGGGCAATTGGGGCAGATTGTTTGTGTTTGTTGACTTGAATGCTAATTAAAATGATGTTTATTGGGTTTTAATTAATTTTTGCAATTTTTGAAATTTTTGAATTAAATTAAATTTTTATTTTTATTTTATTTTATTTTATTTGTGCCTAGGCAACAAAAAATGTTGCTGCACTTACATGCATGCTTTCTCTTTCTCTGCAACATTTATTGGCGCGCGATATTCTAGAAAAAGCTCAAGCGCGAATAACAGCACAAAGCAACAACAAGAAACAACAACAAACGTCAACGAACTTCGCAGTCGCAGCTCAACTGCAAAATAGTTGAAGCTGCTGCGCTGCTGACGTCGCTGTTAAGCAATGAAAGTACCGCAACAAAACTGCAAACAACACACACACACACACAAACACACACACACACAGCATAGACAACTGGAAAGAGAGAGAGAGAGAGAGAGAGAGAGCGGGAGACGTAGCTAGAGAAAGAGCTGGCAAATAAAGTGCATTGACTTTGCTTTGCTTTCTTTGCTGTTGCTGCTGCTGCTAATGTTGCTTGTTGTTGTTGCATGTTGCGGCGAGTTGAATGCACTTTGCATGCAAAATGCCTCTTCACATTGTACTACATACAAACAAACACACAAACATACAAACACACAATACATACATACATAGATGTACATAGTTATTGCCCAGAAGCAACTGGTTGCAATTTCTTGTTGCACCTTTGTATGCTGCTGTCTGTTGTGTCATAAGTCAAAAAAAATATATATAAATAAATAAATAAATAAATATTGTGTGGCATTTGTTGACAGTTTAATATTGTGGCAAGCTTGCAACTTGCAACCGCCCAATAATTAATTCTATAAATTATTTATAAAGCGAAAACTAGGCAGGCTCTTATATAGAACAAGTCGCAACTTCTAATTCTAATATTAAAATCATGCTACGTCACAGGCTGCAGTCAGTTAAGCCAAGTGGCAACGCTGACAAGGCTGCCAGTGTGTGTGTAAATTAGTAGAGATAGAAGAAAAATAATTCGAGTTAAAAAATGGCAATAAAAGAAAAATAAAGAATTTTTAAACAATTTTAAATTAAATATTATTAACTTGTATTTTAATATGCCGAAATTCTAAGTGTAAATTAATAATATGAAAAAAAAAAAATAATTAAAAAACAAATTGTAAAATATTTCATAGAAGAAAATTATATTTTAAATATAAAAAACAAGAGAATATACAATTTGTCGCTGATACGCAAAAAAAAAAAAAATACAAAAAAAATATTTTCTTTTTGAGCTTAGCAAAAAAATAAAGTTTTTAATTAAATGATTTTGTCTTTCTGAAAAAAAGCTATAAGTAACTTCATACAAAACATAGTGATATGATAAAAAGTTTTAAAAAATATTCCATAAACTTCTCATACAACAGTTTTAAATAAAATTATTTTTGCAGAAGTTCTTACGACTTGAATTAATTATTTTGCATCAAAATATGCATTTTATATATTTTATAAATATATATTTTAAAAAATGGTAGCTATTTTTCAGGCACATTTTTTACAAAACCCAAATTTTAGTTTTTTGGAACATTATGTTAAATAAATTAAGCAATAATAAAACAATACAAAACTATTTTAATTGTTTAAAGAAGACACATAGTCAGTAATAATTTGAATTACTAAAAGTTTTGTTTGTAGAAAATATAGAAATATAGAAAATAATATAGCACAAGAACGTTTGACAAGAAAAAAGATTTTTTCGCTTTATTTTTTTAATTTTTTTTGATTTAAAAATAAAAAAGTTGCCTAAAATTTAATACCCAGTACAGCAAAATATAAAGATTTTAATAAATAAAATTTAAGCTTGCAACTTTAACCTATTTATACTAAAAATAATAAACTTCAAATCAGTGCAGTTATATCATTTAATTTTGTATATTCGATATCTTGTAATATGCGGCTATGCAACTGTTTAAATTATTAAAAAAATTAATGACACCTGATTAGTTATATTTTGATTATCTACAAGTATGCACAATTATTATAAACAATCCGTGTGCTAATAAAAAAATCAAATGCAACTGCATTTTGGTCATGCAGCACCGCCTATACCCTTTCCACCTTAACTAATTGATTTATGGTGCTTTGGCTGTGCATTTGACGTGCGATAAGCAACACGAAATACGCCCAAGAGGCACAACAACAACTTGCAACAACAACAATAATAACAAAGAATAAAAACTTAAAAAAAAAAAAAGAAAAAAAAAACTTCAGTAACAAGCACGCGAATCGAATGGGAAATGCTTTTTGCTTTGCTTTGAATTTTCTTGGCTTGTTGCTGAGGTAGCCAAAAAAAAAGCCAAAAAAAAAACAATTTCTGGCCAACGGGCGTTTAACTGATTTTTTGATATTTTTGGCTTTTTTGTTTTTATTTTTATTTCGCTTAGTTGCAGCAACAGCAGCAACAGCAGCCGCAACTAACCTCAGACAATGCTTAGCTAGTTGTGGCACAGCCCGGGGGCAGTGGCAACTAAGCTAACGGTTTTGACTGAAGTCAAAAGCCCGTTCACATATGCGGCACTTACCTTGCTGCATGCCGCACTTAGCTGCCACTGCAACTGGAGCTCAACTTTAGCTTTTGGTAGTAGCTGCAACAGTAGTCGCTGACTTTTGTAGCCTTGTTGACTTCACTTTGTTTTGGGCCAGCTCGTAACTGGCTATTTGGCCTGGCCAACTGCAGTGCAGCAGAGTACAGTTCTATGTATTTTTTTTTTTTGTAGATACCTCCCTGTTGCCCCTTTTAACTGCCAACTGTTGCATGGGTTGTTAGACATGTCCTTCTACATATTTTTCTGTAATTAAAAATAATCAAGTTACTGTCAAATTTTAAAATTAATTTTCTTTGTTAAAAATTTAAAAAAATAAATTAGGGAAGAAATTGACAACATTTTTAACCAAAAAAAAAAAAATAAATAAGAAAGAATTATTTATTTTGGTTAAAAATGTCAATTTTCTCCGTGATTTATTTATTAAAATTTAATTATTAAAAAAAAAAAAAAATTATTTTTATTTCATTTTTTATTTATTACAAGAATGGCTCATGTACTCAAAAATTATAAGAGCCAAGTTTTTGATTCTAATTTTTTATTTGGAAAAATTTGTTTTAAATATTTTTTTTTTATTTATAATTTAAAATGAACGCATTAATATTATAAATAATTTTTAAATCATAATTCTATGCGTTTATATTAATTAAATTTACTCAAAAGTATTAAGCTGCCTAAAACTTAAATAGAAGCTACTGAAATATTTAATAAAACAAAGAAATCTATCAATTAATTAATTTTTTATTAAATATTTCAGTAGCTTCTTTTTACGTCTAAATGATAATTATTATAATTATTATTCAAAAGTATTCAATTACCTTTAATTTGACATAAAAATATACGCACATTTTATATAAAAACAAATCAAAGAATTCATGCAAAAAATATCTGAAAAAAATTTATTTAAATTAAAAACGAAATATTCTTGAATTTTATTTATTTCTAATATTTGTATAATTTTTTAAGCTATTTTTAAAGGCTCTAAACATTTTTTTTAGTATATAAATTTACATTTTTTCCAACTCTGTCTTATTTTTTTTTTTGGCTAATAGAACCTTTTGATTAGCCCTCGCTTTGGCACTGTGTGCGTAGAGTGCGTGGCCTGTACTAACTAATTCTAGTTGGGGGGCTTTATTTGCCCGGTTGCAAATTTCTCTCTATGCTGCAGGCGTTAACCAACAAAAACGTTGGCCACAAATCGTTGTCGGATTTGCCTTTGCATGCCGCATGTTGCATGATAATTATGCAAGCGGCAAAGTTAGGCCTGGAATAGCTATTACTTATTTTGGGTAGGCACAACATGCGCTTTCTCCCTCTCTCTGTTCCTCTCTTTCTCTAGCTGCCCCTTGGACTGTGTCCATTTGAGGCATGGCAAGCGGCATTAACTTATTTCCGTCACAAATTCTATGAATGTGCGCCCCCAACCCTTGCCACACTTGCAATTTTTTTTTTTATATATTTTATGCCTATTATTATGTGTGTGCCACGCTGCGTATGAGTAATATTTTGGAAAGTCTGATTAATTTGAATAAATTTAATTAGGAATTTATTTATTAGAAAATAATATGGAAATTATTCGTTTCATTGTTTCACGACTTTTGGCATTTTATTTGGCGTGTCATAACCTCAACATGCAACAAAATGTTGACAGCTTCGTTTTGGGCAAATGTCAAAGCAAAATATACAGAGCTATATATATGTATATATAGTAGCCGATCTTTGAGCTGATCTTTGTGTGTGAAAATTAAGCGGCATGTAATTTATGTTGACTCTGAAAATCGAATGTAACTCAATTTGAAATAGATTTTTTTTTAGCTTTTTTAAGCTTTTTTTATGTGCTAAAACTCGTTCTACAGCCTTCAGAAACTGCACGTACTTGTTAAGCAGTACAATCACCTCTCCTTGTTGTTGTTGTTGTTGTTGTTAGAGATCTCGGATCTCTATTGGACTACGAGTCGACCAAAAAAACGTGACTCGACCACAGTGCGGCCCAAGTCAAGTAGATGGAATTGCATTTAATGGGCGCAGAACCAAAAAAAACAAAAAAAAAAAAAAATAAAAACCAATTCTCTGGCCAGGCATTCAAGTTGCCCCAAGTTGTTCCAAGTTGCTCCAAGTTGTTCGAGTTGTTGCAACGACCGCAGCCTTTACAATTCAAATTCAAATTTAAACTCAAACTCACAATTCGCAATTGATTTTTATTCTTTGCAGTTTTTTTTTTTTTGTTATGTGGGCGCCTTTGTTTGGAATCACTGTTACGTTGTTATTTGAATTTTATTTAATTTTTTTTTTATTTATTTTTATTTTTTTTTTTGCTGGCACCAATCCATAGACAATTTTGTTTTATTTCTTTATTGAGAATGTAGAAGAAAACAATTCGCAAATGCGTAGAACTGACAAAATATATAGATCAACAAGAAACAGCAGCATCAAGAGCTGGAAAAGTCATTCAACTCTATTTAATATATATATTTTTTAAACTCACAAAAAGTTGCAAATCCTTGAAGAATTTAGTTTGGATTTAAGGCGATATAATGGCAAAAAATTAGGGACTGCTAAAGTTATATATATTAAGCTATAAGAAATGACGAAAAAAACGTTTATTAAAATTTATAAAACAATTTAAAAAATCCAGAAAAATCCGTATTAAAAAACAACAATCATTTTATGTGTGAAACGAAAAAATCTTTTCAATAAGAATTTTTAAATAAATTAAAAATAAAAACAAAATTATAATACCCTTTTGCAAGGGTATAATAGGAAATTAATATCAATTTTTTAGTTAAGCAAAAAATCGTTTATAAAAATTAAAATTATATTATAAAGTGATTTTTAAATCAAAAAAATTCATCTCATGTAAATTCCTGTTAATAAGAATTTATAAATCAAAATAAAAAAATAGCAAACATTTTTTAAGTTAAAAAAAAAAATCTTTAAAAAAAAGTTAGAAATCCATTTTTAAATAAAAAAAAACTCATCTTACAAAAAATTTATTTAATACGAATTTTTAAATTAATATAAAAAAAAAACTTTAATTTTTTGAGTAAAACCACAAATCTTTTTAAAGGAATTTTTAAATTAAAATCAAGAAATTAATATCATTTTTTCAGTAAAAAATATCTAAATAGAAATTATAAAATCTTAATCAAAATATAAAATATATATAATCATATAATCATCAGTAAAACCAAAAAAAAATCTTTTAACAAAATTTATGAAGCTATTTTAAAATCCGAATCAAAAATAAAAACAATAATTTTTTGAGTGTGTCCAAACATATTTTTAACGAATTTTTAGATCAAAATCAAAAAATTACAATAATTTTGTGGATTAAAAAAAACTTTTTCTTTAAATTTTTAATTTATTTCAAATAATTACTATCATTTTTTGAGTAAAGCCAAAAAATCTTTTTAAATCAAAATGAAAAAATAACAATAATTTTTCTAAATTGAAGTAAAAATGATTTTTTTAAGTCCAAAAAACGTAGCTATTCTGCTTTACTCTGAGATTTTCTAGCTACTACTTCAATTTGTCAAACTAGACAAAAATAACAAATCTCTGGCTGTATCCCAATTTTTTTTGGATTTATTATTTAGAGAATTAAAAGCTAAAGTTCTATACTGAGAACTGGTTTCATTTATAATTTTTTAGCTGCCCCAGACAATCCCAAAAATGTTTAACCCATTTAATAGACCAAAAATAGGTGCGTAATTTGTCGCTCTTTCTCGAAGAAAAATAAATGTAAAAAAAATGAAAAAAAATAGAAAATTACGAAAAAAAAAATCTAAATCTCTGTCGCATTGAACACAATTTTCATTTGTTCGAGTTTCGGTTTTTTTTTTCCAACATAAAAAATTTTCTAATAAAAGACGCTGCTTTACGAATGCCTTAAAATTTTGTGTGTTTCCGTCAGAGCTGTCAAGAGACCCAAAAAAAAATTAAAATAAAAAATAAAATCAAAAAAATATTTAGAAACTGAAACTAAAACTAAAAACTGAACTGAACTGAACTGGCGACTGTCAGGAATTCACTTGAGAGGCGAAGCTATTTTTAATTGCTTTTAATTAACAGAACCTACAAAATTTTACGTGACAAGCATAATTTTTTTTATTTTTTTTATATTTTTTGTACTTTTTTTTACATTTTTTTTTTTACTTTTTTCATTCTTAGTGTTTTGTCATTAATGCAATTTATTTAGACACAGACCGCAAACTGTGCCAAAAAAATTGCAATGTGTTGGGGGGTGCAGTGCGGTGTGGTGGGTGTTTAGGTTGCCTCATCGGGATGTGTGTGTGGAGTTGGGGCACAACAAAAAAGATTTACGTATGGGGCACGTAACTTGTGGGTCATTGTTTGGACAGCGGCTCAGAAAGAGGAAAAACCACACACACATACAACACACACACACAAAAGTAAAAGGCGGCTACAAATCGTGGCAAAAGATAGCTCGAAAAAAGAAAGAGAGAGAGAGAGAGGGAGAGAGGTAGAGATTAATGCAAAATATGCCGCTACTCAAAGTGCATTGAACTCGGGCAAACGACTGGGAAACAACGACCAAGTCAAGCAAGTTCTAGTTGAGGCAGTCCAAAGAGTAGAACCGAGAACCGAGAATCGAGAATTGAGACCCAAAGAAACCGCGTGGAGAACCAAGTAAGACTAACAGCATGCATGTCATTATAGCCCCAGCTACAAATGTGTACAAAAAAATAGATACGCGCTTGCTTTTAAGCTCTGTCAGCTAAAATAATAATAGTTTCATATAAAATTTGCATTTTATATGCATTTTACTTTTGCGCACTTATTTGCATCTTTTTAATTTAATTTTTTTGAATTTTTTTCTTATTATTAATTTCTTTTATTTTATATTTTTTGTTAATTTGTGTTTCGTCTGAATAACTTAAATATATTTTTTTTAAGTAAGAAAATATGTTATAAACTCTTCCGCTATAATTATATTGACAAATCAGACATTTTACTTCGATTTTATCTATCTCCGTTTCTATTTATTTTATTTTTTTTGTTAATTTATTTATTAATGAAAAAAATAGCTATGAAAAAATACATAACATTAGATTATAATATTCTCTATTATAAAATTCTCTATTATAAAATTAAAAATAAAGCGATTTTATATGCGGCATAAGTATTTTGACAAGATTTTTATTTAGCACTCAAATGAGAATGGAATACTTTTATTTAAACTTAATATTTAACCTATTAAAATACATATTCCAAAGATTAAAGCATAAAAACTATGCATCTGCAACTATATAAATTCCTGCATTTTAATAAAAATGTCAAACGCGCACCTATTAATATGTCCACATGTGTACATATTGCATGCGTGTATTATATATTTGCATGTGTCTGTGTGTATGCAAGTCAAAGGCGTTGCGTATGCGCTGATTAGGCATGAGATTTACAGCTAATCTACATATATTTGAGAATTGTAATAACTTGCGATTGCGAGTGTAATATACAGTACGAAATGTGTGTATGTATGTATGTGTACTGTAGGTAGACCGAGGCCTAACTTCCTGCCCACCCCACACCCCCCTTACACACACACACACGCACACACTCCAGAATGATGCGTGCCATCCAGAAATTGGCGTTTGCCATTCGTTGTCGCTGTTAGCTGCTCGTCGCCTTGCGCTTCGTCTCGTTGTTTCGTTCGGTTTCGTTCTACGTTCGTCTCGTTCGTTTCGTTCGTTTTGTTCTTCGTTGTCATCGTCAACTGTTCGTTCGTGTTTCGTTGGGTTATTGAACTCAACGCGTTGGCTCTGAATTGGGTTAGCGTAGGTTAGGTTAGGTTAGGTTAGTTACTTGCGACTTGACTAGACCTGACGCCTGCTGCGTTTTCTGACTTTTTTCGTTGTTGTTGTGGTTCGTTGTTCGTTGTTCTGGTTGCTTCTTGGTATGTGTGTGTGTGTTGTGAAATGCGATAAGCTCTTAAAACTAACGATGGCAACTACAACTGCAACTGCAACATGTGTGGAGAGGGAGTTGCGCGCTTTGATTCAGTTTAATTGCTTAGCCCGAAACAGTTTGGGTAGGGGTATCAAAATTGTAGCATAGAAATTGAATTGTGTACCCCCCAGCCCCTTCCCTACCTCTCGCTGCAGGTGCAACCGAACTGAAGTGCAACTGTGCAACTGAAGTTGCCTTGTTGAGGGTCTGTTGAGTGTCTAGTTATGCTTTCATGGATTCGTTATACTAAACACAAGTATGAGACGTTATGTCTTCTTCTTGAATATGTTGATAAGGATAAGGAGACTTGAGTACCTTTCGACAGCTAGAAGATTTGCTTTCTGGGCTAGGCAAACACACTGTTACCAAAAAAAATAAATATATAAAAAATAATTTTTTTTTTATTTAAATAAAATCTAGAAAAATTGGGTAAATATAAATATTTTTGGGTATTTACTGGGCTAAGCGGTTTAAATAACAAAATAATAAATTTTTAATTTTTTTTATTTAACACATTTTTATTGCATTTATTATTTTTGATTTACAACAATATTTTTGTATATATATTTTTTTAAATTATTTATTTTATTAGCTTAACATATTCTACATATATTTCTATTATTTAATATTCAACTTAAACTAATTAATTTTTTTCATTTATTTCTTTTCAGGTATGTCTCCATTTTATTGCTCCACATAAAAACATAAAACATTCAAATGTTGCCCCCGCTCCCTGCCTGCCCCCCTTTTAAATGCTGAGTAAGTCACATTGCAATAGAATGCCACAGAATGCGTTAGGCTATATAGAAACGGGCCAGGCCCATTCTATAGCCTGCCCCCTGCCACTGCCCCCTTGCCACTATGCCACAGCAACGCTGCCCAATTACCAACCACCAAAAGGAGGTGGGGCGAGGCAGCAAGGGGCATAGAGGGGCCAACAGACGATTAGTGCGAGGCGGCGGCGTTGCCAAGTGCCTCATAGGCTGCACACACACGCACACTAGACATGCCACATGAGTGTGTGGCATAGTTGTTGTTGTTGTTGTTGCTATGCGCTGCTGCGGCAATTGCGTAGCTCCACTCAACGCTCGAGCCTCGAGGTTATTGAACGGCAGCGACCTCACTTTGCATGAGGCACACAGCAACAGCAACAACAACAACAAATGCAACTGCAACAACAACTTCAACTGCAACAACAATTGCATTCAGAGATTGCCGTATAATTTACTCGTTGCTCTTGTCAAGCTAAATGTAATTTTCAAAATTAATAAAATAAATTATTATTAGACAGCATTTGAGTGTTGCCTCGGCTGTCAACATTTGATAAAGAGTTGCCAGTTTATAAACAATTTTGTTGCACATATGTATATATATATATATGTGTTGTGCAACATTTGTGTGGGAGTGAGATAGCAGGTCTACTCCACTTAACACACTTTAGTCCAAAAAGGCAAACATTTGTGCAACAACTCTCAACTGCAACTGAAAACTATTTATAATATTAAAAATTAAAGTTTAAAATAAATCAAAATTAATAAAATTATATTTATAAATATTTATATTTATTAGGAGCTTCTAAAAAGCTTTCTTATATTTTTTATTAATATTTTATTTAAAAATTATTAACTAGTCCCTGTTGAGGCATTTTAAATAGTTGTTTGCGGGCTGAAAAATTATTTTAAATATTACTTTAAAATTTCTACAGAATACAAAGCAATTTCTTAATAAATTAGACTCCTGGTAGTGCTACTAACCACATAATTTATTGCTTCTACCAATAAGAGAATGCCAAATTAAATTATAGTATCTAAAACTACTTAAAATACCCGACTGCCTCTAAAAAAATTAATTATTTTACTTGTCTGCTTGGAAATTTCTCGATTAAAAGTTCTCTAAATTAGCAAAATATTCCATAACGCTATTAAACAAAATATAAAAGCTAAATAATAAAAAATAATATTTTTAAAATAATTATAATAATAAAAATTAGAAAATTCATGTGGAAATGAGAGAAAAATATTTTTAAAATAATTATAATAATAAAAAATATAAAATTCAATAGAAAATGCATAAAGAAATGAAAGCAGAATTTCAATCTTAATAATATGATTATTATAATAGTATCTATGATACTTAATAAATTAAAAAATTATATTTGATAGATAGAAAATGATATTAAATAAAATTGTTATATAAATCATTGTAATACACAATTAAAGTATTCTAAACCACATAAATATACAATTTTGAATTAATTAAATAATTTTCATAGCCCACAAAACCTTTTTAAACTACATTAAATATTATAATAAAATACAAAATCTTATTAAAAAAAATAAATTTAATTGCAAATATTTGTAGGCTACAGTTTACAATCAAAAATTGCTGCTTAATTTATTAATAATAATATTCTATTTATACATAATAATATTCAATAAAAAATTGCTGCTTAATTTATTAATAATAATATTATATTCAGTTAACCTTCAAACTTGAACCTTTCTGTAATTTTTAGACTTTTAACTTTGTTTCAAAATTCCGAAAATTTTTGCTAAATTAGCCTACAAATTTATACTATATTTAACTACGCCCATTTCCTGCCCCGTCAATTGTTCTAACATATATGTAATTATTGTTTATGTCTTATGACTCAATATTGAAAATAATTTGCCGCGACTTTTGTCATAAATAAAAGCGAGCGTCATAAAGCAACAATATGCAACAACAGTTGCCAGTTGCAGTTGCCAGTTGCAGTTGCAGTTGCCAGTTGCATAATTGGACAAACTGCATCGCTGCAGCTGCAGCCCCATTTAGCCCCAAATGTTGTCCGTGGGCGCCCACTTACAAAAGGAGTGAGTTCTCATGCGTTTTAGCAGCAACAAAAATATAAAAAAAAATAAAAAAAAAAATGTTAAAAATCAAATAAAGCAAGTAAGAATGCTCTAGTATAGAGTGTGCGACTGTTAGATACCCTGTTTAAATGAATTTAAACTATTTAAGTTACAATTTGGCGGGAAATATATATAATTTCATTCGAGTAATTGATTTAAAATATCTGAGCTGCTTTTTATTCAATCATAGACACATTTTAGGCATAAAAGAAAAAAAAAAAAGGGATTTTTTAAAAAATAAAAAATAAATAAAATCAAAAAAAAAAATTACTTGATAATAAAATTATAGCTAGAAAATATGTAGTTTTATTTGATACTAACCAGAGCACTTTCAATTAAAATTTTACACATTTTTATGGTTATATTAAAAAAAAATAATTTTTTTATAAATAAAAAATAAATAAAATACAAAAAAAAAATTACTTGATTAAAAAATTATAGCTAGAAAACGAAGAATGTTTCTTGAATACTACTAAGAGCACTTTGAATTAAAATTCTTGCTTTCATTACAAATTTTAGGGTTACTAAACAGATTGCAATAAATCTCGGAGGTCATAAAAGAAAGGAAAAAAAAAATAAAATAAAATTTAGTTTATTTAAATTGAAAAGCAATGAAAAAAAATAATAAAAAAAAAAATGTAATTTTTGCCTTTGAAGAGCTACAGAGTTTAATAAAAAATTAAAAAAAGTATTCAGAAACAACTAGAATCAGGCTTATAGCATATATATCAATAAAAAAAAAAATTTTATTTAAATTTAGTAAATAAATTAAATAACTACAAAAAAAAACAATCAAATAAAAATATGGTTCTAATTTTAGCTTATTAAATTTAAGAGCTACAGAGTTTAATAAAAAATTAAAAATAAAGTATTCAAAAACAACTTGAAACAGGCTTTAAAGCATATATATCTAAGCTGATTTATTGCTGACCAGAGCAAGAGGGCTATCATACACTCTTTGAAGCAAACTAAATAAATACAGGGTATTTAAAACCAAAAAATAAAACCAAACCGCCCATATAAAGACATTGCCATCGGCACGTGAGCTGGAATTGTGATCTGTGGGTTCCGCTGGCCCGGGTAAAAAAAAATGATTCGTTGGGTGAGTCATTAAAAGCGCCGCCAAAACGCCAACAATTTATATGACAGTTTTTTTTGGAGTTTTTCTTGATTTCTTTATTTTTTTTATATATATATTTTATAGTCGTATTTATCTGTGGTTCTTATGTCAGTCGGGGCGTCATTAAGAGTCCAAAAGTAACCAAAAAAGGCTTGATTGAAATTACTTTAATTGTGGGTGAACTACGCTACGAATTGGAGACGGAGTATGTGGTATGGAGTACGGAGATTGGGATTTAATTTTGTATTTTTTTTTTTTTAATTTTTTGGTTTTTTGCGCTTGGCTTATTGCCCGCAAAGTTCAGTGCACTCGAACGTCACCTGCCCCAGCACACACACTCTCTGCCTCTCTCTAGCTATCTCTGTTCTCTCTCTCTGTCTCATTCTCTGTTTCTCCAGTTCTCTGTTTCTCCAGTTCTCTGTTTCTCTCTCGTCAAAATGCCATGCCAACGACCTGCGCAGAACTGCAGTTAGATTTGTTGTTGCAAGCTGCATTTTACACGCAAAAGACCTTGCGTCTCTTCTGTAGAGGGGCTCTATGGGGCACATTCATTTTTTTTTCTATATTTTTTTCTTTTTGTCTCTAGTGGAAACTTGTTTTCTTGTTGCCCCAAAACGGTTTTAATATTTGCGTCAAGCCGTGACGCCAATGGCCCAACTTGAATTAGATATTTCTGTATTGTATTCTGTTTTTTATTTGGCCAAGAGTCGAGGCAAAGGCAACTGTTGTGACTGTTTTGCCCAAATAACAATCAGAATATAATAGCTCATAATTGTACTCAAAGCATACACACACTAAACACACACACAAAACACAACAAACACAACAAATAGGCGCCGTTTTGTCAGTTGGTAAAAATTAAGTTTTTAGAGAGGGTATAACGACTTACTTGAGATATTTGTCTGGGTTCATAAAATAAACCAAAGTTTAAAATGCAAAATTATGGTTAATACTATAATAAAAATTATTTAATGTATAAACATCTTAGTATGCCTAAAGATACTTAATTTTGCTGCATTATAAAAACTGACTTAAGATTTTTAAATATAATTAAATTTGTCATTTTATAATGACGTTTATAAAAAAATACTCTTAATAATTTTATTATATAAAATTTAAGTATTAAAACAATAAAAAAAAATTCAAAAATAATAAATAAATAAATAAGAAATTAAATGTATATAAACAAAAAATATTAACATCAAATAAATTTAATAATAAACAAAAATAATAGATAAAGAAAATGATTATAAAAAAATAAACAAAATACTAAATGTAGGAAAATGAATAATAGAATATAGAAAAAATTAAAATAAATATAAAATTATAGTAAAAAAATAAGAAACAAATAAATAAATAAAATTTATGTTATAAAAATCAATCATAATATTAAAATATTAATAAAATAAAAAAATAAAATAAATTAATACAAGAAAATAAACCAAATAACAATAATAAAAAATAAATAAATAAATGAATATTAAAAATATTTAAAAGTCACAAAATAATAAAAAAATATATAAATAAAAAGTAATATAAAAAATTAAAGTTTAAAAATAATAATTAATATATAAATAAAAATTAATATTAAAAAGTAAAGTATTAGTATAATAAACTTATTAATTCACTAGTGAATTTTTTAAATTAAATAAATAAATATATAAAATTCAATTTTCACTAAAAACAAAACTAATTAAGCTACAACCAAATTAAATAATATTCATTATAAAATTAAATTAATAAATAAAAAATTAAATACAATTTTTATACTCTACCAAAAAAATAATATTCAATTTGAAACTTAAACTAAAAAATGCATCTTAAATTATTTTGTATCTTTCAAACTATTTTGTGAAATATTCAAAATTCGTCTTGCGGTTTTGCACTATTTTCTCTTGTGGCTTAGAAGCTTTTGGGCCCACTGAGGTCACAGCAAATACAGAAAACTATTGAAAATACATAAAAAAATAAATAAAAAAAAACTAAAAGATAATCGCAAAATAATTGCGTGGAGTTCATTGAACTGGCGACAAATACGAGGGAATAGAAGAAAAACAAAAACAGAAATTTAAAAAATAAATAAAAGTACAAAAAAGAAAAAAAAACTAACACAAATTATTTGTTACGCACTTACAGAGCTAAAAACATGCAGATATATAGAAAAATATTTATATATATATACACTATATATATATGTACATAAATATGACAAAAAGTGGAACACACTTGGCTCTACGGCGTAATGTGATTGAAATTTTTTGTTGGTTTTGGTTTTGCTTTTTGAGCCACAAAACAATTGCCCAATTGCGCTGGGGTCAGCTCTTAATTATTGGTCTCTATTTTAATTGACCAGGCCAGAAGAACAAAGCCTGTGCAATTGGCTAAAATGCCACAAATTGTGTTTATCCTAACCCCTTACCCCTCACCAACTAGTAGCTACAAATTGCAAATTGCATTGGTATCCTTCAACTTTGCCCAGCTGCGGTCATTGCTCCAGCTGCACAGCTAGCTGTATGTGGCATGCAACACCAGCAGTGAGCCAAGTCAGCAATTTTTAAGGTTAACATTGCAGCGCCACCTAGCAGCGGGTGGGCCAAACACTTTCGTTCCACATACATAGCACGTAACCCCTAAAATGTTGCACATACCACATACACAGTATATACCAACAACCCCCAAACCCTACCCCTAAGCCAAAGCACATAACTTGAGCTCTCATCCGGTCGCAGCCAAAAAGTTCATTGCACGCAAATTGGGTCAAAGCAAAGTGGACAACCCTACGCTACTCTACCCGGTAGTACCACCCTGTGAAGCAACAGCAGCAGCAGCAAAAGTGAAAAGTTTTTAAAGGAGGTGGGCGTCTGTTTCTTTGCTGCTCTGCTTCTTTGCCTTCTTCATCTTCATCTCCTTCTCCTTCTTCTTCTTCTTCTTCTTTTGTTTGACATGGCACAGGTGTCTTCCATTGCGAGCGCGCCAATTTTAGCACTACGAAGTGACGAACCAACGAATGGCTGGGCGACAATTTTTTTTAGCTCGGCACGCTTTGAGTTCATTGGACTGGTTAAAGGACAGTTCTATATATTTTATTTTTAATATTTTTTTTTAAGAACTATTTACTTGGAGTTAGCTATGGCAAATAGGAAAAAGAATAGAGATGAAATTAAATTAATTATATATAAAACTGTACAACCTGACTGCTTGGCAACTCATGAGCAGGCCAAACGGTAGCAAATAGAAATCTAAAATTTTTACTATAGCTGCCTGTTATAACGTAGATTAAAATTCAGTAAAAATTTTGTCAAATATATAACGCAAAGAGTGTGAAAAATGCATTTGAAAATTGTAGAAAAATCTCAACTGAAATCTCATAGCAGAGAAGGCCACCTTAGATTGTCTTTTTTTTAAGCGGGAGCGTAGCAAGGCACGTCGGTAGAGCTAGTTTTGTATAAAATTCTTCAAATGTAGTCAGGAAATTATAATGAAAATATAAATATAATTAACATATTATTAAAATGAATCAAATCGGACTTATTAACTCAAAATAAATATCAACAATATAAATAAAATAATAATTACTTTATTTTTTTTTTTATATTTAATTGTCTAGAAAAGTCATTTTTAAAGGAAAAAATAATAGGGTGTCTAAAGCGAACGGATAATTCAAACAACAATATAACTGAATAGAGAATTTTAGGAGATTTTTCTATAAGAGTTAGGTTATGAGATAGTATTAAATTTTATATTATTATAAGAAGTTCTAGAAAATTAACCGAAAAAGTATGGATTTATTTATTTACATCTATTTCCTAGTGCTGCAAGTGAAATTTATAATAAAGGGCAGAAGTATTATCTTTTTGAAATTTATAATAAAAGGTTGTGGACAATACTTTTTACAATTAGTATTATTAATTAATATTGATAATATATTATTATATTACAATTAAATTTTTTTATTATCCGTATGTCTATATATAATTGATTCATTTGTATTCAGTCAATTCTACAATAGTGTGCATAATAATAGAATCTATAGGCCGAACATCTCCACAGAGGAAGTAATTTATGCCCTGCCACAATAGTAAACTAGTCAGAAACAATGTTGTCCATATTTTACACACATTTTGGCCAATTAAATGCATTTCATTTCCTTCCTGAGGTCATTTCCTCTGCCCACTATTCGCATAACTGCAGCTGAGCTTTCTAACTGTGTATTAGAAAGAGAGAGAGAGGGAGTGGGAGAGTCATGCTCGCCGTTCCGCCCCCCCTTTCGCACTGTGTGCTTATGCAAAAAAAAAAGTTTTTTTAAAGCAAAGCACACACTGTTTGCTGTGCGCCAAGTCAGCCTGAGAGCGCGGGCCGCTCTCTTGCATTTTTTCAGCTCTCTCGTTCTCTCGCACTGTCTCTCTTTGTTGTGATACCGTTTTCAGAGTCTGATTCAGCCTGTGCTGCTTCTTCTAAGGTTATTGCAGTGCAATGTCCCCAATCAGCGGTCTCCTTGGCTCGAATTGTTGTTGTTGTGGTTGTAGTTGTTGTTGTAGTTGTTGTTGTTGCTGTTGCAAGTCAACTTTTGGGCGCTCAGATGCTGCTCTGTTGTCCCTGGCAGGATAATTTCAGTCTGTATATATTTTTTTTCTTCATTTTTGCTTGCCCTTCGCAGCATTGGGGCTTTTATGAGAAATGTGAAAGGCATTTCCGTTTGACGCATTGCGAGCTCAATATGCTGCTTCTCTTAATGCTCTCGTCACATAACTTTTGATCTGTAACAGAAAAATGCGCAAAAATACTAAATAAATACTCAAAATTTGGTAGAAAATAAATGTGCAGTATAATTTGCATAAATGCACATTCAAGATAATGCAACAGAAAATTTAAATTACTGAGGCATTATAAATAAGAGTTATTATATAAAATTTCAATTAAATAATTGTATATTTAAAAAAATACCAAAAATCTTATTTTTGACTATTTTCTGTAATTTTTATCATAAAAAAATCAATTTTTAATACATAATTATTTTTGATATTTATTAATTAACATGATCATTAATTATATATTGCTATATTTTCAGAAAATCAAAAAAAAAAAGAGTTCTTTCAATTTTCAATTTAAAATTACAGTATTTTTTTATAATATACAGCAATAATTATTAAATGCAGCAATTTATATTTAAAAGTAGTAATTAAACATAAATTGTAATATTTTCTTGCAAATTTATACAGTACATGGTCAATATATACAAATTAGTTAAATTTACAGGGTTGATAAATATTAGGAATTTTTTTTGTTTCATACATAAAAGTAAATTCCAAATATCAATCATAATTATTTATTTATTCAGATAATTATCTATTTATTGATAAACTATCCAAATATGTTCCAATTCAGGTGTTTACACTTCACCTACAAAAAATATTATTAACAGAAAACCCAAAAAACAAGCCAAACAAATCAAACAAATCAGCCCCAACCCCCAATCCTTACCACAATACGACACAAATGTAATGCGACCATGAGGCAGAATTGAGTTGAATGAACTCAGCAGAGAGACAGAGCAGCGGCAGCGCAGCGACAGAGCAGCGACTGCAAAAGTGACGTCAATAAGCGCGAGGCCAAAGGGAATCACTTTTTATAGGGGTTGGAGCTTGAAGGGGTTTTTGAGAGGGTGCTGTGTGGTTTCTACTGCCTACGTGCAGCTGACCTCGTGTTGCTTTTACTACACTACGACGCTGAGGATTACGAGGCGAATAGAGGGGGGGTTGTGGGAGTGGGAGGAGGACACACTCCGTGGTTGGTTGGACAGGCAAAAAGCAAATATCCTTGCCACGGCACAGGACGTTGAACTGTGACCTAAATGTGTGTGGTAGCTCGACTTGTAAATTAAACATTATTATTTATTTATTTATTGTACATATTTTCGTCAACTAATTGCTCAACAGTTTTGGGGTACTCTCTCTCTCTCTCCCTCTCTCTAATGACTTGAAGCTCTGAATTATGAGCCAAAAGGTTTTGGCTATTACCAATTTGAATTCTTGGCAGCTTTTTAAACCGGGCATAACTTATGTTCTGGCCCCGTCATATAAACTCCCAGAGCTAAGCATGACGAATGTCGAATGAACTGTAAAGCGCCATAAAGTTCCGGGATTTTTTTTTTGTTCCTCCTCCCCGACATTCGTTGTGGCACGTGCTAATTGCTTACGCATCTGACGGGGCCACAAAAAAAAGAAGAAGAAGAAAGTACTATAGCTTAGAAGAAATAATATTTGTAAATTCTACGAAAGTGTGGGTGAGCTTTCAAAGAAGAGAAGAATAAAAGAATAGGGAGATAGACAGAAAGTTAAGAAATATATTAGTTGTGGATATTTTTAAGACTGAATAGAAGAAAAATAGAAGAAGATAGAAATAGAAGAAATAGAAGAATAAGGAGATAGACATAAAGTTAGAAAATATATTAATTCGGGATATTTAAAAGATTGTTAAAGAGAAGAATAGTGAAATAGAAGAAATAGAAGAATAAGGAAATTAAGGAGATAAAGAAAAATATTATTTCTGGATATTTAAAGAGAATAGAAGAATATTGAAATAGAAGAATTAGGAGATATACGTAGATAGATATAAAGTTAAGAAATATATTAATTGTGGATATTTAAAATACTGTTAATGAGAAGAATAGAAGAAGATAGAAAAATAAATAGTAAATAGTATTAAAAAAATGCATAAATCTTGTCTTTGCTCTGAAGTAGCTCGAAGATCCTTTTAAAAAAGGGTAGATACTATATAAATATATATTCTCGAACAGCATCCATAACCTAAACGATCTCGGAGACTATAATAGCTAGAGACACCAAATTTGGTATGAAGATTCCTGTGCTCAAAGTAAAAAAAAAAAAATTAAAAAAAAATAAAAGTAAAAAAAAAATTATTTATTATATTGTAGTTTCAGTAGAGAAGAAATCCATCAACAACTCTTCAGCTTTACCATTTCTCTGAGCGCATATTGATGTCAAGTATTGACAGTAGCACACACATCAAATGCAGGTCAAGTATTCAATACTTTAATTGTTCAACCGATCAGTGCAACAGGTAGACATTGTCCGTTGCTGCCCCCAAGGGCTCGCTTTGCTTTTCATTCATGATTTATAAATAAAAAATCAAAATTGTTGACTGATCTTCAAAGATCAACATAGAAATTTCTTAAAACCAAAAAATCATTTAACAAACAAACAATAAATTTCAATGCTTTTTTATAATGTGCCTAACGCCTGCGGGTCGGGCCATTCAGCGCCCCAACGTTGCCAGATCATTCAATATGTGAAGAGGGGGCGGTGTAATACGCTGCTGCTCTGCTGTGGGTGAACGCTACGTTGCCCAATGCACGCACACACATAAATATATATGTGTATATGCACAGCAAGTCACATAGACGAATGTGTGCGTGTGTGTGTGTGTGTTTGTAACGTGAAATGCTCTCACTTTCCTTTGAAACTTGTTATTCGCATTGCAGCTGCCAGCAGCAGAGTTCATTCACATTTGGCAGCAGCAGCAGGCCTGACTGTGGGAGAGAGAGATAAAAAGAGAGCGAGCTCGTGCAGGTGATAGAGCAGAGAGCCACACAGCTGTTCCCGAAAGTTCTTCATCGTTGCTTGCAAAAAAACAAAAAAGAAGAAAAAAAAAGAAAAGCTCGTCTTGTTCGTCGCATTTTGCGGGGGCTGCAAGCAATTGAAATGAGTGCAAATTGTCGTGTTGCTGCTGAGAGTGCATTGAACCCCGCTTGAGTTTATAATTTGCTAAATTAATATTTATAGTTTTCAATTATATAATGAGGATTTAGCATAATAGCGCGGGAATCTCAAATGCTGTCTGATGTAACATTGCCTGAGCCTATCCCAAAAAAACACAACACAAACGTTGCCAAACATTTCCTTGAACGCATTTTAGCCATGTAGTCGCCGTTGCAATCGCTACAGCCGCTGCTGCTGCCCGCCCCCAGGCCAAGCCCACAAAACATGCAGTCCGTCCGTCCGCCT
The DNA here is from genome assembly GCA_035043045.1 of Hirtodrosophila alboralis. NCBI lineage: Eukaryota > Metazoa > Arthropoda > Insecta > Diptera > Drosophilidae > Hirtodrosophila > Hirtodrosophila alboralis. The sequence goes on along the minus strand of JAWNNH010000770.1, from coordinate 67,179 downwards.
GAGGTTTCTGTGTCGTTGACCGACCGCCAGCTCAAATGAACTCCAAACCAAAAGCTAAAGCAAAGGCTTGCAAGCTGCAGCAGCGATGGGCAACAACAACAAATTCGCATGCAAATGCACTCAGAGCGAGAGAGAGAGAGCGAACGAGCGCCATGCAATTGCAAGAGAGCTCCAATGCACGAATATATATATATTCGGTCGCTCGGTCACTCGGGTCTTTTGCTTGCGCTCGCGTTCGTGAGCAATCGTTTGACGTTCGTCGCTGGCGCGCTCAGCAGCTCCACATTTGAAGGTATTTGACCGAAAAGTGGGTCACGACAATGGCGGGGTTCGTTGAACTGAACTGCCAGTCAGCCAACCTCTGCTGACGTCGTCGTATTATGTTGACGTCGCTGTCGTCGTTTGGGCTTTTTGGTTACGTAGCCTTCCAGCATGTGTCGTTGTGTATAAGAGCGAGCGCAAACTAACAAGAGGGAGAGAGACAGTGGGGCTCTGCTTTTGTGTTGCCTTTACGTTTGGCCTCAAAAAAGAAAAAAATAAATAATAATAATAAGAAATAGCTCGCATCGAAATATTATTTAATATTATTAATAACAAGGCGTTAAATTTTTGTTGCGGCTATTAAATAATCGAGCAGTCTTTCAAATAAATAATAAGGGCATAATTTGTCAACGATTATTACATGATAACAACTAAAGTTGCTTGTTTAATGGGTTATGTAAATAAAAAGAAATGTCTAGAAATTTCTAATCGCATAGAGTGCCCAAAAAAAATAAATAGTTCAGCCATGTTAAGAGTCGTGCCACATCTGAGATCCTCTTATGCCTGTCATATTTATATTGATAGCGTTGCCTCCATCACAACACAACAGCCCCCACACACTGTCAATATCAATTAATCTTATTTGTCACTCATTTTTCAAAACAAGCACACACACACACACACGCACACAAGTGTCGCCCCTATTAACAAAGCATCAAACACAGACTTCGTCCCCACCTACATACATGTTTGATACAATATGTTGTTATCAAACAAAGCTGATCAGTCAGGTGGCAGTAGCAGAAGCTACCTAAAATCTGCGTCGCGTCGCGTAGGTGTTCCAAGAATTGTTTACAATGACAAGGCGCCCCCACCAAATGCAGCAGCAGCAGCAATAGCAACAGCAGCAGCGCCAGCGGCGTCTATTGTTAGCTGCCCGCGTCGACGTCGGCGACAGCGTTAGCGTTAGCGTTGTTGGAGTGAATGTCCTCAGTTTGTTACACAAAAACAAAAACAATATGTGGCGCGAGGTTGGCAGCTCCAAGTGAGCGCACAAAGCGAGAGAGAGCGCCGAAGCATGCCGAGCTTGAGCCGAAGCACAGCGAGCAGCCAGAAGTTGTTGGAGCTGTTGGCGCTGCTTTCATTCGCAAATTGCTCGTCGTTGGCAGCGGTTGTGCAGAGCAAGAAAAGCGCGCGAAATAAACACACACAACAAAGCAAAACTGAAACTAAAAACGGCAAAAAAAATAAAAGAGCAAACAAAAAAAAATAGTTTAAATTAGCAAATATATCAATCATATTATTTTTTAATTTTTGGTGCCAGTGAAGTGTGACAAAAGATAGAGAAATCAAATACAAAATACAAAGAGAGATAAAAGACTTCCATATTCGCTTCTACTGCTTCCTGTGTGCCCCAAAAAAAAAGCGCAAATTAATATTTTTTGGCGCTCAAATTGTTGGTGAAGTGCATTTTGAAATTGAAATCAAAGCAAATCAAAGCAAAACGAAATGTTCCTTATAAGCAAATCTTAAGAGCAAAATCAACAGCAGCATATAGAGAAACGGGGGGAAGAGCGGAGAGTTCAAGTGTCATTTGTGGTACCAAAAAAAATAATAAAAAAAAGTTTAAGTTAAAATGGTTTGTGCAATGGAACAGCAGCAGCAGCAACAGCAACAACAACAACAGCAGCAACAGTTGCCACAGCAGCATGCCACCACAATAGTGCTGCTAACAGCAACCGGCAACAGCAATGTGCAACTTGTCAGTGCAACGCAGCAGCAACATCAGCAGCAGCAACAAATCAAAAGCCAGCAGCTGAAGCAGCAACATTCGGCCTTGGTTAAACTGTTGGAATCTGCGCCGCTTAACAAGCAACAGCAGCAGCAGCAGCAACCCAGACAAATTGTTTACTTGCAACAGCAGCAGCAACAACAGCAACAGCAACGCAAAAGACTGAAAAACGAAGCAGAGCAACCGCAACAGCAACAGCAACCTGCAACACTAGTAAAGACTACCACCAATCAGACAGCAACAGCAGCAACAACAAATAGTATTAGTCAGCAGCAGCAGCAGATAGTATTGCTGCTGCAACAGCCAACAGCAACAGCAATTGCAACTGCAACAGCAGCAGCAACTGCAACAACAGCAACACCAAAGCCATGTGCCGCCGATTTGAGCGCCAAAAATGATAGCGAATCGGGCATTGATGAGGATTGTGCCAACAGCGATGATGAGCTGTCCCATGTTGCTGGCAACACCACAGCAACAGTTGCCGCGGCCGAAGATAGCAGCGGCTATGAGCAATATCAATGTCCCTGGAAGAAAATACGCTATGCACGTGAGCTCAAACAGCGTGAGCTGGAGCAAACAAATAAGCAAAATGAAGACAAAACTGCAACAGCAACAGCAACCACAGCTGCAACAATTGCAACTGCAACAAGACCCACCAGCAACAGCAACAAGCTCAATCAACTGCATTGTGATAGTCCTTTTTCCGCGCAAACACACAAAGAAATTGCTAGCCTCTTGTTGCAGCAAACACAGCAGCAACAGCAGCAGCAACAGCAGCAGCAACATCACCAACAGCAACAACAACAGCTGCAACAGCAACAACAGCGACGCGACAGCTCCGACAGCAATTGCTCGTTGCTGAGCAATTCCAGCACTCAATCGCTGACAAATGGCATTGGCAACTGTTGCACCTGCAACAGCAACAGCAGCAGCAGCGATGAGGAGCAACAGCAGCAGCAACAGCTCGAGGATATGGATGCCCAGGACTCGGGCTGTGATGATGAGCTATGCGAGCAGCATCATCAGCGTCTAGAAGCCTCACAGCTCAATTATTTGTGTCAGAAATTTGATGAGAAATTGGACACGGCATTGAGCAACAGCAACAACAACAACAGCAGCAACAATAATGCAGTCAAAATGACAACAGCAATTGAGGATGCCAGTGCCGATGTAGGTTCCCAAAAATAGACTATAAAAGGCCCTAAAAATTTAAATTTTCCTATTATAATCGTCCAAAAATAAAAGGAGATAAAACACTTTAGCTCTAGCTATATTTATTATAAATATTTTTTTTATCAAATTTAAACTAGAAATTAATTTAAAATTTAAATTTATTTCGAATTCTATCTCTTTAAATCAATATATTATATATTTTAGCTATATTTTGCTTAATAATATTTAAAAATCTATTTTTAAATTTATTTAAAAATCTAAATTAATATTTCAATTTTTAATTACTTTCTTTTTAGGGCTTCTTCCGTCGCTCCATACAGCAAAAGATACAATATCGCCCCTGCACCAAAAATCAACAGTGCAGCATTTTGCGTATTAATCGCAATCGTTGTCAATATTGTCGCCTGAAAAAATGCATTGCAGTTGGCATGAGTCGTGATGGTAAGTGCGAAAAAAATTTAATTTTATATTTTTTTAAAAATAAAATTTATAAATCAAAAATTGTTTAGGAGCTTAGTCGCGGTCAAATATTTAAACCCCTGATAGAAGTTAGCGGCAATTTTCAAAATTCTCTAAAAAAAACTATTTCTATTATTTTAATTTATAAAATTATTTTAAAAATGCATTTTTAATGCAACCCCGCTACAAAAAAATTAAAAATTCCTGCGCACGCCACTGATCCTAGTCCTAGTCCATGCACTGAGAGAGGCGCTCTCTCAAGAGAGCTTTTAACGGGACTAAACGAACGACTAACAAAACGACAAGCGACGAATGACGAGCGAGCGAGCGAGCCACGAGTTCATTGACCAGCCATGAACGAAATTTGTAGTTTGACTGTGTATAAGTATGTGTGTGTGTGTGTGTCTGTTGCAACATTTGTATAGAGCGCGCGCGATTTCACGGCAAAGTAAAAGTTGTTGGCAGGGGCAACACACACAATACAAATACAAATACAAAAACACAGACTCACACACATAAATAAATGTGTATGTAAATTTTTGTTTAAACAAATTTCCAACGCCCGCATGATAAATGGGAGCAACAGCAGCTACAACAACAACGGCAACAACAACTGTGCGCCATTTCGAAATTGTGTTAAAAGTTGAACGAACGCACTTAACCTAAATTCATAAAGGCAGGCAAGCGAGGCCAACAGCTGTCTGCCTCTCGCTCTCCCTCTCTTTCTCTCTCTGTAATTAAATTTTGTAATAATTTGTTTAAATTAAACGCAAAGGCCCGGAACATTTTACAGGAAATGCCTCGACGTTTGTATCGATTATGAAAGCGGGCAATAAAAATGCATAAAAAATAAAAAAACACACATTCACACACACACATAATAAAATAATCATATAAAACAAACACAAACACACACGCTCATCGTTCATTGACTTTGTCGCTCTCGACGCGCCACTTCGCCGCACTCCTCTTCGCTGCACTCCACACTCACTCCACACACTACTACTATTACTCTTCTTCTGCCTCCTCTTTCTCCTCTGCTTCTTTGCTATCATGGCGGCCATGTTGCGCTGTCGAAAACGAAAGTGGTTCATGCTGCTGCTGGCTGCGTGTGCGCCAGAAAGAGAAAGAAGACGCCAAAGAAATGGAGCGCAAGCGAGAGAGAGAGCTGTTGAGCTGCTTTCTTGGGGGCTCTGCTTTGTAATAATATTGTTGTAATAGTTGTTGTTGTTGTTGGAACATGTGTATGTTGTAATTGATGGATGAGATTTTATTTTTTGTTTTGTAGCTTTAGTATTTTATTTTGTGGGGCGCGCGAGTTTGTTTATGGGGGAGAAAATTCGAGAGAAAAAAAATAAAATATAAAATATTATTTGTAATTTGTATAAGTTAAAGAAATATATTTATAATAAATTAAAAGGCAGCTAGAGTGTAACAAATAGGCAAAGTATTTATAAAAATATCTAAAATGTTTTTTAATAGCTTTTTAAAGCTAAAATTCGATTAACAAATATTAAAATTAATAATTTTGAAAATTGCCATAGTTATGCAGCTGAAGGTACATTGACAGCAACAACTTTGAAATTGGCAAATCCTTGAACTAGTTCTACATAACGCTAATGCCAAAATTAAGCCATGAGAACCCAAAAAATCTCTATAAAAAAAAAAAATAAATAAATAAATAACAAGATACGACTGACATGAAAATAAACTAAAGCAACGAGCTCGGCAACAGCTACAAAAAAAAACAAAAAAAAAACATTCGAATTGTTTATAATAAAAATGACCGTGTGCTATTTAAGCACTGCCGCAGTCAACGCTAGCAGCGACGGCGGCAGCGACGACGCTCGTTTGCCTTATCTTTCAAGGAAAATTTAATTTATACATGTGTACGTACATATATACACATATGTATATGTATATCTTTATATATATATGTATGCAGACTTGTCGAAATATTTACAGTTACGTTTTCAAAAAAAAAAAACAAAAAAAACCCCGCGCTGACCTAGAAATTGTAGCCGATGAAATTTTTGAATTTATTTTTCATTTAATACACAGCTCGAAATGCTTTATATGCCGCAAACACTTTCACTTTCCATTTTGGCCATTTCGAAACACTTTCTTTTAACGGCTTTCATAATTTCTTTTCATATATGTAGTAATATTAATAGGCGCCATTTTGTTTGTGTTTTTTTTCTTTCTGTGTTTGCCTATTGCAAAGATACGAAAATAAACGCAAGACGCAACGTCGAAATGAAAACGAAACCGAAATTTAGCGCACACACACACACCGACACACACTCTGCCATGGTTAGAGCGCCCGCCCGTTTCACTCCCCCCATGCTCCTTCAAACAGCAACAAACAAACACGAGAGCCAGGCGACACTCACTTGGTCGCTCTCTCGCGCGCGCTCTCTTTTCTCCTGCCTCTCTCCTGCCTGCCTGTCCCCCATCAAAACATTCAGCCTCGACAGCAGCGCTCAGTTCATTGACCGACGAAACTGGGTCAGCAAGGCAGCTAAGCAGCGAGGCAGCGCAGCAGCGACGCAGCAGCAACCAGTGAAGGTGCTTGAGAGTGTGTGCGTGCGTGTGTGTGTGTGTGCAAGCTTGATAGTAAACAAGCTTTTTATTTACTCATTTTATTCGCTATCTTATGTCTCGCCTATTCGCCTACCCCCGCCCGATTGTCAGCCTGCCTGCCTGCCTTCTCCTGCTGCCGCTGCTGCTGCTGCTGCTGCTCATTTTTGCATTTGCCTTTTTGAATTGTTTAAATTTTTAGTTGTCGCCAGGCATAGAAAATGTTTGCACTCACATATATTTATTGTGTGCATACATATGTATTAGTTTTCCCATGCCGCATGTTTATTTTAATTGAAATGAACTTAAATTAGCGCGAGGTTAAGCAAATTGAAAGTAAATATGCATTGAAAAGCGCAGAGACAAAATAAATATGTACATGCACAAACAGGCAACAAATATATACATACATATATGTTACAGTTGTGATTAATCTTGTTTTTAAATGGAAAGCTATTAAAATTTTCTAAATTTTGATTAGAAAAAATTCTAAATTAAAATAAAATCAAATAATAGTAAAAAAATACTAAAAAATACTATTTTAAAAATCGCAAAAATATAAAAAAAAAATACAGTTGTGATTAATCTTGTTAATATTGTTTTTCAATTAGTTAAAATTATAATCAAAAAAATAAATAGTAATAGAAAAGTACTCAAAATACTAGAATAAAAAGCATTTTAAATTATTTTAAAAAGGCAAAAATATAAAAAAAAATTAATTTGTAATCGATCTTGCTTTAAATATTTCTAAATTTTAATTAGAAAAAATTAAAAGAAGAAAAATATAAAAAATATCCTTAATTTTACATTAAATTTTTCTAAATTTGAATAAAAGAAAATTTAAACTTAAAAAAAATTAAATAATCATAGAAGAATGCAAAAAATATCAGCCTCAAAAACATTTTCAATTATTTTAATGGTTTTTATATTTAAGCAGTTAAAAAAATAGTAAAAATACTAAGTTAATGCAGTTTTAAAACATTTTTACATTTTTAAAACTATTTTAAAATATTTTGAACATTTTTTTTTGCAAACTTTATTCGTTAACAAGACCCTTTAAATAAAAAAATTATATTTACTAAAAAAATCACAATTATTGTCATTACTTAGAAAGTTTTCTTTGAATTCAACTTTTCAATATTTTTTTCACCATATTTTTAAATTAAATTATCAAATAAAACCATTTAAATAATCGAATAATATTAACATAAAGAAAATCACAATTATTGTCTTAAATTAGAAAATTCTCTTTAAATATAACTTTTCACTTTTGTTTTAATTTAATTTATTTAAAAAACAATTTAATAAACTTTTACACTCTTATAAGCTTTCAAAATAGCTGAAAGCTCATTAAAAAATAATAATCAGACAATTGTCAATCATTTGAGGCACAACTAATTTTGATGTTAGTTTTATTTTTATTGTATTTTATATATGTATGAGTAATGTTGTTGTTGTTGTCGCAATCATTATTATTTTGAGGCTACACACACACACACATACAACAACTTGCATGTAGATTTCGCCTTCGACGTTGACGTCGTCGTCGTCGCGAGTTATTTGAACTTTATTCAGGTCAATTACAAATACATTAAAAATGCCAGTGCTATAGACACACACACACACACACATACACATGCGAGGTGTTGACTAAAATAATATTGGAGGCTACTGTAAAACAATATAATAATAATAATAATAAAAACAATTAATAGAATTTTGTTTTAGATTTTTGGGCTTGGCCTGTAGGAGGGGAGGGTCCAGTTAAAGGCACAGCTGTGTGGTGGGGGGGGCGCGTGGGGGTCAAAAGCTTCAAGTAATGTCACAAATAATGATAATGATGATGATGATGATAATGATGTTTGAGAATGCAAGGCAATAATGATAAATGTGGGAGAGGTTCGTGCCCAATGTAATTTACATGTGTGTGTGTATGTATGTACATATATATTTCTAAGGTGTGCGCGCTTAGCTGTAAGGTTAAATAAATATTTGAATATTGAGCAAATATTTAAAATTAATTTATGACATATTTTTTCATTGAATTTTTGTAGTAGTGTATTAAAAAAAGTAAATCTCAATTTTTTGCTTAGTTTTATTATTCAGCTAGGCCACACTTTTTTTTTTATTTTTGTACTTATTATACAATTGACTTTTTGTTGCTCGACTTTTAGTGAAATCATTTAACGCGTGACACGCATCATCAACGACAAGTTTTTGTTTTGCTGCCTCAGTCGCTGCCGCTGCCGCTGTTACATAAAGTCTGTGCGTTTTGTGTGCGCTTCACCTGCCATACACAAAAAAAAAAGGAAAAAAAAATACCATAGTATTTGTTGCTTTTTGGTTTAACGGTGAAATTGCAAAGAAAAGAGCGCGAAACAAAGCAGAGAAAAGCAATGACAGCAGCAGCAGCGGCAGCAGCAAACGTAACAAACTTGTTTTACACAAGCAACGCTAACGTCGACGTCAACGTCAACGTCGCCTACTACGCAAGTTGAACCTTCAAAAGGTTCATTTACCTCGCGACTGCGTTTAACGAGCGGCCAATAAACGAACATCAAGACGACACGAGCATATACGAAGCGTGCGCTGCCGCTGCTGCTGCTGCTGCGACGGGCAGTTTGGAAAAAAATTGTACTTTCGCTTTTTCAATGCCTCGGCGGCGGCGGCAACGGCAGCAGCAAACTAGTTTCAAGCTTCAAGTGGAGCCGAACCACAGCCAACATTGCTGCAATGCCTGGCTTGGTGTGTGATGTGATGGCGTCGTCGTCGTCGTCGTCAGCCGTTTTGGGGCACAACGACCGACACATGGCGCGAGTTCAACGACTCTTGTAAAATTTCTCGAAGGTTTCGCATTGCAACATCAGCGTCGCAACTTGTTCGACTGCAGCAGCAATGCATTTGCATAGGCGCTCTCCCAACTTGCCTGCTCTCAGTCAGGCATGTGTGTGTTTGTGTGTGTGTGTACGCTCTCTTGTGTGTGTGCTGAATGCTGTTCATTGCACTCGGCCTCATTTTGGACTGCGCGCTGCGCTTTTTTTTTTTTTTTTTGCTTGCTGCAATTTTGTTTTTGCACGCTGACGACGTCGTTGAGCGAGAGAGAGAGAGAGAGAGAGAGAGAGAGAGACAGCGTAGCATTTGTCGCCTTTGTGTTGGCGAGTGCAGCGACTTTTATTTGGGTCAGGCACGGTCATTCGCCTCAGCAGCAGCGAACAGCAAGCAGCGAGCAGCGCTGCCTTCGGAGTTCGCATTGCAATTGCAATTTTCAGTTTGCCGTTGCCTTGGCGCGCATTTATTTGAAAATAATTATGAACGAAAAAACAAAAAGCAAATAAAAAAAATAGCAACATCAAACGAGATAAACAAAATGCGAGGTCCGCTCGCTGCTTATTTGGCATTCCCTTGGCGGCGTCGTTCGCATTGTGATTAATTTATGAGTGCAGCTCTATGTATGTGTACGTATGTGTGTGTGTGTGTATTAGAGCTGGCAAGCAGTCGATAACACTATCGATAGTAGCGAGGTTGTGTTTGCGTCTAGCTATCGATAGTTTTTTTCTATATATTTTTATAGAGGCGTGAATTTTACTTTTGTAATATACAAATTTTATTTTTGAATTAAAAATATCGATATTATCGATAACAACAGCTACAAAGCTCTGCGCTCACTGTCGATATTTTTTTGTAGTTTTTATTAGTTTTTACATAGATTTATTAGTATTTATTATTTTTTTTTAATACAACATTTTTTTTTACATTTTCAATTACATTTTTATATTTCTATTATTATTTTTGTGAAAATTTTTTTTTTTTATAAATTTTTACTAGCCTTGTAAATATTTATTTACTTCTGATCATTTATTTTTTTTTGTATTTTGGCCTTATTGTAACCTCATTACACGCTCCACCCTGGCCTCCACTGGCGTATACGCAATTTTCATATACAATATATTGAACCAAAAATTACGTAGCCAACGCGTTGCACAAAAACACAAAATTTATAATTATAAATGAAAAGCAAAGAAAACAAAAAAAAAACAAAATTTATTTCAAGTCTTTTGTTTGACTTTTGCCTTTGTTTCAGTTTTTTTTCTGCTTTTTCTTTTTGCTTTTTCCTTCAATTTATTGATGACAATATAAGAATAAGTGTGTGTGTGTGTAATGTATGTGTGTTTGTGTGTATTTATGAGCGTAACCTTTTTATGTTGATGTGAAATTAATAATTGTAATATGGCACAGGGTCTCTCCCCTCTCCCTCTCCCCAGCCCTGAACTAAAAATGATTTTGTTATTGAGCATCGCCCTTGCCGTTTGCCTTCATTGTCTGACCTCCTGCTCAGTCTGCCCCCAACCCTTAGAGGCAGCTTCTTGCCTTGGAAGTTGCCCCAAAAAAAAATTAAATATATTTAATTTATGTTTTAAATATTTGTTTTTTTTTAACAATGCTTTCTTTTGTCGCAGCTTAAGTTGTGTTTCCAGGAAATTTTGTAGAAACTTCCAAACAAAACTTATTTTTTTCTAGTTTGTTTTTTTAGCTTTTTTTTTATTACATTTTCGTTTGATTTCTTTCTTTCGTTTTGGTGTCTCTGTTTTGTGCTCTTTCTTTGCTTTTTTTTTCTTCAACATATTGTAAACAACTTATGCAAGCATTAACAACAAATAAAAACAACAATAACAATTGTGTCGCTTATATGATTTTACGTCAAATGAATCACCCTAATATAACCAACCGAAAGTAGGTCTATTTCCCCCCTGCTACACCCTGCTTTTTTTTAGAGTGCATTGAACTTTTCTTGGGGTTTTTATGAGTTGAAGAGAAAATATAAACAAATTTATTTATTTTATTTTTTTGACTTGCAATTAGCGCCTCAGCGGGCTCTAGGTAATACAGGAAGCCCAAAAAGACAACCTAATAATTATAATAATAATAATAAATAAATAAATAACAAATAAATAACAATGCAAACAATTGCTATTCAATTTTTTGAATGCCCCAAACAATTCATTCAATTCGTTAGAGAAAGCAGCAAGGGAGAAAGAGTGAGGGGAAAAAGGGAGAGAGAGGGGGAAACAAACTGTCATTTTGACAGCGCAAATTGAGGTTAGACTTGACTTCGACTTGGACTTCAAGTTGGCTTAGTGAAAGTGAAATGTTGTTGAAGACTTGTTAATTGGCTTTTAATTGTTCAATATATTTTTATTATTATTATTATTATTGTTGTGCGAGAGACGCCATATGATGAGGCAATTATTATGGAACTTTGTGGCGGCTTTTTTTTTGAATTTTTAATTTGTAAAATATAAAAAAATTAAATTAAAATATTAGAGCATTGTTGAATTTATATATTTAATTTATATACTGCTCGAAAAAAATATGCAAATCGATATTATTATTTATTTAATTTAATTATTTGTAGAAAAAAAATATAAAAATCGATATTTTTATTTTTTTAATTTAATTATTTGTAGGAAAAAATATGAATATCGATATTTTTATAACAATAATTTCATTTGCCGCCAAATTATAATTTTATACAAATTATATTCATTTTCAAAATTTTCAATTTATATATTAAAATAATAATAATTAAAATAATTATAATAAAATTGCTTATACGAATATACGCAATATTTTTTTGGACAAGTGCAAAATACCATTTAATAGGGTATAAAAAGAGTATTATTTTTAGACACCAAAAATATCGATATATTATATTCTTTGTAAATAAAATATAAAGTAAAAAATTGATAAAAAAAAAAAATAGAATTAAAATATTTAATTAAATATTAATAATTGATTTTTTTCTGTAAATTAAAATTTTTTAGATACAGATTTCCTTTTAATAATTTCTTTTCGAAATAATATTGATTGTGATTTTTTTTTTTTAAATATGTACAAACTTTAAAATATATTATCTTTTGATGCAAGTATCTTAATAATGCAAGAGTTTAGGCATATATATCTATAAAGAAAACTATCCATATATGCTTAAAGTATTTAATAACAATAAAATAAAATATGTAATAAACAATTTTTTCATAAAGTAAAAAATAGTTGGCAAAATTTAAGCGCAAACTCTTTAAAAATATAAATTCTTCTATATAGTTAAATTGTGTTGCAAAGATGTTGAATTAATCAAATTAAATTAACGATCTAGAGACATATTTATTTATTTTCTTATTAAAATAATGGATTTATTTAAATACCAATATATATCACAATTAACAATCCATATAAAATAATTTTTAATTTCCAAAAAAAATCTTTCATGATTATTCCAGTTGTTTCAGTTGTTGTTTTGTCTTATGTAATCTCTTTCTTCTGCTGCTGCTGCTCCTCCTCTTTCTCCTCCCCCGTCCACACAATTGCCACATTCATGTTTTATATAGGCCTACTCTACCTATCAAGTTGCCACAACATTTTATTTTATTATTATTTCCACAACACGCACGAAAAATTTCTACTCGAAATTGCGAGGCGAACTTTCACTTTTACTTTCGTAGCGAAGAAATATGCGTACAAATGTGAGGCAATGACGACGTTGTTGCAACAACAACAAAACAACATATTATTAAATTTGTTATTTTGTTTTTTATTTTTGTTGTTGCTTTTTGTTAACTTTCGTCGTCGTCATTGTTTGTTTGCTTTTTGGCCTCATTTAATGCCGTAAGTTCAATGAACGTCTCGACAGACCGTCAACCGTCTGTCTGTCCGTCCATTTTGTGGCTCCTTCAAGTGGTTTCTTGAGCGTTGACATTTTGAAGCTTTGTTGTTGTTGCCTCTGTGGCATTAGTTTGCATATAATTTGAATAATTTAATTTTCTGCGCTTATGACTCAAAAGTTGACACCAATTTTTTTGTATTTTTCAATTTGTTGCACGTTTGCATTAACATTTGCCTGTTGTGTGCGTGTGTGCAACCTGTGAAGGACATGCCGCAAACCTTAGAGCTTGCCGCAGCGGCGAGACGGGGTCAGCATAGTCATAAATTTAGCGTAAAGTTGTAAATGACAGCAAAAATGTAATTTTAACAATAACGCATAACAAATTAAATAACATGTGGCGATGGCCGCAGCCTCCAGCTGCCCCTTAACTGCCTGCCCCAGCCTACCGCGCATACGCATCGTGCTGTGCTAGCACTAAAACACTTAAAAGCTTCGCAAAAGCTTTTGCTCTCTTAAGTTGCGACGCATATTCAACACAGTTGTGTGCTTTTGCTGTGTTGAAAAGCTGCGCACGTGAAGAGCTTGCCAGAGAGCGCGAAGGTTTAAGAGCGCCAGACCGCAAGAGCGCAAAAGTTCAACGCGCTCTTAAAAAATATTTATTGTGTTTGTTTTTTTTTCTGTTTTTTGCTTTTGGCGCCACGAGCATTGAACTTTTGGTTTTGTGGTATGTAGATATAGATAAAGATATATAGAGCTTGTGTTGCAAGCTTATCATTTATTACTGAGTTGAGCTTATCAGTGTTTGAACTTGGGCAATGATTTATATAAATTTAATTTTTTATATATTTGTTTTATTATTATTTTTATCATATTTAAATATTTTGTAAGTAATAAAAAGTAACACATTTTTTTCACCTGCTAAAAAATCAGTAATATATAAATTTTATTAATTAAAAGTAAATTTTTGTTTAAGACAAATTTCTTTAATATATTTATAAAAATTAAAGGCTGTAAAAATCAACACTTTTTTATAACGCAAAAGTCTGTTTACATAGCTATTATCAGCGCTTGAACTTTATATAAATTAAATTGTGTATATTTTTATATTTTATCATTCTTTGTTTGGCACACACAACATTAAAACCCCTCTCCCCACCCCCAACTTTAGTTCATAGCTCTCTTATGACTAACTGGACTTGCCTATTGCGCTTATCACATTTCAATCGACGCGCTGCTCTGGCTCTGCTCAGGCGCTGCCTCTGGCGCTGCTCTGACGCTGGCTCTGCCTCTGCTCTGAGCTGCTTTGGTTTGTTGGCCCCACCGCCGCTCACAGAGCTTTATTGTGAGAGTGCTCGCTCTCTCACACGCGCTCCCGCTCTCTTTGTATTAGCGCTCTCTTTGGAACTTTGCGTTGGTCGTTGGCTCTACCGCTTTTTTGTGGCGGCATTTTTATTGTGTGTGTTCAGTTTCTGTTGTTGCTCGACTGCTCAGGCCGCTTTAGTCGCAGTTTCGGTCTCAGTCTCGCTGCTACCTTTTTGGGGTATATTCGTAACGTGCTTTGCTTTTTACAGTTAGTCGCGTTCGAGACCTTGTCGAGTTTTGTCATGTTAGCGAATTATATTTCCGAACAACATAAATAAATTAAATAAAAAAATACACAATATCACGATTTATGTATTTTTATCGTTGTTCTAACAAAATAAAAACAAAAGCAAACGCGTTATAAACAAAATACAACAAAACAAATATTACAACTCTGTTAAAAGTTAATGTTAATGCTAATGTTAATGTGAAGAAAAGTCGACCAGTCTCAAAATCTCAAGTTCCAGAATTACACACACACATACACGCTACTTGGATTACGCGGTAAAAAATATTAAAAATAAAAATAAAAAGAAGTTATACCCCAAAAAATATAATAAATTCCAAAAATTATTGTTATAACAAAAATTTTAAAAATTTTAATTAAAAATAATAAAGCAAACAAAGTTCCTGCATTGATAACAGAAAATAATGTATATTTAGAGCAAAAATAAATAATATAAAAATAAATACAAAATTGCAAAGATTAAGTGCAAATATTTAAAAAAATAAAATTAAACAGAAATATTTTTGCAATTAGCTGTGGAGTACCTGAGTTACAAAATTCAAATAAAATTTATTACTACTGCAAAAAGTATACTTAACCAAAGTGAAATTGTGTGTGCCAAATAAAAAAACAAAACCAAAAGAATATTTTAATGAATATTCCAAACGCAAATTAAATGCGCTTCAAGCGAATATCAAGCGCTCAGTGTGTGTGCCAACAGCTTTGTGAATGATACGCAGAAACTAGAAAAATTACCAAAAATAAAACAAAATCAAAAACAAACACACAAATACAAAAAACAAAAAATGGGCGAAGAATTACCAATATTGAAAGGCATACTCAAAGGCAACGTGAATTATCACAATGCGCGTAAGTTTTAAAAAAATGAAAATCGAAAATCGCAGTTAATCTAGGCCTTAAATCGAATTCGAATTCGAACTCGAAACTCTCACAATTTCAATTTCCAAAGCGCAACTTTAAATTTCCCACTCTCTTAAGCATCTTAAGCACCCCGGCAGCAACCATGATACATGCTAAAACCGCTGCAAACACACATACAGATTTGACTTTGATTTGCGTTTTGTTTACCTTTTTGTTGTTGTTGTTTGACAAAAGAAAACAACAACAAGCGCTTGGAGCGCCATTGAAGTGTTGACCTCGTTTATAAACGCACACAATAATTTTATTTTACTTTGCGGCCGCGGAAGAGCTTTAAACTTGAAATGAAACTTAACCAAAGTCGCAGTCGGCGTCGCCGTCGCTGCTTTTGCTACTATTTTCTAAAATGAACGAAAGCGGGCGCTGCGACTGCGCTGCCGCTCGACTCTCTTTCATGTTTGACCAACTTTGCAGCGTCGAAAGTTGGCGCAGGCGTCGCGACGCGCGCGCGCTCGCTCTAATTTCTACGCGCAGTCGCAGCTGAGTTGAGTTCATTTTCCATTTCGTTTGACCTGAATTTCGCTAGCTCCAAGTGGGTCAGTCGATTCGTCAGTCCATTCGTCAGTTGGGCGATTTCTCGCATGCTGTGTGTGGAAAAAGTAGTGAAAAATCTGCAAAAAGCATTTGTTTCACTTTTTTTTGAACAGATTTTGTGCCAGTTTTCAGACGTCGAGTGAAAATTGTAGAAATTTTTACTTAGCTGACATTGAAAAGTTGACCAACATTTGTTTTGGGCGAAATGATGATTTTTTTTCACGCTGCCAGTCAAAAGCGCATTCAATTTACTTAGTTAAATGCTGCGTTTAAGGCTTGTCACAATTTTATTATTATTTTTTGGGGCTAACTTTCTAGAGAGAGAGATTATCATGTGTGTGGATTGAACTAACAATTTGAGATCGTTTAAACTAAACACTTTACTCAATTAGCGCCTAACTTTGAGGCAACAACAATTGTGCCACAAAACGTGACCAGAAACGTGTCGCATTGGATAAATCTCATAGTTGTTGTTGTGGCAAAATGTGAAAGTTCACCCACATACAAAATTCGTTAGTGCAAATTAAAATCTACAAACACAAAATATCAAAAGGAGAAAGTGTAGCAAGAAAAGAAGAACGAGTTCAACAAAAAAGAGTTGAACGACAGCTGAGAGCTGCAGAAACTGAAGACTGAAGACTGTAGATTGAAGACAGGCAATGACCCAGTTTATAGGGCCTGTGTAGCTTCCAGGGCGTTGCAAGCAGTTGTTGCAAGCTGCAATAAATTGCAGTACAGGTATGACAACTTCTTCCTGCGTGACAATACAGAACAACAGCTGTCGCTGCCGAGTCCTTGCACCTGCTCTCGCTCTCGCCCTCTCTCTGTCTTTTAAGTGTGTGTAATTTAGAGGGGTATTACCTCTCTGTTCTCCCCTCCAATTTTATTACAAGGCTTAATCAATTCTACGCTTTTTTTTTCCACTTGCAGCTGTGCGCTTTGGTCGCGTGCCCAAACGGGAGAAGGCGCGCATTTTGGCCGCCATGCAACAGAGCACACAGAATCGCGGTCAACAGCGTGCACTTGCCACAGAATTGGATGATCAGCCACGTCTACTTGCCGCCGTCTTACGCGCCCATCTAGAGACATGCGAGTTCACAAAGGAGAAGGTCTCCACAATGCGGCAACGCGCTCGAGAATGTCCATCATACTCAATGCCCACATTGCTGGTAAGTTTTGGATTTCAATTTAATTAAATAATAAATACAAAAAATAGAAAATTTAAAAATAATTAGAAAATATTAAAAGCAATAAAAAATACTATAAATTAGAAATATTAGAAAAATTACAAAAATCAGAAGTAATAATATAAATGCAGCTAGGTTTAGTTTAATTAAAAATCAATTTTTTTTTGGGACCAGCTAGGGATTAGGGCCAGAATTTAAAGGTATAACTTGTTGCATTGGAATAAAAATATATAAAAAATATTAAATATTAAAAAATCGCCATCCAAGAACCACAATACGTAGTTAAACTCTAACTACATATATAGTATTATGATTCTACTGCAATATCAAACTAAATCTCAATCTAAATCTCAAGATCTGCGTAGTTGGGAACTGTAAGGTTTTGTCGCGTAGGCGAATGTCAAGCACATTTCCGGGGCACATGTATTGACATGCATAGATCAACAACAACAACAATAACAATAACAACAATTTAAACTTAAAAAACAACAACAATAAACTAGTTACTGGCGTATTACTCATACGCCAAGGTGAACCTGTTTGCATGAGATTCTAAACCAGGAAATCAACGGCATCACACGTAGACGCGTCTACACAAGCTGTCTTTTATTTTCTGTTCTCCGGACATGGTCAAAGAGATAGCCATAGATATATATAGAGATATAGACCCGGGTCGTGGGGCATTGAAGCGTATCGCGCTTTGGGGTCAAGTTCTTGATGGCCCTAAAACAAAATATTTTTTTTATTTTTGTATTTTTCTTGTGACTTTGGCCAAAACAGTTGTCAATGTCAAAATGACGTTGACAGACTGACTAACAAAATAATGATAAATGGGCTGTAAATTGTGTGACTTGACTCAATGTTGAAACTATTAGTTAAATAGGTTTTAATTTCTGGTTACAACTGATGTCATTGTTTAGTAAAAATATAGGAAAAATTAAAGGTAGAAAGAGCAAAGGAAAAAATGGGGAAAATATACAGGAAATAGAAAAAAAGTTGAAATAAATGTTTAAATAATAAATGACAATATAGAAAGTAACAATTCAACTTTATTAAAATAATAGAAAATAGATAAAATAAGGGCAGAGAAGTAAATCTTACAATAAAATTTGCAGTGCTCCGAAAATATAATTTTTAGGAAAAATAAAAATAAATTGCAGAAAATTAGATAAATAATCCAATAAATTTTAAAATATTGAAAAATATGAACTGATCATAGAAAAATAAATAAAGTGTTGAATGGGATATTTTTTAAATAAAATTTTTAATAAATTCAAGTTATTTACAATAGAAAAATTGTTAGAGACAATAGAGTTACATTCATTAAACTATCTCTTGTGGGGGTGGTTCGGGTGGTTTACTCACATTATTGCACTTTTAATTTATATATTAAATACCCAAGCATTATCAAAATGTACGATAAGGAAATCGAAACCAACGTTAAGCCAAGCGAGAAACGTGTCCGACAACAACGAAATACAAATTTCTAAAGCGTCAAGGTCAAGCGTAGCGTCATTAATAAAAAAAAAATATATATATAAAAAAAAAAATTAAAATAAATAAAAAAAACACAAGCACACCATATACATATATAGAAAGAGAGTGAGAGAGAGCGAAAAAGGATGAATAGAAGGGTACGAAAGGGGCGCACACTGGACAGACACATGTGGCGGCTGTTTAAATAAATTAGAATTAAAAGTAGAAAGAGCGGGGGGCACACTCTGAATTTTTTCTTTCTTCTTTTCAACTAATTATCAAGCAGCAGTTGACTTAATGAGTGTGCGATAAGGTGTACATACTGAAAAGACTGAAGAGCGCGATAGTAAACAATCTGTGGCCATTGTCAAAGTCAAGTGCAAGGCAGAAACAGATACAAATATACAAGTTTTATAGTATGAGCTCCAAAATAAATATGATTGTCGTGAATGGGCCGCAGAACTTCCAAAAAAATAACCGATCAGTGGCCCACAGCAAGAGAGAGAGGGAGCGAAAGAAAGAGCGCGTTCGACGCTTAGCCGTGTGAGTGGGCAGCGACGTCGCTGCTGCTTCTGCTGCTGCTGAAAGAATAATTTGCACATGTCTCTGCAGCGTAGAATCAACACACACACACACATATTTAGAATGCTCGCATGCGAGTCGCGAGACGACCTTGTGGCGAGTTATTTTTTAACCTTGGAATGAATGAAATGACTGCGCATGTGTGTGTGTCTGTGTGTGTGTTGCTAGCTTTTTGCGCATATATTTGATACGGGTATTATAGCTATATATATGTACATACATATATATAGAACTTATGCACAATATGAGTAAACAATAATATATAACAACAATAACAACAACAAAAAATAATTACATAAAAAATTATACAAATATGCAATAGAACTGACCGTGGCAGAGCAGAGGGCAGTGCGGCTGCCGCCCACTCGTAAATGTCATGTGTAGTATGAGGAAGCAAAAGCAAAGCCCAGACAACAATAAAAATAAGAAAAACAGCAACAACAACAACAAGAACAGGCAACGAACGGCACTTTTACGACAAGCGCCGCAGTCGTCGTCGCTGTCGCTGTCGTTGTCGCAAAGAGAGCGCAAAACAAAATGTCAATTACAACTGTGATCAAGCAAATTGTAATGTGAGAGAGAGAGAGCGAGAGAGTCGCAAACTCATTTAATAGTCAGGTGGTTATACTGAGATGCTTATAAGGAAGCGCCATTTGTGCATTCTATGCAAAAAAATTCTATTAAGTTATGAGCTATATAAAATGTAATATAAAATATATGCATATGAATGTATATGCATGTGACAAGGCGGAAGCGCGCTAGTGCAAGGTGAGAACAGTTGAGGGAGGGGGATTTTGTAACAGGGACAGGGATAGCTATAAAAATCTGTTTCTAAACTTGGCAATTGCAATTTTATTAATATGTATGTGTATAAATAATTATTTATATTATAACTGTGCATTCTTTAGTGTTGATTAGACTCGGTATTAGATTGTTGTTGTTTGGCTCTATCAGCTACAAGAATTCTAAGAAACATTTTTTGGCAGAGCCAACAAATATAAATTGAAGGTCTTCTGATACGCATGCCGAAATACAGGCAGCGGGGGGTGCGGGTAAATACTATACGGTCATAAAGAAAGCGTACAAATACATTAACATCAATAGTATACAGACACACACACATGCACACTCATTAGTATTTTTGCAAAACTATTTCCGCTTTTGCGCAAATGAAACGCAAAAACAAAAATATATTTTTATATACACAAAAAGAAAAATACAAAAACAAAAGCAAAAACAAACGGCGAAACAAATCCTACGACGACGACGACGTCGACGTCAAAGCGCCGGCAAAAGGTGTAGGAAAATAGAAAGAAAATTTTGTTATCTTTGTTTTTGTTCTTGTTGTTGCTGTGCCGGTTGCCGGCATATTGTTGTTGCTTTTGCTTGCACTTGCCGAAGGCCAAAGCGAGGCAAAGAGCACAAAAAGAGCGGGCGCACAGAAAAGAGACAGCAGATGGGGCCGGCATTCTGGGGCGCGCACAAGAATTTTCAAGGTTAATCATTATAGAAATTCAGACGAAGACTTCAACGTGTACTCACTGAATCAGAACGAAATAAAACATAATTTTTATAAAATTAACAACAAAGGGGGAGGGGGGTGGAGGCACAGTGCACAGGGTTAGGATAGTTGGCACGTTTGTGCTTGTCTGGCGCGTGCATGTAACTTAAAACCCGGAAAACGAAATGGCAAAATAACATGAACACAATGCTTTTTGGAAATAGACAAAACAACATCACACTGTAGGGTACACAAATCCGAAAGCTACCCTATCTAAGCTATACCTAACACCCCCGCCCACCCCTTCTACTATCAACCCACCCTACGTCAATCTCCTAGTATTATGTATATATATATACAAAACGATAATCTAAAAAGCCCTAACGGCACACGCGCAGCAAAACAATAATAAAAACAACAAGAACAAGAACAACAACAAGCCGGAACCTTGAACTCTGGTTCGTCGACCTTGGTGTTAATGTCAGCGACAGCAGCAGCGGCAGCGACAGCGACAGGCGACGAAAGCACAAAGGCAATAGAAAAGTAGAAAAGCAAGAAGAAGCAGAATAAACACGACAATTGCTGTGCATGCGCTAGAAAGGGAAAGAGCGAGAAAACTGCCCCTAGAAACTAAAAACTAGCCGGTGAGCTTTTCTACGCTGTAGTTGTAAAATAACAAAAAAAGCTTCCAGCGGGCGTATGAGGAAATGCGACAGAGAGAGAGCAACAGAATCTGAGAGAGTGTGTCTGTGTGTGTGTGTGCATGGGCGTGCGGAAGTACTAAATAGTTGTGATTATTGATTGCAATTTGAGGAGTGAGAATGTGGCAGAGGTGGAGGCAAGCAGTTCGGTGACCTTCGCGTGAACAGAAGCTATAAAAAAAAAATGCCGATGGCATTTAAGAAGGGGTAGGGGTGTGCAGGGGGTTTCTTGGGAATGCAACAGTTTGACAAGTCAGTCAAAACCTCCGGAATAAGCACACTGAAGCGTTGTGGTATTACGGCGTAGAAATTTTACGGGGAATCACCTACAAAACAAGGCAGATTACTCTTAGAAAACTTACCCTACTGCAGAGGAGGATTCCTTCCTTTCGACTTAGGAAATTTCCCTTACGGCAATACGGAAAATCTATGTAAGTCTCCTTCAATTAGCAGACTAAAAAATCAGGCAGATAGTTCCATAATCTTCTTTTAAACCCGTAGAACTAAACTCAAGACCCACGAATAGAGTAAAAAATAGGAGGTTACCAAATATATATAGGATAAATCCCGAAAACTTAATTTTATTGTATAACCAAGAAAATTGCACAAAAATTATAAAAATTATTAAAAATTTTAGTTTTATAGGAAAAAAATATAATTTTATCTAAATTATTAATAATAACTAGTCATACTAAAGTACAACTATTTATTCTGTTATTGTACAACATTAAATTAATATCACAATTTCTGGTCACACTTTTTTTTTAAAATAAATTTACAAAAATTATCAGAAATTCTAGTTCTATATGAAGAAAATATATTTAACTAAATTACAATAATATATATACAGGTTTTTATACAAAATTAAATTTAATTTCACAATTTCTGGTCACACTTTTATTAAGATAGAACGACAAAGTTAACTTATACAGAGAGAATTTAAATTTAAATTAAAATTAAAAATATAATAAAAATAAATATAATAAATAGAAAATCCTTAACTAACCCTAAATATTTTTATCTTTTTTTATTTACAGGCCTGTCCGCTTAATCCCGCGCCCGAGCTCCAGTCGGAGCAGGAGTTCTCACAGCGCTTTGCGCATGTTATACGAGGCGTAATTGACTTTGCGGGCATGATACCCGGATTCCAGTTGCTCACACAGGATGATAAGTTTACGCTGCTTAAGGCCGGACTATTCGATGCGCTGTTTGTCCGTCTAATTTGCATGTTTGATTCGTCAATCAATTCAATCATTTGCCTGAACGGACAGGTGATGCGACGCGATGCAATACAGAATGGAGCGAATGCTCGATTTTTGGTTGATTCCACATTTAATTTTGCGGAGCGCATGAACTCGATGAATCTGACAGATGCGGAAATTGGACTCTTCTGCGCCATAGTCCTCATAACGCCCGATCGTCCGGGTTTGAGGAATTTGGAACTGATTGAGAAGATGTACAGCAGATTGAAGGGTTGCCTGCAGTGCATTGTCAGCCAGAATAGGCCCGATCAGCCGGACTTTTTGGCCAAGCTGCTGGACACAATGCCCGATCTGCGCACTCTGAGCACCCTGCACACCGAGAAGCTTGTCGTCTTTCGCACCGAGCATAAGGAACTGTTGCGTCAACAAATGTGGAGCATGGAGGATGGTGATTCGGCTAGTAAAAGTCCAGCTGCCAGCTGGGATGCCATGGATGTGGAGGCGGCCAAGAGTCCGCTGGGCTCGGTGTCTAGCACAGAGTCGGCTGATCTTGATTATGGTGCACCAAGCAGCACACAAATGCCACAGCAACAGGTTGCAACGTCACAGCAATCCCAGACCCATACACATCATGGTACGCCCTCAGCTTTGGCCAGTTCGGCGCCCCTTCTGGCTGCCACACTCTCCGGCGGCTGTCCGTTGCGCAATCGCGCCAATTCGGGCTCAAGTGGCGACTCCGGCGCCGCCGACATGGACATTGTTGGCTCCCATGCGCATCTCACCCAGAATGGTCTGACAATCACGCCCATTGTGCGCCACCATCAACAGCAGCAGCAGCAACAGCAACAGTTGCCACAACAACAGCAGCAGCAGCAACAGTTGCCACAGCAGCAGCAACAGGTTAGCCAACATCATCAGCAACATCCGCAGCTGCATCATCATTTGACCTCGGGTGCCACACGTTACCGCAAATTGGATTCGCCCACAGATTCGGGCATTGAGTCCGGCAATGAGAAGAATGAATGCAAAGCCGTAAGTTCGGGTGGCAGCAGTTCCTGCTCCAGTCCCCGTTCCAGTGTCGATGATGCGCTCGATTGCAGCGATGCTGCTGTGGCACAAGCGGCATCTGTGGCAGGCGTCTGCGCCCAGTTGAGTGTCTCCGTTTCCCCAGTGCGCTCACCCCAGCCCTCGAGCAGCGCCAATGCCAATCTGAAGCGACAGATTGTTGAGGATATGCCAGTGTTGAAGCGTGTGTTGCAAGCACCGCCGCTGTATGACACCAATTCGCTCATGGATGAGGCATACAAGCCGCACAAGAAGTTCCGCGCATTGCGTCATCGTGAATTTGAATCGGCTGAGGCAGATGCCAGCAGTTCCACCAGCATGCCGGCACACAGTCCACGTCAGAGTCCCACGCCACATCCGACGCACATTTGCGTGGTGCAAACACCTCCACCTGCAACAACAGCCGCAGCAGCCGCAGCAGCAGCAGCCTCTGCCAGCAGTCAGTTGCACATGCATCTGACACGCAACAGTCCCAGCCAACACCAGCAACAGCAGCAGCAGCAGCAACAGTTGGGCTCCATGGCCAGCACCCATTCGGTTTTGGCCAAATCTTTGATGGCCGAGCCCCGCATGACGCCCGAGCAGATGAAGCGCTCGGATATTATACAAAATTATTTGATGCGCGAACCTGCAACGGCGGCAAGCAGCACTACCGGAGGCGGACGCAGTCCCAGCAGTCATTGTCCCTCGCCCTCGACCAGTTCCCCGCCGCCGCCAGCACAACAGCAGCAGCAGCAGCAGCAACAATTGCAGCTGCAACAGCAGCAGGCACGTTGGGCCACCACCAGCTGCCAGCAGCGGCAGCAATCGGTGTCGCCGCACAGCAATGGCAGCAGCTCAAGCTCCAGCTCCAGCTCCTCATCCAGCTCCTCCTCCAGCAACAGCAACAGCAGCAGCAGCAGCAGTTGCCAGTATTTCCAATCACCGCACTCCACCAGCAGCAGCAACAGCAACAGCAATTCCGCCTCCTCCTCGACGGCCACGTCCACTTGCATAGTGACGCCGCCGCCACGTCCCTCGCCCATGCTGGAGCTGCAGGTGGAGATTGCAGATCCTGCGCAGCCGTTGAATCTGTCCAAGAAATCGCCAACGCCGCCGCCAAGCAAGTTGCATGCACTGGTTGCAGCTGCCAATGCGGTGCAACGTTATCCAACACTGTCCGCAGATGTTACCGTTACCGCCGCCAGCAGCGCAGCCGTCTCTGTTGCCACGCCCAGCGGCACGCCGCCCACCAGCAGCAGCAGCGGCAGCAGCTCGCCCTCTGGTGTGCCCGCTGTGCACAAAGTCATGTTGGAGGCGTAAGCCGTTCCAGAGCTGAGAGACTGATAACTGGGGTGGGGTAAGGGTTAGGTTAGCCGGGCGGGCGGAAGGCGTGGCATTTAAATTTCCTTAATTAATTAGCCAGCAAGCAGCTACGCCCCCAAAAGCAAAAAAAAAACAGCACACAAAAATTTAAATTAAAGCGGCAAAAAAACCCCAAAAAAAATGCAAAGTCCGCAATTAAAATAAAAAAAATTGAATTAAATTATTTTAACTTTAAAGAAAAATTCACAAAAAAAAAACAAAAAAAAAAAACAATGAGCAAGTGTACAAAGTTTCAAATGCATGCAATTTAAATATTTAAAACTACAAGTTATTAATTACAAAAACAAAAACAAAAAACATAAATAAAAAACAAAAAAACAGACAGAAATTTGGACGCGGCTGCGTCTTTGTCGAGGTATTAAAATTAAAACCATATATTTTAGCAATTAAACTCAATACAACAAAATACAAAAGCAACACAACAACACAAAAAAATAATAATAATAATAATTAAAATAATTAAATATCCCTCTTGCTTTTTAGGCAGCATAAAAATATAATTTTAAAAAAATATAAAGAGTTTTGCCAAAATCCTTTTCAAATTGTTTGTCACATGTTTTCTTATATCTATATCTATATATACATATATTTTCCAATTTCCGCTGCTTCTTCTTTGAATTGTTTTTTAAGTTTTAAGCAATTGTTGTAGATACTATTACGATAACATTTAAAATCTTTAATTAATTAATTATAAAATACAAGCAACTACTTGCTTTTTTAATGTTTTTTGAAAAAACTGCAAATGATTTAATGTTTTTTTTTTTTTTATTATTATTATATTATATTTTGTTTGTCTATAATTCTTTGCAACCCCAGAAGAATAAAAAAAAGAATGGTGTGAACTTTTTTTTTTTGCGATCTCCGTTAAGTGAAAAAATCAACAAAATGCATGAGAACATGCGGAATAAAAATTCAATTTAAATTTAAGTTTAAAAATTCAGTTTTTATGAATTACAAAAGTATAAAATCGTAAGCGTTTAATATTATTGTTTTCTAATTTTAAAAACAAAAAAAAAACATTTGAAAAAACAAAAAAAAATTACATATACTTATACATATATGACAAAATGAAATCAAACAAACAAACAAAAAAATGCTTAAAAGTTTTAGCAGCAAAAAAACCCAACGTTAAAAATATTTGTTGTGTACATAGTTAAATGTTAAATTAAATTAAACGTAAACGAACGTATTTAAAATATGAAATATGCTTAAACAATTTAATGTTTAATTGGCGTAAAAACAAAAATAAACTTAGCAGCTGATTCAGACTCAGCAAAAAATACAACAAAAATAAAAATGAAGAAAAACACAAAAAAAAAAATAAAAATTGATATAAATATTATTTAAAAGTATAATATACACTTGCGGTAGCAAAAAACTATTACATTAATTAATTATATTATAATTATGCAGTACTATTATGATTATTCTAATTCTTATGATTAATTAATTACTATTTCTTGTGGTAAGCAAAAACAAACAAAAAACAAACAAAAAAACAAAAAACAAAACAAAAAAAAGTACCAAGAAAAACCGGCGCAGAAATTTGTATGTCAAATCAATAAAAAGAAAATTGTTTTAAAAATATAAAAAAAAATCTTCAGTTATTTTTATTTCATTTTTTACTTTTCAGTTTTCTTCAGTTTTTCAGTTTTATTTACGGTAAGAAATCAAAATTCTAAAATCGAAAAATTTAATTTAAATATTATATTTTTTTTTGATTATTTTCAACTACCGCATTAATAACAATAATATTTTCAAAAGTTTTGCATATTGTATTGTAAGTATGTACTTATATATATGTATATCAAATGATTACAATAAGCATAAAATAATGAAATCTAAAAATACATACATACATATTATAAATATATTCTTTTAAAATTTATGCAAGCGAGCAGATGCATCGTTAAATATTATGAGAGCAGAAGGTTATAACAAAAAACAAATAACCATAAATTAATAATAAAAAACAAATATCACACTTCAATAATTATATATACACATACATACATGCATACATACATGTGTGTGTACTACTTTTTAGTGTGTGTGTGTGTGTGTGTGTAAAATTGTCCGTAATTTTTAGCAAGCAAACAAAAAAATATTGATTGTATTTAAACTGAATATTTTATGTAAAAAATACTTTTGAATTGTAGTGCGGTAGCAGCCAGCTTATGTCTGGGTATCTATCTATAAGTTTTTTGTGGAGTAGAAGGGCGAGAGAGAAAAAGGGCGGGGAAATGAAGCAGCGACAAACTGAAACAATGAAATTGCGACAATTAAGCATATAATTAACACAAAACGTAAATGTTAAACATAAATATAAAACAGCTAACAAAAAAACAAAAAAAAAACAAACATAATTTAGCTGAACTCCAACTGAACAGGCATATATATATAAAATACGATTGAGTATATATACATACATATAGATACGAAACGAGTATATATGTACATACATAAATACATACATATATATATTTTCATCAGTCACAATTTGTGAATTGAGGCAACAACAGTTTTTAAAAGCGAACAAGGTGGTCACAAGTAAATCAGCCGGATTATATATATATATATATAATAGAATTGTATCTGGAATATGACAACATATTACCAACAAAAAACCAAAAAAAAACTCCACACGAATGAACGAAATTTGTATTTGTGAAATAAAATAATATTGCAGTTTGTTTTAAAACCAGAATGGAATATGTGAATAATATATGAATATAAGTATTTAAAATATATCAACAAAATTACAAAAAAAAAAAATGTTTTGTTTTATTTAAAAATTTCGAAAAATAGCTCTAATTTATCCAAATCCTAGCAGATTTTGAAAATTTTAGGTGCGTTAGGATCGCAAGGACCTCCTGTATCGATTGCCATTTAAACATTATGGGGTCATCTAAGAATCCAACACTTGTAAAATTTCAGTCTGGACGTCAAAGAAAACATGCCGAAAACACAAAATCCTCAATATCTCGGAAACTACAAGGACGATTTTAATATCCTTTGGTCAGCTCATAGTGCTCATCAAGACAATTTGTTTGCCACAGGATTCGTCAGGATACTCAAGGATACGGCCGAGATATAAGCGTTTTTCTCTATACGAAAAAGTGCTGTTTTCTCAGCCCCTGTAAGGACTTTCGTCCTTTGGAATACATTTTCTGATTTCGTCAGACAAGGACTCAATTCTGGCCAAAGGACACCAGAATCGTCCTTGAAATGGCGGAGTTATGGCGGTTTTAGTGATTTCAGGACCAATTTTGCTAGTAACCCCCTTACAAAAATTTCGAGTCCGATTTTCGAAATAATTCTAAAAATCCTTGAATGCCAATCAATAGTTCTGCTGTCGGTGAGTTCAAAATGGCATATCCTTTTAATATCATTTTTTATTTGACTGAGTTATGGCTAATTAAAAGGTCCTTTTTTCGAAAAATAGCTCCCATTTAAATAAAATAAATAAAACTTTATGTAACGAAACAAAAATACGTTTATTAATCAATTGCCTAAAACAAGTACATAATAAACAATTATCTTTTAATATTAAATTCTAAGTTATTAGTATACATTTAAAATATGAAATCAATAAAAACTAAAATATAATTATAAAATAGCTTTTCTGTTTTCCTGGTATTTCAGCGAACTTTAATTTCAGAACTTTGGCTAACAGCAGGGTATCAGGCGAGTAACATAATGGTGACGTCACCTTAACAGAACTACCATGTTTACAGTGGGTTAACAGCAAATTAACAGCAGCAGGCTATGATTAATCCTGATTAGAAAAATAGCTCCGATTTGGTCAAATCCTTACGGATTTTGAAAATTTTAGGGTCGTTAGGATCACAAGGACCGGCTCTATCGATTGCTATTAAAACATTATGGGGTCATCTAAGAATCCAACACTTGTAAAATTTCAGTCTGGACGCCA
Source organism: Hirtodrosophila alboralis (assembly GCA_035043045.1). Taxonomy (NCBI): domain Eukaryota; kingdom Metazoa; phylum Arthropoda; class Insecta; order Diptera; family Drosophilidae; genus Hirtodrosophila; species Hirtodrosophila alboralis. Next base: position 38,179 of record JAWNNH010000770.1, on the reverse strand, counting down.
AAGAAAACATGCCGAAAACACAAATTCCTCAATATCTCGGAAACTACAAGGACGATTTTAATGTCCTTTGGTCAGCTCATAGTGCTCATCAAGAGAATTTGTTTGCCACAGGACTCGTCAGGATACTCAGGGATACGGCCGAGATATAATACTGCTGTAAAATAAATAAATAAAAATACATTTATTAATCAATTGCCTAAAATAAGTACATAATAAACAATAATTTTTTAATATTAAATTCTAAGGAGTGTTAGGATCGCAAGGACCAACAATCTCGATTGCGATTTAAACATTATGGGGCCATCATTGTAATTTAGATAATCTGATTAAGTTTAAGCAAATAGCGGATGACTGTAACATATAGCTGCCATAGGAAAGATCGGTTAAATATTGAATATTGCAAAAGTTTACATATATAAGTATATAAGATGATCAACTTTTCCTGATCTTTATTATTCCCTTACATTATTGAATATTTAAAGGTTAAGCAACTCTGTATATTTAAAGGTTAAGCAACTCTGTATATTAAATGGTAAGGCAACTCTATATATTTAAAGGGTATACTCAAATCGAACACTTTTAAGAATTCTAACCTATTATTTGGAAATGTGTCATATTTTGTGTGGGGGGGTTTCTTCTTCTTTGTAGTCATTGTCGTATGCCCGGCGATAATTTTCAATGTCGTCGCCTGTGTGTGTCTGTGTGCGTCTATGTGTGTGTGTGTGTGTGCTTTGGAATTTTGCCCGTGACCTTGAGCGATAAGTGTCGCGAAATGAATTTTGCCGAAATAATAAAATAAGCGCTGTCACGGTGGGTGTGAGAGGGGTTATGGGGGACGGACGCCAGGCGGGCGTGAGTACCGCGTGCCGATAACGGGCAGTCAGATAGCGCCAGGCCCAAAAGCTGGATAGCGGGATGGCTGGGAGCGGGGAGCGGGAAGAGAGAGTCACACAGCCAACGCGCATATTTAATTTGCAATATATTCTAATTTTAGCTGGCGAGCACACACACACACAGAGAGATCAGGATAGGAAGAAACAAAGAGAGGGAGAACGAAAAAAAAATTGGTTATCTTCAAAGTCAATGTCAAAGCTAAGGCAGACAGAGATCGACGATAGGAGATGCAGGGGACAGAGAAAGAGGCAAACAGAGAATAGATAAGGCGATACAAATTAACAAAACGGTACAGTGCGATGTATGAGTAATAAAAGAGACAAGCAGGAAATGATAAAAATATCAAATCGATATCAGACAATCGATTAGCAGCATTCGATAACATATACACATAAATAAGATATTCAAGCAGCACAATATTTTAACACTCAGGTGTTTATTACAATTTCAAAATTTCCCCGCATTATACTCAGTATATACACATATATTTATTTTTCGGCTGGTTTTTATAATTTTTTTTCATTTTTTTTTGCGTATTTCACCTTGAAATCAAACAAGCCTCAAATAAATTAATACACACAACGCGCGCAAATTCCACGACAACAAATAAAATACAAATACAACAATAACAAATTATACAATTAATTTGTGTATGTGTGTGTGTGTGTGTTTGTATTTAGAAACAAGAACAAATACCGGGAAAAAAGCAAAATTTCAAGGTTAGCTGATTAGACGAAATTAGCAAAGTTCTAGCAGATGATTGAACGAACCAACAGAATAAACAGGGTATATAGGGAGCGGAGACCGGGAGACCGGCTGATGATGAGAGCACGCGCTATAAAAAAGCCCACGCAACGTGTTTTCTAACAAAATGTGCGTGTGCGTGCGTGTTCGTCTGCGTGTCGAACCCGAACCTCATTCGAAGTAGCATTAGCCGAACGGAGCCGAAGTTGACCAAACTCTCGCGCACGCACATGTTAGGCAGCGTCACCCTGCCCCCCTGCTAGCATATAAGCAACCACGCAGCATTGTCGTCAGCACTAGCATAATCGTAGAACTGCGGTAAATTACGCATTTCCTATTATTATAATTATGAATAAAAAAAACACATATATATTCTACAGTTATTAAATATGATATAAAGATTATATATTAATTATTTGCGTACTTTCATCTTGTCAAAAGTAATGCCAAAAATATAAAAGTAATAGGTTAAAAAAATAAACCATATTTTCTGTATATTTATTCATTAAATTTGTTGAGCTAACAATTAAGCAATTCGCTTAATAATTTTCTAGACTGCCAGCTAACAAAACATTTTAAAAATGAACTTATTTTCATGTGAAAAATCGTAATATATTTACACATGTACAATGTACATCCCAATATATAATATTTATATAAATGTATGCATGTATTTGTGTAAATTTAATTTTCACTGATACTAAAAATAAATCAAAGATAAATTACAACTTATTCGTAAGCAAGAAAACACAATAAAAATAAATTGTACTATGCGCGAGAGTATAAACAACAAAAGTTTTACAATTTTGGAATAAGAGATAAACACACAGTAATACAAACACACACACAAGCACATGTACTTACATATGTACGTGCATGTAGGCAATAAAGCAACAACAACACAAATAAAAACACACATACAAATGCAAATACAAATACAAAACCAAACAAAAACAAAGCAAAATGCGCTTGACATTGAACTTGAACTGCAGTGCAGTCGATGATGATGACGACGTCAGCGTCGTCGTCGTCGTTGGCTTTGCTGATAGCAGATTCGACGACAGCGACAGCAACAGCAGCTGTTTGTTGTTGTTGTTGGTCTGCTGTCGTTTTTCGATGATGGGGCAGCTGTGCTGCTGACGAGCAAATGAAATGGGACAAACTAAAGTAAATATGTGAGAAAGCAATCAGAACAACAACAACAACATCAAAAATCACAGCAACAAGCATAGCAGAATAGCGTGTAAACAGTAATTGAATTTACAAAAATAAAAAAAAAGAACACAAAGCAAAGAGTGCGACTAGAAAAATAACTTAGAATACTTGAGTCGAGTGTAAGACTAAAAGATACCCTCTGCTTTGTTTAAGTGATTTTAGAATAACAATTGTGAGTACGCAGATGATACGAAAAAATAAATAAGTTGCATCCGTAAATAATATAAAATATTCATCCGCAAATAATAATAAAAATATTAAAATATAAAAATTTATAAAATTGTCATTAAATTGATTATCATTAATTTTATATTATTTTATTGCTCAATTAATTCAAGACTGTTATAAGTTATATTATTATTATAACTTATAACTGAAAGGAAGATATTTTGAGAAAAACGCGTTAAAAGTTACGAAAGAAGGGAAGACTTTTTCTTTTCTTAAACAGAGAGTATTTTAGATAGGATTATAAAAATTTTACCTAATATAAATTATCATATAGAGCATATATCTGCATCATTTAATGAAAAATCTTTTCATTTATTTTTTAGTTACGACAGTTCTGAAGTAAATAATAAAAAAAAATATAGTTTCTAATTTTGCTAATTTTTTGTTTAACTTTTTGTGGAATTAAATCATCTCTTAATTTCCATATTTAATCAATGTTGAATTGTCTAATTTATTAACTCAATTTAGGCAAAACAAAATATTATAGAGTGTAATTCGAACTAACACATTTCTCAACTTTAAAAACAATGAAAATATTTCACACTACGGAACGCTTTTATTTTATTTATTTAGTTGACGCTTTAAAAGAATTTATTTTAAAATTAAAAAAAAAATCAACTGTATATAATAGTAATATAGTAAATATATATATAGCTAAATATATTAAAAATTAACAAATAATAGTCAATTTAATTTAAATGATCAATAGAATGATTTAATTAAGATTTCGTCTTGCAAAACAATATCTGAAACATTCGACAAACAATTAAATTTTTATATAAATTTATAAAACTTTATTATATCATATATAAATCCTTGGTTCACTATGCTTACCCTGTACATATTTAGAACTAAATAAACTAAATAAAAAGTCATAAATATCAGAACTTGTAATAAAAGAATGAATTTTACTTAGTACAATCTAATAGAAATTACATTTTGCAGCTGCATATGAACAGCCAAATGTGGCGTATGAGTAATTCCTGTCTTACAATTCAAAGAATTGCTGAGAAAATATTGAGTCATATAATACTAGGCCGTACTAGGCCAATACTACCCTATATATATTTATACGATATACTACAAAGAAATGACTACGCCAAGGGACTTTTTATTAAGATAGTTTCGTCTTAAATTTAAAATAGGAATTAACAATAAATGCATGTAATTATTTATAAACTTAGTTTTTAGGGAGTCAATTTAAATACTTAAAGTTGCCTTAAAAATAGTTATAGTCAGTATATTCAATATTGCCTTTAACCCTTTATTGGCCCCAAAGGACAGGCCAATAAACGGACAACATGTTGTCAGTTTGATGAGCCGTAAAACGAAAAGCAGTTCGAGAATAAACTAAACTCAAGAGGATAAGCACACAAAAGATTAAAGTGATGTTTTGCTTAACCGAATCTTATATACACTTATCTGTGGGCTTAAAAAATTGTTAAGTTCTTTAATAGTTTAGGTAATAGGTGTTAAAAATTCGGCTTAAATTGTATTGTTAAAAGAAAAACGCAATTTAAGTTGAATCTCTTTTAAATAATCAGATATACTTCAAACTGCATAGTAGGGTTGTCGATATTGTATATAAATAACAATATATCGATATTTTTAAAAATAAGATAATATATTTATTTTGTGTTATTTTTTGGGATAGTTTTTTTTGGTAAAAAAGAGAAAATATATTAATTATATTATATATATCGATATTTTCAAAGCGATTTATAATTTTGTTATTTTTTCTAAACAAAAAATATCGTAGAGCGAAATTTTAAAAATAATCGATAGGTCAACTGCATATGAATGTATTACCGATTTTTTACTCTATTTTTATATATATCTCTTATACTCTATTCATAAAGGGAAAATATTAATTATTCCAATTAATAAATTTGTAAAATTAAATTTACAACTAAGATAATCTCTAAAGTATAACACAGTCGGGACTTAGCGCAACAGAGTGCCTACTAGGGCAGGGGTAGGGCATTGCTAAGTCGTTGCGAGTGACATAAATGTAGCATGTTTGCTACGCCTAAAAATATGCTTAGAACGCAAATTATATGAGTTGGCGCAGGAGGAACAGGAGGCGCAGGAGTCCATGTGGGCGGTTGGGTGGTTGGGTGGTTTGTCTGCTGGCATTGGCAGCTGCCAAGGTCACATTGACAAGTGTTGCACGCGCCTGCGATTGACGAAATGCGTAGGGGTTGGTTCTACGACAGTGTAGGGTACTGTAGGGTAGTGTAGCTTAGTGTAGGGCAGGGTGTACCCTTCGAATGCGTAGGGTGCTGCGTGTGCTCTGCTTTTGGCACTTGCCATTCGTATTTGCTCTCATTCTTTCTTTGCGTTTACCTTCTTTGCTTTTGCTTTTCACTTGATTAGTGACACGCGCCTGCCACACACACACCCACACACACACACACAGTACACACACACATACAATCAGATGACAAGGAGTCGAAGTCTGTTTGTTCTTGTGTAGCAGCTCCAAAGGGATTTCAGATTTTAAACATATTTATTTAGGCAAGTCTCTACGTTTTGTTTGTTTGCTTAAATATAATAATCAATGTAAAAGAATTTTAAAAATTTCTGAATAAAAATTTGTTATTAATAATAATGTTTTTTAGCACAATTTAACTTCAATTTAATTATTAACTTTAATGCATATATATGCAATTACTTTTAATGCGCTCCTACAGTTAAGAATGAATTATTTTTTAATAATATTTTAGCTTTTAAGTTCTACATTTCGTGTAGAAAATAATATAGTAAAAGATCTTTTACTTTTTTTTTAAATTTTTATAAAAGCAAGAACAGTTTTTTAGCCTTATAAAGTATATAAATTTATTATCTAAAAGTTTGGCTTGAAAGTTATCTTTTAGCTCTTCCAAACTTGTGTAAAAATCTTTAATCAGATTAAATCTTTGTACTTCATTTAACTACACAAACACAACAAATCAATTTAATATAATATAATTAATTTATTCGTTGCACTTTATAGACTCTATTTGAAGTTTAAATATAATTCAATATACTCTTATATTTTTATGCATTTAATATTCTTTTCTGAGTTCTAAAACTCAAAAATCTTGTAAATAATAAATAAATATAATCGAATCGATTTCGTGTAAACTTTTTAAATAATTTAAATAAATATTTTAAGTATTTAGTTGAGTTTTGCTTGTGCTGTCATCGATCTATTTTCTTTATCTACTGCAGGTTTCATACTTTGGCCTAAACAAACTTTTGGTTTTTTTTGTTGTTGGCCAACAAGTAGCACAAATTTCGCAGTTCAAGAAATCTCCTTCAGAAAGGTCAAAAGCGAGTAAGGACGACAAGGAGATGCTGATAAAGGACGAGCTCTACTACGCGTGTGTTGTAATGAAATGTCCTTGACAATAACACTGCGTATCTTCAGTTTGGTGGAGAGCTCTAAGGAGGCAGGACCTTTCGGTGTGGCAATGTGGCGCGTGAAAATTTACTTTATCCGGGAGTTGAAGTTCTGTGGGTTGTGTCGGACTCAAACTTACTTAAATTTTTATTTACCCATCACACACAGTTTTGTGGAATTCATTTGGAACCTGCTGCTGCCCCTTCTAGGGCTTCTATGCCACACATTGTTGCACTTATAATTCGTGGCATAATAGGGCTGGGCTTTGCAGACAAATTTGACTAATTAAGTTTTTGGCCAGGCAGCTGCCTACTTACTATTATTTTACAAATATTAGACATACTCCCCTATATCCCCCCTCCCCTGATATGGTTTTTTGGCTCGGTCGGGTGCCAAGGCAAACAACCGCACAATCTACACGAGGCTCTAACCTCCGACAAGCCAATAACCTAGAGCCATTTTGCTATTTACACAATTACAACAAAATATTTACACCCCCGGTCTGTCCGTTGTCCCTCCCTTTGCCCTCCCACAGCTTTAGGCTCATACGACATAAGAAATTGCGTCGAAAATATATTTGGTTTTGGCGTTGCGAGGGCATTGGCGGGGGAGTGTTGTGTGGCAGAAAACTTTTATGAAAATTGTATTGTATTTCCCTTGTACACTCCAGACCACCCCTAAATTGTTGTTGTTGTTTTTTGCTTTTACTTCGTCTCTTTATTTTGGTTTTAGCATTCAAGGTCAAAGTTGAGCGCTGGTCGTAAAAACAAAGGCATAATTATGCATAATCTATAGACATTTAAATGCCCTTTAATTGGCAAATGTTTGGAAAATTTTCAATTTAATTTTAAATGGCTGCTAAATGAATTATTTAATTTAAATTTTATTTTTAATTTGTTAATATATTTTATTACCAATTTAAAACGACAAACTTCTCTAATATTAAAATTATTTTTGGAGTATTTTTTAATTGAAAAATGTTTGGAAAAATTTTAATTTAATTCCAAATGACTGCTGGATGAATGATTTAATTTTAATTTTATTTTTAATTTTTTAATATATTTTATTATCTATTTAAAAAGAAAAACTTTTCTAATATTAAAATTATATGATATTAATAATATAATTTTTTTTTGGAGTATATTTTATTGCCTATTTAAAAAGGCAAACTTCTTTAATATTATTAAAATATTATCGGAGTTATATATAGTAGTTAACCAAAGCTGAGCTTAAGAAAATAATAAATTCAATTTGTTTTATTTTTTTTTAACTCAAAATTGTCACAAAAAATATTTTTAAAATTATTTTTATTTTATTTATATATTTATTTATATTAATATTTTTTAAATTATTTTTTCCCGAAAAATATTTTTTTAATTTTTTTTTCCCAAAAAATATTGTTTAAATTATTTTTTTCGAAATGAGCAATCGATGTTACATATATGTAAATTGACTCTTAGATATTCCGAATACAGGAATTTCTTCAAAATTTTTGCATAAAATTCTTAATTAATATTTTTTGAAGATATCTTTGTTTGCAATCTTCAATAGCTAATATACACACATTGTTAGAGTATTTTCAAAGTGCGCCGAATCGACTGATGTTGGTTTTATTCATTGGTGCCTGGGAGAACCAACTCCATAATTCAGCAGCAACCCCCAATCTTTTTTGACGAGGCCTAAACAAAACTTTTTGATTTAAATTTTTCTTTTTTTTTTTTTTGGCTGTCACTTGACCTAAATCAAAAAAAGTGCTTAGCTAAAATATCAAAGGAGAACACATTATTTAATTGTCTAATTAAAATCAGCAACATCTATAGCCAGAAAAAGCCAAAGACTGTTAATGACAGGGGATTTCTATTGTAGAGCTCTACTTAAATTGTTTTTCCTGCTTGACTTTGTTATAGATACTTATGTTGATAGCTCTTATAAATAAGCCTGATGTTCAGACAGGCTATAGATTGATGGACTCTGCTGTTGAGTATGATTTGAAGAGCCTACTCCCTTGATGGCATAATCTGTGCAATAAAATAACCAAGAAACAGTCTGGGCCAGCATCGAGCCAGTTGACTATTTAAATGTCTAGGCTTCTTGAATTTCAACCAAGTCAGCAAATGTTGCCAACATTTGTATATATATGTCTCAGCATTGCTGACAATGAAAATAGAGCAGATAATTAAGAAATATCAACATTTAATGCCATACAAAGTATGGCGAGACTAAAGGCAATCGATATTTTTGTAAAGATAGAGAAAAGACGTGACACGAAGAGGCAGAATGCAAATGGATAGTAATAAAATAAATAGAAAATAGATAAAAACATATATAAATTAATAAAATTTTCAAAAAATTTCTAACACAAGAAATAATGTAGTTTTTAAGCTTGTAAATTGATTTCTAACGCAAGAAAGGAAAAGTGTAGTTTTAAAGCTTGTAAATTAAATTTTTTTTATTATCTATATATATATATATATATATATATTATATATTTTACTATAATAGATAAAAACATATATAAATAAATAAAATTTTCAGAAAATTGCTAACACAACAAATAAAGTAGTTTTTAAATTTGTAAATTAATTTCTAGCAAAAAAAAATAAATTGATTTCTAAATAATGTAGTTTTTAAGCTTGTAAATTAATTTTTAAAATTGATTTAATTTTTAAAAAAATATATATTCTATGTTTATTTAAAATTAAACAAATTCCAACACGCACTCAACTTTATTAAATTATTTTTTTACAATCGGTTCGACATTAAAGCGAACGTTGTAAAATAAATCAAATTACGCATAAATTCTAAGTGTGTAATTTGATTTCATAAACAAAACAGAAAACAGAACTTAAGTGGAAGTAGAACGTACAGCAGACAGAAAGCTGTGGAATTACGTTTCATAAATATTTAAATTCAATTCTCGATATTTATAGAGAGAGACCCGAGGGCTCTTATTACGACTCGATGCCACGTCAAGAACAAAATGCTGATGAAGGCGATCGATCGATCGATCGCATTCAACTGGCATTGAGAATAAAAATCAATTTATATATCCAGATTATTGTTTACCATATCAGACATCTTATGGACTCAATACTGAGATACTATCAAGGTTACTTTTAGGTCTCAATGATGAAACTAGGAAAGTTATACAGTCTACAATTTTAATAAAGTCCTTGATTCCGATAATTACAATGCCTAGCCTCTTTTATGGTATCCTTGTGCGTGTCTGGTGGCAATGGCAACCAACTGTTGCTATCGATAAATAGCAGAGAAAAGAAGGGAGCGAGGACTAAGCCCAAGGAGGTCGGTCAAATGGCGGCGCCTGTCTGTCAAGGACACCGCTCTTACAGCCCTTAACAAATAATAATGCGCATATAATTTGTAGTATGACGGAGGCCTCAATTCTCGTTTTTTTTTTATTTTTATTACTGAATGTTTGAGCTCGTTTTGCATTGCAAACTAGTAATGTATGGCAAACATTTTGCCGAGCTTCAATGTCAAGAGATTCTTCCACAAATTGTTGATTTCAGGAAGTGCTCTGCTCAATATGCCAAACTTTTGACTCTGAATGAATAAAATGAATAATTTTTGTAGATCGAACTGTTGATCAGCACACTTGATGTCTGGAAGAATGAATGCTGGCTACATATAGGGGGTTGGAAACAATGATCAAGGGTATGTTTAATTCGATTCCGAGTTTGGGACAGGAAACAGCCACGAGTATTGAGTTTAATATATGCTCCCAATGGCCGCCATGAAAAATAGTGGAATATTATAAATATCTTTACATTTACTTGATGTTTTCTTTTTAATTTAATTTTTTGCTTTTTTTTGACTATAACCTTGTGGCTTTGTGTAAAGATAAAGTGAATATAGTAGAAGAGAAAACTGTAGAAGCTGTTAAATGCCACAGAATTAAACTCTTTTCAGCTAGAACCAATTTGATTGATATAGACAAATGTATACTATAACATATAATATAAGTAAATTATCTATAACTTACATGAGATTTTTGGAAAGTATAAGTCTTTAGCAGGCATATAAATAAATATCTGTTTTTCTCATTTTTAGCGTAAGCTAGTTTATATTTCTTTACATAAAAAAAATCATAAGTTGAAGAATAAACTAATATTTCCAATATTTATTAAGAAATTGCATTTTAACTTGTATTTTTCGATAGAAAACAAATAAAAAATAAATAAAAAATTAAAAATCAATAAAATCAATCATAATAATTAAATCTAAATTTTTATGTTAAAAACTTTAAATTACTTTTATTTTCCAACTTTGAAAATAAAAATCAATAATTAAAATTATTTGCCAATTTTTATAAAAAAGATTTTATTTTTATTATAATTTTATTTAAATAAAAAAAAAAAATTTAATTAAATTAATTAAAATAAAAAAATAATAATAATAAAAACCTTTTATTTATAATTAAAATATAATAATATAATTAAAATAAAAAAATCTTTTATTTAAAAAAAAATCAAACAAAAACATTTATTTTAATAAAAATCTACAAAAAAAACTTTTATTTCAAATAAAAAAAAAAACTTTATTGTAAACTTTTCAATAAATGTTGGCAAATATTTTAAATTATTGATTTTTATTATAAAAGTTGGAAAATAAGAGTAATTTTTTAACATACAAATTTAGATTTCATTATTATGTTACGATTTGAATTTTCGGGTAAAAAAAAGAGTTATTGTAAATTTTAATGAAAAAAGTGCAAAAATAATATTTTACTCATAATTTTTATACTTTAAAATTATAATAGTTGCAATGCCTAATTTTAATTATTATTAAAAGGCTTTATAATTTAATAACGAAAGACTGTTTGGTGTTTTATACAATTCCCAATATACAAAATTGAAGTCGATAAATTGGATATGAAAATAGTGAAGAAAAGACGCTATTTCCTAAGGTAAACCAGGTGATAAATGTTGTTAAAAGTGAGTTATTAATTCAAAAAAACTTTTACTCTACATTTTCATAGTTATTTGTCCAAATAATTGGAGTCCTTAGCTCTGTTATCTGTACGAAAAAGAATCTGCAATCAAATGTAAATGAAAAGCTTATAAGCTCAATTTTATGTTCATATAAAAAACAGAGAGCTTTATACAAAATGGGGACAACTCGCAGGATGTCGCCATTCTATGAGAGAGTTAGTAGACAACTTCATAGCCATATTTTTGGCATCAAATCGGTGCCAAGGATGCGCATGTTAAGGAACTCGTCACGTATACGCCGCATACGCCAGCAATTATGAGCATATGAATGTTAGACAACGGAATAGGGGACGGTTGCGGGGGGCGGCTAACAAAGTTTCATAAAGTTAACCAAAAATAAGCCGAAGGTTATTTTATGTTAATACGCAGCAAAAACAACAACAAAACGATACCCGCTAAGCAATTCAATCAGTTGGGCCTATAAAGAACTTGGAGCGGCTTTTATATATTTATGTTCGGGCCATAAAATACGAGTAGGCCGTAATGACTGGCAAATGAAAACCCTTGGAAGACCTGTGCATATACCTCATCAATCAGCATATAGACCATAAACTCTTTGATCCTACTCATTCTCTGCCTTTCTCTATCATTTTCTCGATTTTTCTATTACTTTCATGTGGTGTACAATATATTTGACTCTTTCACTCGTCAAGGTTTTATTTATCCTGTTTAACCAAGTAAAAATATTGTTTTGGCCTCTGTCTTTGGCCTTGGATAGTTTTTTTTACTGCGTCACAGTCGACAAAATATATATAAATAATGAAAAACCATTTCATGGGGTCAATATTCTATATCCTGCGCCTAAATTGATAACCTGATATCATGTAATTAGTATTTAGCGTAGGCGTTCACAATGTTTACAATGTAAGTAGCCTTGTTGTTGTTATTATTGTTTTTTCCTGGTATTTGTCATTATGAAGTTAATAAAAGTTTAGGAATTTTCCTGAAACGCAATTGTCTTGGCTGTTTGTCTTTAATATGAAAAATTAGGAATGTACTTTGAGTGCTGCTCAACAAATATATTTGGACGTGACAGAAGGCTTACAATTATGATATAAAAAACTTGAGAAACAGAATAATAAATATATAAAATGAGATTGGAACTTGAGATGATATTAATTGAATATATGAGAATTGCAGAGAAATGCAGAGAAAAAAGCTTTTAACTGGCTTTTATGATATATATTTTATAATTGGTTATCTTTTTTTCTTATTTTGTAGTTATTTTATATTTGGTAATTTATATTTTACATTTAATATTTAATATTTCATTTCTTTTAGTTGATATTTTATATTTGATATTTAATATCTAATATTTTATATTTATATATTTAATATTTAAATATTTTATATTTGATGTTTCGTATTTATATATTTTATATTTAAATATTTTATATTTGATATTTGACATTTTATACTTGATATTTTATATTTGATATTTTATATTAATATATTTTATATTTAAATATTTTATATTTGATATTTTACATTTGATATTTTATATTTGAAATTTAATATTTTATATTTAATATTTTATATTAATATATTTTATATTAAATATTTTATATGTGATAATTTATGTTTTATATTTAAATATTTTATATTTATATATCTTATATTTGATATTTGACATTTTATATTAAATATTTGATATTTTATATTAATATATTCTATATTTAAACATTTTATATTTGATATTTTATATTTATATATTTTATACCTATATATCTTAATATTTGATATTTAATATTTTATATTTGATATTTTATATTAATATATTTTATATTTAAATATTTTATACTTGATTTTTGATGTTTTATATTTATATATTTTATATTTATATATCTTTTATTTGATTTTTTATATTTGATATTTTATATTTGAAATTTAATATTTAATATTTGATATTTTATATTTAAATATTTTATACTTATATATGTTATATTTAATATTTGATATTTTATATTTGATATTTAATATTTTATATTCGATATATAATATTTTATATTTAATATTTATATATTTGATATTTATATATTTTATATTTTTTAATTTATAATTAAAATTTTATATTTTATATTTAATATTTTATTTTTCATATTTTCTATTTCATATATTATATTTTACATTCAACATTTAATAGCTTACATTATACAGCTATAGATAATGTTGTTCATTAAATTATCAGACGTAAATAATTCAACTGCTGTATACGCATAATAAAATATAATTTCACTTTTAGTTGGCAATACTCATTATCAGCAACTAACAACTGCAATAATAAACAGCAAAAACAACAACAATAAAAGCAACCGGCTTTAAGCGTTAACAATTTGTTACAAACTACAAGAAATACATAAATAATATAGCAAAAGTTAAGAGGGGGCCACTGAGTGACCCAATTTTGAAATTCACTTTCTTTGCTTTTGGATATATTTTTGAAATTTCTCTCTATTGTGTTTTACGGTTCAGTCAACTCAATTTTTGGGTATCTCTAATAATTAAATGCTTAAAATCAAATAATTGACACTCGTGTTTTTTTTGGGCAACGCTGAGTGCAGCTCCATCATTTCCATATCGGGGGGACTACCGAAAAAATAAACGAAACATGGGGCAACAGAGAGACCCACAAAAAACACTTTCCACACACACTTTTCGTTGACCCAGAAAGCGAACTGAAAAACCCGTTTCAGACGCTGACGGGTTAAAGAAATGCAACAAAACTACAAGAAAGACTGAAAGACAACAAAAAAAAACTTTAAATTTTAAATAAATGGAGTACACTTTCGCTTATGAAAACGAAAGTCAACGGACTTTTGCAACAACAGAAACAACAAACAAAAAAACACCAAAGAAATGCGTCGCGTCGCGTCGGTGAAATGGCGGAGAAATTTGTCAGCCCCAATGGGGGCCAAAGCAAAGTAGGCTGTGCAACGGGCCAAATCGACATTAAAAATTACAAATAAAATTAAAAAAAATAAAAAAAATAACAAACGAAACAATGTACATAAAAATACACACAAATACTTTACAGCAAAAATGCAAAATACGAGCACAAAAAAAATAAAAAAACGCGCAAAGTTCAAAGCTGCAAAACGGCAAAGTCGCGCGCGTTTTTCGAGGCGACACTGAGGCGTTTATTTACGCCCCTGAAAATCGCAGCGCGCACGCGACTTTTGCAAGTGACCCAATTTCCAATACCGCAAACATTGAAAATGTATATAAAAAAAAAATATAAAAAAAAATAAAAATAAAAACAAAATGAGCTGCCTGCTAGCCAGACGACAATAAATTATTTGGAGGTTCCACCATTCAATCTGCCATTTTTAGTTTGGGTTTATGTAAAAATATATAAAAAAAAAAAAGCAATGTTAAAAATTAAATAAAAATAATAATAATAAAGCCAACTGAACTGAACGCCTTTTGTTTTGTGTGCAACCTTTAGCCAAGGTTTAAATGTGTTTAAATGTGAATACTACAATACAAATTCTGTATTTTTACTATTAATGTCAAGCACACTTCATTCAAATTTCCAATCGACTTAACAATAAATAAACATAAACATAGTAAAAATTCTAGAATTGCAAAGTTCTGGGGAAATAATCAAAATAACGTTGGAGAAAATAATTATTAGTAGATATACTTAAATTAAGGGCTTTTTTATGAATTTTAACAATTAACAAAACATAAACATAATAAAAATTCTAGAATTGCAAAGTTCTTGTGAAATAACTAAAATTATGTTAGAGAAATTAGTTATTAGTAGATATACTTGAATTAAGCGCTTTTTATGCATTTTTAGAGGAACTATAATGCCAATGCAATCAGTTTTTGATCTATTTTATGAATTTTTATGCCAATGCGATAATTTTTTAATCTATTTTAAAAAAAAAACCCTTTTAATATGCTGATATATTTTTAATTATCTACAATTAAATTATATCATATCTCACAATATTTTTAGATTTAATATTTAGCTCACAGTTAAACTACAAGTTAAATATTAAATAAATAAAATGTGGACAGTGTTGCCACATCTAAATTTTTTTTACATAAATCAACAGCACTGCCAACTTGTCAATAAGGTCTTGTTAACTTATAAAGAAACTTAAAAAGAAGTTGCCACAATTTTACACAATTTTTCAATTTTGTTATTAAAAAAGACATCAAAAATTAAACACTTTAAAATGTACTTTGTCTGAATTTTGGACCCTAGTTGGCTAATATTAAATGTAAATATATTTTATGCATTTTAAATGCTTTTGGCATATTAATTGAGCTCCTCACGTGAGTTGGCCAAGCCGAAACGATGTCAATAACCCAGCGATGGCTTTTAAAGTGTGTTTGGTATACAAAATGTACATATATACAACTATATAAATATATATATATATATATTTATATATTTATGTATGTTTATAAAAATTTCACTTGGCTTGGTTGCGCCGGCGCAGCTGCCGACAGCGAAAGTGAAACTCGAAAAGGTTTTTGAACTCAAAAATACAAAAGTGGCCGGCGCGGCAGCTGTGAAAAGGGCTAACAGACAAGGGGCTAGGGGGGTGCTGCTGCAGACAGGAGCAAGGGGGGTACTGTGGGCAATTCATAGTCACGACACACAGCAACTGGCCTCGACGTGAATAACTGGAGCGGAACCAAAGACAAGCGGCAACAAAATTTAACAATTTTTACTTTCTTTTTCACATGCAACTGAATCAATTCGAGTGACTGCAAGAGGGGGGTTAGGAGGGGTACTGTAACCAAAGTAACTTAACTTAAATGTCAATGAACCAAAAAATAAATAATGTACAAAAAATAAAATGACGACGTCAAAATGAAAGCGCCGGGTATATACATATATAACCCAATTAAAAGCCAAGTTTTAAAAACTGGACTTGTTATTGGAATTGGAGTTTTTTTGACTTTGGTTTTAGTTTTCAATTTTCGGTATTTATTTAAACTATTCTCTGATTTGGAGGCAATTTTATGCGCTTGGCGTGCACACGACTGGCAAAGAGCCTCGCCACTGAAATATGCCAAAAAAGGTCAGAGACAATTAGCAAGTGTCGTTTTTTATTATTTTGTATTTTTTTTTTAATTTTTTATTTATTTTTTTTTTGTTGATGGCAACACCCGCAGCTGTCCCTGCTCTGTGTGTTCCAGTGCCATGAGCTAAGCTTAATATTGTTGTAGCTGTTCAACAAGCGCAAAATATAACAACAACAGCAATAATAATAATGACAACTATAAACAACAACAACAACAACTATAAAACGGCAGCAGAGGAGGCCGAGACTTCGTACAAATAACCTCATAATTGGCGTTGAGGGTCTTTGCAATGAATTATGCGAATTAACCTCAAACATTGAAACTTATTTCATGAACATGCAACAAATTTTTTGACAAGTTTAACAAACTTTAACTAAAGATGATTTTATTTTATGTGGTATTGATAGATGAAGTAGCTGAAATATGATAGATAGAGCTAGAATTAATTCTTTTGCTATTTAAAGTATATTTATTTAGTTATTTAGATAGATGTAGTAGCTGAAGGATACTAGATGGGGTTAGAATAAATTCTTTTGCTTGCTTTATTATATTAAGTGTTACTGAATAATCTAATTTTTTTTAAAATGAATTTACAACAGAGAAAACTATGGATTTCTGATAAAAACTCATACCTTAAAAGATCTTTTAAATATGATAGAAAATAGCAGATAAATTAAATAAGTAGCTAAAAAAAGTTGAGCTGACAGTGGCTTATTTAAAAAACTTAATAGTATATATAGTTTTATAGTTTTATTTAAAAAAAAGTAAAGTAAAATATAAAAATAAAATAAATCTACTAGGTAGAGCTAGAAGAAGTTATTTTGCTTTTTAAAGTATATTTAGTGTTACTGAATTATCTAATTTTTTTTTAAATGAATTTACAACAGAGAAAACTATTGATTTCTTATAAGATCTAATAAATTCATAGTTTTTTTAAATATGATAATAAATAGCAAAGAAATTAAAAAAATAAATTAAAGTTGAATAGACAGTGGCTTAATTAAATAAATATACCTAATAATATAAGTTTATATTAAAAAAAAAAACAAGAAAAATAAATAACTCAAAAAATATAAAAAGAAAAGAAAAATACTAGATAGAGCTAGAATAAATTCTTTTGCTATTTTAAGTGTATTTAGTGTCAGTGAATTATCTAATTTGTTTTATATAAATTTCCTGAATACTGATAAAATATGAATTATAAGATTTAATAACTTTTTCGATCTCATAAAATATGACAGATAAAATAAAATAATAAATATAACTTGAACTTCTAGTGGCAAATTTCAAAAACATAATAATACAAGCTTGTATGGCCTTTAGGAGCTTAGTTTAATCTGTTTATATTTTTTATTATCTATTATCTATTTAATATTTTTTATTTTATTTTTGACAGTTCAATTTTTAATTATTTATATATTTTATTTTTTTTTCATATTTTATATGCCCTGGCTGGCATTATATAATACCATATGAGCTTTACTTATGGCGAATTAGTGTATTGACTATTCAAAGGAACAAAGCTCTTCTGAATGAGTATATACTCAAATACTCATTAGGCAAATTAACTAAATCTTCAATGTGGGCGCTAGATCATGTTTAAAACTAGATTAAATAAATCCCAAGTCATATTTACTAATATAATATTTTGATGAACTTTCTTTTATGGTTTGAAGCGATTCCACGCTGAAGTTCAATGCCCCGTGGAGCTTTGAAGCTGCAAATTACATGAAATGAGCCACAACGCGACAATAAACGTCAATTACACATCATCACAATTCCATATTCCATGGCGCTACCATCCAATCCCGTTCCGTTCCGAGCTCGTGCCGCGCATGCGCAACCGTTCCGAAGCTCGAAGAAGAAGAAAAAGAAGAAGCAGAGAGAAGCAGAAGAAGAAGCAAACGGCTTTAAGCACATTTGAAATGAAATTGAAAGCAAAAGCGAAAGTGTATTTCTTTCTAGCCCATGTATTTTATTTTTAAATTGTTTTTTTTTATTTTTTATTATTTTTATATTTTTTTTTTTTGCTTTGTATTGCCAACAATTCTTCAAATTTCTTTTGCTATTCAATTTCGTTTGTCAACCGTTTTCACTTTTTACTATAATAGTATAATAGTATTTTGTGTTTTTTTTGTTTTTTCTTTCTTTCTCATTCATTTCATTTTGTGACCAAGAGCAAGATGTAAAGAAATATGTTTAGATATTTTTCTGACTAGCATTACAAATTTGAAATATTAATAATGAGAGTGAAATTTTGTTGAAATTAATTGTGACCTCGTTTCAATATTAAGGACAAAAAAGAAGATTTTTAAATAAATGGTAGAATAATGACATTTTAATTTGAATTTAAGTAGAGGTTGAAAAATAAAATATATTTATCATAAATCAATAGAAAGGAATTCTGCAAAAGCGGAACATAATTTCTAATATTCCTAAATAAAACAGCAATCTTAGATTTCCCCCATTTATCAAATCCTTCAAAAAACATTGGCTTGTTGCATCAATTTTATATAATTCAATATTTCAAGGATGCAAATCTTATGTATATATTTATGTTGATTATTCCACACCAACTATATAAAGCTTTTGCACCTTGTATCTCGACTTTCACTGCCTCTGCTGAGCTGCTGACCCAGAAACTACAATGACACATCAACCTGGCCAAGTAAAGTATTTAAAAACAGTTTTATGCAAGCGCATAAAAAATGCAACTGCTGTTGTCTCCACGACCTGTCCCCGGTCAGACTCATTGTCAGGCGACTTTTTGGGGCAAGGGATCGCTCGAAAAAAAATAAATGAAAAAAAAATATATACCATAAAAACTGTAGACATTACGGAAATGAAGACGTCGACATCCTGTTGCCCCGCAGTTGTCCTCGATTATTGCAGCCGGCGACTTTCTTAATGGCCTTCGGCTCAGGTCTCAGGGTTTTAGGGCTTAAACCTTAAAGTTCGCTGGTTGAGTCTACTAAAAATATATTTAAGATGACATTTATTTTTTGAGACGGCTGTGCTCCTTTGGTCAGCTGCTTGATTAAACTGTCTGTTAACTGTTTTTATGCCGCATAAGTTATATTTTTTTTGGTAGCCAAAACAACCAGCATCTTTTTGGGGGCAAAACTAAATGGCTCAAATACAAAAACCTCCTCAAATCGAATAGAAAATTTTCTGCGCTTTCGTTTTTTGTGTGTACACACCCCAAAAAAGTAAATATCTGTTGATCTTCAGCACTTTTCCCATTAAAAGCAATTTAATGTACGCTACAATAAATACACAAATTTCAAAATTGAGACATACACAAAAGACAGCAAACGGCAGACCACGAAAGTTCAACACTTTCTTTTCGGTTGAAGTTCAACTCTTTCCTTTAAGTAGGTGGGCATCAATTACCCTACTTAAAATAAAAATAAAAATATAAAAAAAAAAAACAAAAAACAAACTATATCAGGCGCCCAACTCAATTTGAACACGTTGAAAAAAACACAACGAGAGACATTTGAAAAGCAATCGGAAAAAGAAAGTGAAAAATGTGTTGCAACTGCGGCAAGCAACTGAAAATTTAGCTATTTTTATACACTAGGGAAAAAGAGCATTATAGAGTTGTCTAAATGAATATAGACAACAGGCCCTGTGAAAGATGTTTATATCTTTTATTTGTCACCGATCATTTATTTGCTTGTCCTTATGTGTAATGTATTTATTT
The DNA here is from genome assembly GCA_035043045.1 of Hirtodrosophila alboralis. Classification (NCBI taxonomy): domain Eukaryota; kingdom Metazoa; phylum Arthropoda; class Insecta; order Diptera; family Drosophilidae; genus Hirtodrosophila; species Hirtodrosophila alboralis. Next base: position 17,949 of record JAWNNH010000770.1, on the reverse strand, counting down.
ATTGAACTCGTTATTTGCAGTCAATTAATATAAAAACATAAATTATATATACTCTTTCAAAATAAAAAAAATTATATGGAAAAATCTGCACAGACCTTATAATCTAACTGCTAAAACTGCCTGAAAATTATTCAAAGGTGCATAAATGTACAAGCAACAGCGCCTGTAAGTATGCTACTTATTTTTTTTTTTTGATTTTATCAATAAATCTTACTGTTATTTCTTACCATTCGTAACTAATATTTTTTAAATTATTATTAACCAAATACTACTAAATAATACTCTATAATGTTGTATTTAAGAAAAGTGTCTGGAATCTGAGACCAGAAAAACGTGATAATAATAAGAAAAAATTAAATTAAAAATATTTTTTTTTTCATTTTCAACCAAATATAAATATAATTTATTAAACTTTAAGTTTGAGTGCGAAATGTTTTCAAGGCGAGCGCTGTCAACTCTAGATTTTGTTACAGCTAAGGCTTACTTATCTGATAAGGAAAAAATTTAATAAATTTTAAATTAACACAGAGGGTATTTTATTTGTACTTTAAAAATTAAACATTCCTATTAATACCCATTAATAAAAGCAAAAGCTTACAATTGTCAACAGATTATTATAATAATAAAATGTGTAGGAGTTTTTGGCGACTATCGGCCCGGGACACCAATATCTCGAGTGTCATTGCTCCGAAATGAGTTCAGGCAAGTTTGTTGAACCCCTCATGCCTGAATTTGAATTATTTTCTCCGCTGAAACCAAGACGTAGTCCAAAACACAACGGAGTGGGCCCTCAGCTATCGCCAAAAGTGAGAGTTGAAGGCAGAGCAAAAGATTTGAATGTTGTTTGAATATTGAGGTCACCTTAGAGTTGAAACTGAAGTTTGGAGTTGGAGTTGGATATAGTTGGATCTTAATGATCGTTGTAGATCTTTTTTGCTTTGCTAATGATGACGTATCTCTATGTATTTATTTTCTATGAAATACTTTTCACAGTTTTTAGCTCTTTGGCGCATGACGCATGCGTCCAAAAAACTTTCTTTGCTTTTGCTTTTTGGAAGGGGTCACTGAACGAGATCAGACTCTGAGACTCTGCCAAAAAAAAGATGATAAGACTTGAGTAGCGTATCAAATGTCATCGGGAGGTCAGTCAAGCGATGGTAACGGCAACAGCTGCAGCTGAATGTGCCACAAGGAATGTAAAGGATTGGAAACTTGAATTAAAGTAAAGTGAATTTTAGTAGGGTTACCTAAAATACCGTTATGCTGTGCCTATAAAATTATGATGAAGTTCCTAAATTAACTAAACAACATTTAAACGGAGTTTTGCAAATTATTTGTCAGTTTTTGCTTATCAATAAAATTCGGCAAAATAACTGATTAATAAAATATGTTAAATACGCTGATCTATGTATTTTTATATATTTTTTCTTTGCTTTTCATTATTTATTTTATTAGCTCTGATCTATGTATTTATATATTTCTTCTCGGTTTTGCCTTATTTATTTTATTAATTCTGATCTATGTATTTATATATTTTTTCTTTATTTTACTTGATTTATGATTTCTGATCTATGGTAAGATTTATATTATATTTATATATTTTTTCTTTGTTTTTCTTTATTTTTTTTATTAGTTCTTATTCAACTGCAACGAGTAAAAAACTTTAAAAAAAAAAGTTTTTTTTATTTAATTTTATTAAGTTTCTGATTTAGTATTGTATTAATTAGTGCAAAATAACAATTTAGTGAAATTTATGTACCTATAAAATTATTTTATATATCCTAATGATATAGTACAAGAAATTTGCATGCTCTGATTTATTGAATACCAAACTGAAGTATTAATTTTATTTTTTCAATTTAATATAATTATTGAATTTTCGTTTACCTTTTTATTTTATTTTTTTGATAATTATTTACTTTTTTTTTTGTAAATTTTATTTTATTTTTCTTATTCTTTTTTATTTATTTAGATTTCTATTTCTTCGTTCAAACTTGTATACACTTTCTGCCTTTAATTATAGGGTATAAAAAATGTAAAAATAAAAACAAAACAAATGACAATTGAAATTTCAATGTCAGCTCATGACCCCAAACAACACCCCCAAGACCATTCAGTTGAGGGTACTATAATGTCCGGCAAAGGTCAGGGTGACAAATTTCCAATTCATTATTTATAGGGTGCCTAGAAATAATCTTTGATAAATATTTACAGAAAGTGCTGACGTTGGAATGGAAACTAAAATTAAAATTGAAATGGGTGTGGGGGGGTTGGGTCGTACAGTAGTGTGACCGCGCAATCAATGACCGCATGTCTTCCTCTCTACCCGCCCCACCCCTCATTATTTTTAATTGTGTTAAGACTTGCCCCCTTCCGGTTCGAAGAGTGACCACGGGTCATTCACGCTGCCCATGAATGCTTATAGTGCAGGTCTCAGCAGTTTTGAGTGCGTCATCAACGTCGCAATTGTCTCCGGACATTGGTCATTGGCCGTAGCCCCTCTACGAACCCTCCCCCAACCAATCGACCCCCCTCTGGAGTACACAGCAATTCGCTGAACTTGAAACGTCGTCATGCAATGAAAGCGTGAAAATTGTAGTTTTGTTTACATTTAAAGTTGGGGACAGTTCCAGGAAACAACAACGATACCGCAAACCCGTTGATGTTGGCACATTTTGAGTGGCCAAGTGGGAATAATAATAACACAAAATATTGAATAATTGCTGAAACCTTGAAATTGGCACAAAGCAACTGAACTCAACAAAATGCTGACAGCGAAATTACATAAATATAAATTATGGATAGAAGTTTGCGCTTTATATGACAAAAATTCAAAAACTGCAACAAGACTGAAATATAAAATTTTTTTTGTAAAATTTTGTTGACAAACATTTTATTGTTGTTGTGGCATGCGGCGCATGTGTGGCGATTTTCCGAGAATTATGTTTGAGTTCAACTAGAAACTCTGAGTTGGACTTTATCGCAATGTGAAGCGTGAGAAATTAATTTCTTGTCATGCCTGTGGTCAAAATAGGTCACTGGATTTTGATTTCAATAGAATTTGCTAAGACAAAGAGAGCTTAGCCGCAAGAAAGTTGTAGAATTTGTAGAAAAAAAGAAGAAGGAAATCTGAGAACAAAGTAATTGTGGAAAGGGAATTTATAAACTGAACTAAATTACAATAGTAGATATTTGTTTAGACCATAAACTCAAAATTAAATGAATTCTAATTTTACAAAAAGATTTAGGTATATAAAAAATAATACAAGCCTTTTATATAGACTGCCAAAACCAGTTAAGAATTACAACTGATCTATGAGTAACATATAAAATTTAAAATTTAAATATCAAATTTGGCATCTGTGGCTACAATATTTCAACATATTTTAATCTCCTGAAATGAATCTCCGGAAATGCCTGCTTCTGTCTATTGTGTATTGTTTTTTTTACAGAATTTTCATACTCTATACAAAAGTTAGGCCCCAGGCAAATAAGGAACCAAAAATTGTAATCATCATCAAAAAAATTGTGAGAGAGTAGTGCGAGTAATGCGGGTTCAGAATAAAACTAAGGATTGCCAAGACATTGACCCCAAGCGTATCACGCAGTCATCGGACTCTGGCAGTACAATGACCCATGATATATGTGTATTAAGAATAGAGCATGGGCTAGAGTCCTGGGCTAGGCAAGATTAATGGCAAACAGCGAGTTTAACGAACCCGCGAAGCGTAAAACGCCCACGCAACATTATTTTTGCCTAGGCACAAGTTGGTCTAAGTAGAATTACATAATCTCCAAAATGTCAGTTGAAACAATATGGTGTGTTCTCGTAAATTTGGGTTTGGGTTTGTTGTGCCCCGCTCAAGCTGGCCAAAGTGGCAACCGGAAGTTAACCTTGAAGTTTGCAAAGTGACGACAAAACTCAAAGCTCCGGAGCCAACCAACTGCGCATCAAACTGAGCATCCGATGAGCCAATGCCCCGGCCAGGCCAGGGGCCCAAACTCAACCGAGGCATTCCATGCCACACCATCGCTCCGGACACGTGTTGGAAGTGAGAGTTGTGGGTGCAGGGAGGAGAAAGCGAGAGGTACTCTACGGGGCTGGGTGGGCTGCGATTGCCTACCAGGAAGCTTTCGCATTTTGTTCTTGGTACCGGAAGCTGGCAAGCAAATTCAAACCAAATGTCTTCCCCAAATACATTTCAAGGGTGACTTTTTGCTCTGTTCAAAAAAGTATATAAGAAGACAGCAGGAAATACCAAAGCTATGGAATGAGTGGAGCCATAAGTTCAGGGTAAACACTTGACATTGAATCGATAATAAGTTCAAATTTCCAAAAATAGTACTCGAATAATGTGCACAACTTTGCTTTTATACTTTTTGGAAAAATAATGTGTTAGGTGAACAAGGGTTAACGCATTATGTAAGAGGTAAACCTTGACTTTACAGCTACTTAAGTGGTACTTACTAGAAGGGATAACTTGCTATGATAATGTTATGATTATCAAGTTTAACATTTGAAAGGAGAGTTAAGGTAACAATATTGGTTTATTGTCTAGGAAAAAGCAGGAAGCTTTGGTATTATACAAGACTAATCCCTGTTAAAAATGATATCAGTTGAACTCCTAAGTTCTAAGTTCTTCAGCCCCTACAAATTACCTTCTCTTCTAAAATTTCTTTTCTTTTTTTAACACAACATTATTTTTGTTGTGAATAATTAAAACTTTCCAGCAAGACTATAAACAAACTAACAAATGACCATATCAAGGACAGCCTAATGGAAAGGCTATCCGAAGAAAAAACCATAAATAGCAACGGTCCATAAACAAGCTACAACTTGTGGCTAACTCTGACCTACGCTGTAGAGAGTTTATTAGCCAAGTTGCCGCAAGGGTGCAAGGAAGAAAGTTCTCGTTCTATTCCCGTGACTTACACAACATTTTTTACGCTGAGTAAACGAGCTTCGAACTTCATTCACAAAAGTGCTTTTCCTTTTAACAGTAAGAAAAAACTGGAATATTTTTCAAGAGGTGGGCAACAAATTGCGCGTTTAGAAACCAACGGGAAACAGTGAAGCACGTGCGTATGCAACGTGTATGTGTGGCATGAAACTCTGTTGCCTAACTCCTAAAAAGTAGGGTGTTATGTATAGGCAAGTTCGCGCCTTTTAGTTTTTATGGTTTTTACGGATTTCCTGGAAAATTGCTCATGTTATTTGAAATGCAAATTGAATTTGTGTGGCGCGTGTTGAATGGGGCACCGAATGTGGCACCGAAAAGTGATAGCGACAACAATAGAGATGACGTACTTGGGATTGGTTTCGGTTTGGTTTGGTTTGGTTTTAATGTAACAGGCGCCCCAAAAAATGCCAAATAAAATGCGCAACAGAGAGACGAGAGCTTTTTGGCCAAAATGTCAAGAAACTTGCGGCTTGGCTGACCTTCCCAGAGAGCAAATGTGAGCGCACGCAAAAGCTTCCAAGAGCGCAAAGTTGAAGCGCGTGCAATGCCAAGGCAAAAGTTCGAGCAATGTCACAGAAGTACAGTCAACCTAGCGTTAAGCGAAAAGCTTTCGACAGCAACAAGACACTCCCCTATAAGGCAAAAGCTTTTCACCGAGAGAGAGAGAGAGAGGCCAATGCGAAGGCGAAGCTTTCAGGGGTACTTACCCCAAAGGCTTTACAAAATGCCGTTATTATTTTGCGTCAATTAACGTTAAATGTCCTTAAATGTTGCAGGTGCGAGCAGGATAGCAAATGCAGGCAGAAATTCCTAAAGCCAACGCGTAGGCGCCCATATTCAAGGACTCGGAGGCCACTCTACGAATTCAACAAGGTTAACGTAAAAGCACAGAGCGAAAGAGACAGAGGCAGCTGAGAGATGAGAGATGAGGCAGCTTTATGCCTTCCCAGTTGGTGTGCCTTAGCAACGATGAAGTTCAAGGTTAAAGCTGAAGGATTTCTGGCTTTGACATTGCCAATGCCAGGCTCACACCCCCCGACAACGCACGTGGCCATTAAATGTGGCCGAGGCAGAAGTTTCTCTCTTTTCCATTCTTTTCTTTGCATGGAGCTGCTTATTGTTTGAACTGGACCAGAACCTTTCCTACAACACCTGCAGCCTTGTAACCTTGAGTTTTCTATATGCCACATGCCTGCCTTTAACACCCTGCCCCAATCTGCCGCCATATACGAACTGACTGTTGATTATATTGCGGCGCGTGACTTTGATTTGATTTTTAAATGATTCTTTTAGCCGCTTTCCAGAGACTTTTTTGCCATCGTTTCTCCCCGAATTCAGGAGGCTGTCATCCCACGCCGAATGCTGTGGATTTGTTAAAGGTCAACAAAAGGACGATATTTTGAGGTTGCCTGTTGTTATCACCCAAGTGAAAACGGCACCAAAGTTGCATTTACTTAGCCACGTGTCGCTGTCGTTGAAGTTTGTTTTATTAACTTATCTTGATGTCGAAGTGCTCGAAGCGGGGCAGAGGGTTATATCAAGTGGCTATCAGGTTTATGAGCTTTTCAGCTTTAGTAAGCTTGTGCGAGTTTTGCAAAAGGATTTCGAATTTACTTAGCTTGGGACTTTTTAAAAAGCCAACGTAAGTTAAGATTTATTTTACCAAAGTTAAATTCGATTTTTCATGTTTATGTTGGGGAAAAAACGAATAATTTTATTTGAATTCAAAATGTGCCTCTTTTCAGTTATTAAAAATATTTAGTAGCAGGCTACATCATTATTTTATTTTATTTAATTTTTTTTGTCATTTTTGCCATGCTGCTAGGCTGCTAGGGTTAAGTGAACACCCCAATTGTGTGTTGCAAACTTGGAAGTCTCAGTTAAACTTAATTAAAAAATTATAAATAAAATTGAATTATCTGCTACTAAGTAATAATTACAGATTAAGGTCAAACCCATCAACAAATATTTTTATATTTAATTATTAGAATTATAAATATCACATTATGTAAATTTCTAAATACATTTTTAAATCTCAAAACTGTGTCGCAAGTGCGAATTCAATTGCAAAAAAAAAACTATATATTATTAAACAACTTTCCAAGTATAAATTCCCATAAACCTATATATTATTATAAAATTTTCCAACTATAAATCCCAACGCTTCTGGAACTATGTTTAGCCACAACTTTGACGCAAGTCAACTCAAAAAGAAACCAAATTCCAATTAGTAGCAAATAAATTGTTAAAGTTCAGCGTCTGACGCTTCGACTGGACACTATAAATAGATGTGGCATGCCATTGGTTGGTCGTCCAGCTGTCTCAAGTCAAAACCTACAACATACTTATATATATACTACTATTAAAGCCGACTCAAGAGCCGGGCATGGACTTGGGCACACCCACTCTGTGGCTACGGTCATGGCCAGGTTCAGTACGTCAATGATTTGAGGGGTGGCTGGGAAGGGGGGTGCAAGTGCAACAAGGCCAATGCCGGGCAAGCGGCAAGCGGCAAGTGTTGCTCGGGTGCAATGGCAACCCTTGCACTTGAACTTGCGCACGCGGCAGTTGCATGTGCCTCATTGAATGCCGCTAATGCTGGTGCCACTGGGTGGGTTTATGACCTTCAGCATGAGCTTTTCGCAGAAGCTTATTTATAGTAAACAATCAAAGAGGGGTAGGACGATGTCGTAGGGCGTTGCATTCAAAGGTCATTCGAAAGAAGTAGCGGGTTTTGCCCAGCTTCGTTCAAGGTCATTGCTGCAGTCGCAAAGGTTGGCGCAACAGCAACATCAACAACAAAACACACAGTAATTACCTAAGCCTGCCACAGCTGGGGTTGCTCAACCATTTGGGTGTCGCGTTGACATTGACGCAAATTGTTGAGGGTCAAGTGCATGGTCATGGCTTTGACGCCACAATAAAACTGATGCAAATTGCTTGGGCGTACATATTTAAACACATTCTTGCACTCAATTTAAGTGCTCTAAGATGTCGATTTGCTAATTAAATAAATTAAATGCATTGATCAAAAAAATGTCTCTATTATTAGCATAATGCCAAAGTTCTCTTATCTGAATGGAGAACTTTTTTATTTCCATGCATAACAACAGCACTTTCAGAACAATGGGACAACTTGGCACATTCGCCGACGTTTAATCATCAAGTAAATTGCAGCAGTACAAAAAATTAATCAGCATTGCACAAAAGCCAGTAGAAATGAATTTTATACCCTAACCAGAGGTATTATGAATCTATAATGAAAAATGTAATGAACTAATGTGTAAATAGATATTGCTTAGGACTCGGTGTCTCTGATTTAATTGAATTGATTAAGTGGGATGCAACTGGCCTTTTAGTAAAATATTTGAAAAAAATCATTTAAATCTATTTGATAGTAACCTTACTATATTAAGTATTTGAAAGTATCCCAGCAGCCTAATAAATAACCAATAATTTCAGGGCTTCTGAGTAGATTGCTTGACAGAAATCGAAATAGCGCTATGTAGCCAGAATTAGCGCTATTTCGATTTCTATCATGAAATCTGCTCAGAATTAATTTTTAAAAAAATTTGTTTATCAAGCCTTAACTTCAATTCAATTAAATTTTATGCACTTTAACATTAATAAGACTAAAACCTCCTGGCAGCCTAAGAAATAACCAATAATTCCAAGTTTATTGATCATATTAATTGATAGAAATCAAAATAGCGCTATGTAGCCAAAATTAATTTTTAAAAATTTTTTTATCAAACCTTAACTTCAATTCAATTTAATTTTATTCACTTAAATATTAATAAAAAGGATTTAAAAATGGGGTAATGATATAATGTCAATAAAGACTACAGACGACTTAGTTTTTTCTACTTAATAATACAGCTTTAGAAAATTAATTAATAATACAAAATAACATTAGAAAGCTGGAAAAGTTATTCAAAAAAAAACCATAAATATTTAACTTTAATTCAAGGCTATAAAGGTTACCTTAAATTACAAGTAAAATTATGCTTCTGATATTTTGATAATTTTAATAAAATATTAATCCTTTCAAATAGTTGTTGGTTAAAAATTTAAGCCCTATTATTATCTCTTGACTTTAAAATTATTCAAAAAAAAAACCATAAATATTTACCTTTAATTTAAGGTAAATTACAAGTAAAATTGTGCTTGAGTTATTTTAATATTTTAAATAAAAAATTAAAAATTACAAAATAACATTTGAAAGAGGGGAAAATTATTATAAAAAAAAACCATAAATATTTAACTTTAATTTAAGGTAAATTACAAGTAAAATTATGTTTGTGTTATTTTGATATTTTAAATAAAAAATTAATTCTAACAAAAAGCTGTTGGTTTAAAATTAAAGCTCTAAATTTATCTCTCGACTTTAGAGTATTAAATCAGCAGCATAACTAAGTTTGGCAGGGAATAGGAGTATGTATACAGTTCCAGAATGCCAGAATAAACATATATGCATATACATATATATTTATATGCTTATATATATGTCTGTACTTATTTAATATTAAATTATATGCAGCGCACAATTAAAAATGTTGACGCGTGTGGCAGAGGCCATAGACCGAGCGATCATTGGGCATTGTACTTTAGGGGTTTCTACGGGTGGACGAGGGGTTGACGAGGGGTTGACGACGGATGACGAGTGACGCATATAAAGGCGGTATGGCGACCATGTCGGAAAGAAGTGCTTATATGCCCTAATTAAGCGGTCAATATACGGTTCAAGGGTGCCAAGAAGCCCGGGTCCTTGTGCGCTTAATGCATTAGGAGCATTATGCAGACCACAGCGATATCAGAACCCAATGTAGAGCTGAGGGAGATGAGGTAAGGGGTAAGGAAAGAAATGCGTTTAATCATTGGTTCAGTCACACAATTCAAGGCAAAAGCAAAAGCAAAAAGCAAAAGCAAGGGCAACTGCAAACTCAAGTGCTGTAGAAGTGCAAACACAAAGAATTGAAATCTTGAAATCTCAATCTGGGAATATTTCAAGCTGACTCTGTGTGCACTCGGTAAAGGCGACAAAGTTCAGGGTCTGCAGCTGATCTTTCTTTTGTCTGCAATTCTGCAGCTCTGCAAAGGAAGCAGCTAATAAGTGCAGTGAAAGACAAAAGACAAGAGACAAAAAACCGAAATTGATGCCGGAAATATGTTGGCGATGCGAAGATCATTTGCTCTGCTTGAATCTGTCCCCAATCAACTTGTCCTTGGCTACATTAAGATATTTGGTTTGTGTGGTCAGAGAACGTTGTGTGGGCTCACCGGATGTTTAACCGAATAAAAAACACTTTTAGTTTTTAAGTATCAGTTGTATGGTTGGTAGTTGGTAGTTTAAATTGTAAGTTTTATTAATTTTATTTATAAATATAAAATTTCTATCTATTTTGCTATATAGTCTTCTGTTAGTTAGTTAAAAAATGTTAGTTCAAGCTGAAGAACTGGCTACTTGTTGATAAGGTTTTCTTTTCCATTTTATCATTCTGCTCAAGAAATTAATTTAAATATTGACGGTTTTGCTTTTTATAAATTTAGATTCTTATAATTTGCAATAATGAAATCAGAAATCCAACTAAAAAAATCTTCTGATATCACTCTGTGGCTAAAAGAAGCTCTGCAGCTCTTTCTCTGTTTAGAAATATTAATTTTAAATATTGTTTTAATTTTTAAAAATTTGTAATACTTTTAATTATATGTTACTTTTTAACTTTCAATTTTTAAAAATATCTGTTCTTTTTTAACTTTCAACTCTTTCCTTATTTTACAACTCTCACTCTCATCGTCTGTCTGTTATTTTTTTGTGCCTTAGCCTTGACCTGAATATATATATTTTTTATATATGTTTATTCATGCTTATAATAATTTGCAATTGTCATTATTGCAGAGACTTCTTAACGTTGCAGAGACTTCATCACTGCTGATTTCTGGGTGTGATTTACGGGATCTTCCTTGTGAATTATGCAAAAAGTTGGCCGTTTATTTAAATGCCAAGCACGTTACCTGCAAAAACCCCAGGACATACAATTTGGGCAATTATCGTGGGTTCATACTAAGAGTGAAAAGAAAAAACCTTTGTGTACCCTCTAGTACACTCAAAAAAAAAAGATAATCCAGTATTCCGTACTCAAATTAATTCTTGGTTGAGAGTGGAGGAAAAAAAGGGTGAGAAAGGATAGATAGAAGGCACAAATCTGCAGAGGTGGATTTAGACACTATATGTTTATATATGAGACAAACGAAATCACAAACAAAGTCCTTATATACCTTCTGCTAAAAGCATTTGAGAATTACAATCGCTCAAATGTCAACTTTTTGCAAAACAAAGTACACCATTTTTTTTTGTTGTGTAATGTACTTAAATTGTGAAATTTCAACAGAATGTGGGTGTAAGCGTATCAAGCAACCGCAATAACAGACTTCAGTGATCCCATTTCTAGGGACTATAAATATATATATACAATATGATTTCTGGAGAGACAAAGACTCCGCCATGCATCATTGGTGGCCATTGACCGCTGAGTACCCAGAGTCAGCTATTGTTTATTGTTATTATTACTGCTAACTTGTATATTTTTATAACAACTCCTTCACGCAATTTCGATCGCTTATCGGACGCTGTTTATAAGAACAACAGCCAGAGTAAAATGAGATTTGTCAACGCATGTTTACACTGAACAAAGTTTGTTGATCTTGATCTGTCGTGGCGGCAGTTAACCGTAAACAGGCCAAATCCAAACAGGAAACGAGCTGAAACGTGAGTCGCCTTGGGCACCAATACGTAAGCATTATGGCCAACAATAAATGTCTGAGTCATTGTTGCAACCGCAGAGCACAGTGCCACTGCCACTGCCACAGGAGCCGGGTCAAGGGCTAGAGACACAGAGCCAAAGATTGTTATGACTATATTTGGGGCCCAGACTAAAATAAATACAACAAACTTGCAACAAGTAAGAATGGCTTAATGAAGAAAGTTCGAATAAAAGATACCTTAAAAATCTTTTTTATATAAAAGACAATTTACGATCCGATTACTGCATATATATATTCAATATAAAAAATAAATAATTAATTGAATAAAATTCCCACAGCGTGTCAGTGTCATTGTAAGAAATTTATATAATTTTTCTAAGGGATTTTCTTTACTTTAAATCAATTTAAAATATATATTATATAGTATAATATATATAATTATAGGCAGCACTGTATGTTACCATCAAAAATAAATAATTAAAAAATATAAATAAATAAGAAATCATTCCAAAACAAAGCTTTACTAATAAAATAATAAATAAATTTGCATAGTTATTTAATTTTCTACGGCTTGTTCTACTGACAGCTTCGATATGATATAAAAATCCCAATTTATTTATATTTATTCAAACTGAATAAAATTTAATAAAAACAATAATAAAAACTAAAATTTCCATGATCAACAATAAATATACATATTTTATATGATTGAATACGACCGCAATTCAGTTTAAAGCAAGGATTTTCTAGTTAAATCGATAACACAAACTTAGAATATACACATCTATTTTTAAGAATACTGTATCTCTTTCAAAATAACTAATATACCCTTCCCTTAGCTTTATGGATATATAGGGTATAACAACGAAAGCCACTCGACACATTTTCCACGCTCAAAATTGGGTCAAGTTTTTGGTTGCCAAGCGAACTTTACAAAGCGCCAAGACGCAGCTCCTCTGCTACGAAGCCAACAAATTGAAGTCAAGGTGTTGGCTACGGCGGCTAGATACTCTGTAGTGAAGGTTTTCTTAGCTCTGTGGGCTATTTAGAGCGTCGGAGCGTCAATATTTGGACCTGGGCGTCGCCAAACAGTCGAAACAATTTCAACGCCTCGGACTGACCTTAGATAACTCAACATTTACGTGAAGTCGTCGAAGGCAAAGCAATCCAATATACCAAGCTGAGCACAGCTGAACTTAACCTAGCTGAGCTGATCTTTGGGTTGGGCTTTGAACTTGAACAGCCAGCAAGCAAACAGACAGATAGACAGAGAGACAGACAGACAGACAAAGAAATAAATAAACGAACAAACAAATTGGAAAACCAATCCACTTAGAAGTTTGACAGTCGCCCGCATACAGATAGAGATATAGCTTCAGATACAGATACAGATACATTTGGACACTCGAAATCACGGTCCCCACAACAATTCGAAACCAGTTTTCCTTCGCATTCGCAAAACGCATACTCATTCCATCTGATTTTGTACTAGTATTTAAAACTGCGAAACACCGTTAGACGTGAATAAACTACATCTACTTCCGATATTTCAATATTCAAATAATACACAGCCACAGCCCTCACGCGTTTATTTATTTTTTCAATTCCGTTTTTTATTCAACTTTTTCATTCATTCAACGCCCAATGACATCCGAGAGCTGAAGTTAAACATAGACCTCAGACTTTGTTAGGGTCAACTCATCTGCGACTTCCTCAAGCAATTTATCAACAAATTATTCCAAATCAAAATGAAAACTGTTAAAACAATATTAACAACAGTGTATGATCGATTGGGTAGCGATTGTGAAATGTATCTTACAGATAAAATATCTTTGAACTTTTATTAAAGTTTTTTAAGCATAAATGTAGCTTGGCGTTAGTTTATTTAATATTCATATTTGTTCAGGGCTCATAGCAGATTATTTTGATATTTTTTTTTATTAAAAAAAAGTTGAGGTCATTAAAAGAAATTAATATTAAGCTCACAACAACTTTAAAAAAAGAATAGTAGTTTTTTAAATTATGCTTTTATCAGATTCATTTTTCTTCTATTTTTTATATAAATTTATTAGCAATAAAAACATAAATCCCAGTCCTAATAATAAGCATTACCATATATGCTACGCCTTAGCTTGATTATTCATATTTGCTTAGGGATTATAGGATATTATTTATTTTGAAAATTTCTTTAATTAAAATAAAGTTCAACTCCTTTTAAAAATATTATTATTAAGCTATCAACTTTATCTTTAAAACATATATTACAGCATTTAAAATTATGCTTTTAACATATTCAATACATTGTCGATCTTTTCTGCTTTTTTCCTAATATAAATTTGTTAGTAAGCAAAACATAAATCCCCGTCATAAATACACTGTCTATTCCCATTTAAAACATATTCATAAATCCCAAACTTTTGAAATGGCAAATGAGTATTTATTTTAATACATGCATAATTCCCCTGAGCCAGTTTCCAGATACTTTTTGCACGTTCGACGATCTGTCTGGTCGTACCATATAGTATGTATATCAGATATATATATATATGTTATATACATGTGTACCTAACGACTGACAAATTTGTGTGTGTCTACAACAACAACAGCTTTAGTCGTACTACATACATATAAACATATAAACATTTAAACAACCTTGATCTTGGCAATATGATAACCCTAACCTTGAGCAACGTTTTGTGTTTGATTTTTGTTGCTTGAATGTGTGTATTTTATTTTAATTTATTTTTATTTCTTTTTGTATTTTTTGTATTTTTTTAATGCCTTTTTACTTTAGTCTCGTCGCTTTTATTAGAATTTGCTTTAGAGAGAAAAAAAAATTTAACATTTACTTTGTACCGTCTGCGCTTTCAATTAAGCTCGTCTTTCCCCTCTTCCCACCTCACTAATCAGCCGTAGATGTTTATGAGTCTAAAAAAGAATCCGGACGGACAGAGGCAAACGTCAGAGCTCTTTGAGATAAGAGTAATTTGCGGTCGGCTTTGACTTCCGCTTTTGTTTTTGGCTTAGGCAACTGAAAACTGAAATCTGAAATTGAAACTAGTTGAGCCTCCAAATCATTCAAGTTCAGCTCATTAATTAAAAGCACGAGCCCCCACGGTTGATTATAAATTTTGTATATAATTTAATTTAATTTGATTTGATTTTATTTCAAATGAGCGTCAGAGGAGGCGTCATTGCTGTCGTTAATGATAAATTGGCCTATACTCTTTGTTTTTGGGTCTTGAAGGCGTTTCGGAAGTTCGAATATATATAACATTAATTAATTGAATTTGCAGCGGTTATTTATGTGTTTAACCTATTTAATTGAAAGTCGTGAAGAGTATTTAAATATTTAAGCATTTTATGTGAAGTTTGAATACTTTAACATTAAATAATTGAATTTGCAGCGGCTATTTATGTGTATTAAAATATTAAAACATTTTGGGTGAAATATGCATTTTAATTTTATTTATAAGCGCACATAGTAGAATTAAAGTGAAGAATTAAATAAATGTATAAAAATTATGAAATCTAAGAAAATTTAAATAAATATGTAACAACATGCGCTTGTAATTCCCAAACGGTCTTAGCAAAATGTATATAAGGCCAGTGCAAGTCGCAAGCTCACCTGTCCACCCTCTCACCCCTTTATCTACCGCTCTCTCAACTATCATCTCTCAACTACTCTCTCTCAACTACTCTCTCTCAACTTCCCTCTCTCTCTCCCCCCTCTCTCCCCCCTCTCACTAGCACTCTCACTAGCACTCTCACTAGCACTCTCACTAGCACTCTCACTAGCACTCTCACTTGCACTCTCACTAGCACTCTCACTAGCACTCTCACTAGCACTCTCACTACCTCTCTCACTACCACTCTCACTACCACTCTCACTACCACTCTCACTCCCCCGTCTCACCCCTCTCTCACTCCCCCTCTCATCACCCCTCTCT
The DNA here is from genome assembly GCA_035043045.1 of Hirtodrosophila alboralis. NCBI lineage: Eukaryota > Metazoa > Arthropoda > Insecta > Diptera > Drosophilidae > Hirtodrosophila > Hirtodrosophila alboralis. Next base: position 2,273 of record JAWNNH010000770.1, on the reverse strand, counting down.
CTGCCCCTCTGGCATATTTAAAATCACTTGTTGCAAGCTGCTTAAATATTATTCGTAATTATAATGTAATTTTAATTTTTTTTTTTTTTTAATTTTAATTTTAATATAATAATATCTAAAAGGGCAATGCATTTAATTTAAATATCAAGTTGTTTTGGGTTTCGTTCCACGCGTCCTTGACCATAAACTCGAATTTTGTTTTTATTTTTTATTATTTTTATTTATTTTTTTGCTCTGTTTTCTTTTTTTAAAGCTGTTTCGAGCAATTCTCGACTGCATCTTTTTTATTTGCTAAATTATCGCTTATTATTCAGTGCGGCTTTTGTTGAGTTTAATTTGTTAATTAGATAAATAGAAATTATATTTATGTGCGACGAGGTGCGTCAACTTTTACCAGCTCCTCCCGCCCCCCCGTAAGCTTAACCTTGAATGTGCAAAAGGCAATGCCAAATTTATTTGAGATATATACATGTGTATGTATATATTTATTTTATTTTTTTTTTTGCTTTGCTTGCGTCTTGCAAAAGTAAATCAAGTCGGCCATAAAATATGCCCCGAAAAAAGCGTTAAAATTCTAAATAAACAAAAGCAAAAAAACGGCGACAAAAGCAAAACAAATGAAAAGTTCGAGTACATTTAAAAAAAATAATAAATAATAATATATACATACTATATTCAAAAATATACTTATATAAAAAATTCCATTGCTTTGATTCTGATTTCAATGCACTTTTTGTGCTGTTTTAATAAGCAAACGCAGCTGCAGCAGCAAAGTAACTTATGCGGGAGAGGATGAGAGAGTGTTTACGCGTGTGTGTGTGTGAAAGAGAGTATGCATATGAAAAAGCAACAACAAAATGTCCAGACAATAACAAAACAAAGCGACGCGTCCTTGAATTTGCGCGACAGGGCCGCTAAACTCGAGCAGCGCCGACGGCAGCGTCGTCGGCAGCGGCGCAAATAACTCACAAAACAGCGCAGAGCACATTACTAGCAGCGCGGGAGGGGAGTTGGGGCTTTGCTGGGCGAAAGAAAGAGAGCTGGACGAAAGAGAGGCAATTTAGCCTGTGTGACGTACAATGTGTGAGTAACTGTCGCCACATACATACAAACATACATACATATATGTATGTATGTATGTACATGCGTTATAACAATGCATCAGATGACGGCGACGCGTCGCAATATGCACGCCCAAAAATAAAATACAAATTAAAATAAAATACAAATAAATATATGTTTGTATTCATGTGTATCCAATTCAATTGCCTATATATGTATGCATAGAATTGTCGAATAATTGCAAAATATATCAAATATACATATGTACATATGTGCAAGTACAGTTACGCTTGATTTTGAATTTGATCTTGGCATATTTTATTTTTCTAGCAAGAAAATTGTGAAATTAATAACTTTAAAATAAGTACATATAGGAATTTAATTTAAATTAATTTTATCAGATCAAAATAACAGCAGTTATTTTTAAAAAATTTAAAATAATGAAGGATGAGTTATTGTTAAAGAAAATTAGTATTTACGATCTGTCTATAAAGTTACTTTTAACATAATAAAAATTTAAAAAAAAACTCTTATTTAAGAAGAAACAACTTTTACAAGAAAAATTATAGTATATTATAATCCCAGTATTAATTGATATTGAATGAATTTTCACTATATTTCCAATAAATATCAAAAATTGAATATAAAAACCTTCATTGAAAAGTTATTTTAATAATAATGTGCTATTTTGCTAAAGTAACGTTTTATTTTATAGATTGCTCTAATCTAAATTCTAAAAAAAAATCTAAAATCTTACACAATTTTATTTTTATTATTAAATATTTTGCCATTTTTTATTTAGTTTTTTAACACCTTATTATCCCAATACTATCGATTCTGTCGCGTGGAAACCCAAGCTTTACTTTTATATGAACCTACATTTTAATATATATTTACTAATAGATATGTACTTTTATGTAAATTTTTGTTAAATGCTGAAACCGTATATGAACATTCTAGTATTAAAAAGACAAAGAAATTGCCAATTCTGCGTATTAAACTTGTTGCGAAATTATAAACTGTTTCATACCCCTTTGTCAATATACATATAGATATACATATAAGTAAATAAAAATAACACAAATGGGCTGTATTAGTTTTAATATGTTTTTAGTAAGTTAACAGCAACAACTTAAATATTTTAGTAAGTGCAGGATTTTTCCATTTAAATATTTTATCTGATTTTCTAACATTTTCACTTTCTTTATGTA